>QUSF01000141.1:138785-151002 GCA_003676055.1 Chloebia gouldiae
GGGGAAGAAAGCTGCTCCTCTGGGAATGCAGTGGAAGAAAGCTGCTCCTCTGGGAATGCAGGGGGGAGAAAGCTGCTCCTCTGGGAATGCAGTGGGGAAGAAAGCTGCTCCTCTGGGAATGCAGGGGGCAGAGGCTGCTGTGGGGTTCCAAAGTCAGATTGGATCCAGGTAGGAATGCTGGGCTCCTCCCCTGGGCGCAGCATCTCCCCATGGGATGCTGGAATTTTCTCAGCCATGCAGGGACACTCAGTGGCCATGGACAGCAGAGATCTCCTGGAGGGAGGATTGGCTGTGGGAGAGATGAAGAAAAAACTGCCCAGGGAAGAGCAGAGAACTGCCCCAGCTCTGACAGATGCTGACAGAACACACACACATCTTACAGCCCAGGACACTGTCCCTGGTTGTGTTTAAAGAAACTGGCCGTGGCACTCAGTGCCATGGTTTGTTCACTTGATGAGGAGGTGTTGGGTTGTAAGTTGGACTTGATTGATCTCAAAGGTATTTTCCAGCCTGGCTCATTTTTCTGATTCTGGGAGACTTGAGCAGGAGCCCTGCACTTCTGGACTGTCCCATCACTGATGCACATTTCCCTTGGGTGGAATTGCAGCTATTTCCAGGTAATAATCTGGCACAAGCAGCTAAAATGTTGAACCAAGCCCCATTCCTATTTGTGGTATTCACTGAGTAAAATATCTTTCAGTAAACTTTTCCCGTCCATATAAAAGTCTTCCATTCTTGGTGGATTTTTGTTACCCTTTCCTGTCCCAAGATAAATATCCTGGAATGAGCAATCTCATGATTTCAGGTTCTGTATTATTTTTTGAATGTTGCACTTTTCTTTCCTCTCTACCTTTTGCTTCCTGGCCTCCTCCAGGGATGTCATTTTCAAGATTTATTCTTGCAGCTATTTCAGCAGAATGGCCAATAGCAGGCAAAGGGGAAACAAAAAAAACCTCAAAAACCTCAGGATTTTCATGTTGCTTGACCTCAGGAGCTCCAAGTGTCAGGAACCTAATAATAAACACTGCCAAACCTTGGAAGATGGTGGGAGCTGGTGACCTTGTAGTGCAGGTTTGGAGAGACTTGTGCTGCTGTTTCAGGTCCATGATGGTCTCTTTAAAATGCTGTGCTGCACCCTTATATCTGATGGAGGTATGGGAGGTTTTTATTATTTTTAAAAATTATATTCTGATTTAGACCCCCAAAGCCAATGAAATCTTTGAGGTTCCTTAAGGCTCCCCTGTTGTGCATGTTTTTAATTCCTATGTGCTCATCCACCCTTGCAGCAATGAACTTGGAAAGGCAGCACAGGGAAGTATTTCTGGTAGATACTAAAAAAATCATAATACATAATAAAAATCATAGAGTTTGAGGAGTCTTGGGGTGTTTTGGGGGGTACATCCTCAGCCCTGGTCTCTGTAGGACCAGTCTGTCTATGCTTCCATGTGAAGTCTTTTCACACTTTATGGGCACTCTCCTATCCCTGCTTCCAGTTTAATTCCCCCGTGTGCTGCCTGTGAGGGAGTCCCAGGATGATTTGGGCTGGAGGGGACCCTAAAGCCCATCCAGAGCCACCCCCTGCCCTGGGCAGGGACACCTTCCACTGTCCCAAGTAGCTCCAAATCCCAGTGTCCAGCCTGGCCTGGGACACTTCCAGGGATCCAGGGGCAGCCACAGCTTCTCTGGGCACCCTGTGCCAGGGTTTCTGCACTCTTCCAAGGAAGAATTCCCTCCCAATATCCAATCCAGCCCTGCCCTCTGGCAGTGGGGAGCCATTCCCTGTGTCCTGTCCCTCCAGGCTCTTGTCCAGAGTCCCACCTCAGCTCTCTTGGAGACCCTTTAAGCCCTGGAAGGGGCTCTAAGGTACTTATTTTTGAAGATGTCCTGAATTATCACCTCTATCTCTCTGTCAGTCCAGTTTATCTTCAGTTTGCCAAGTTCTTGACCTTTATTGTAACATCTCTTGGGAGATGCCAGGGGTGTTCCTCAGAACAGGGTATTTCCTTGTACCAGGAAGATTTTATTCACTGTGCAGCTTTTCCATGCCAGAACACTTTTGCAGCTGATGAGCCAAGCTTGGCTTGCTGATATTCTGGTCTGAGTTGGGAGTAATTCTGGTTTCACTACAGCTGTTTTGATACACAGTAATAGAAGAATGGAGCTCTGTGATAAATGGGGCTGTGACAAGGCAGGAATCCTGGCAGATGGCACACCTGGACCATGTGGCTCAAAAGAAACCTTCTTGACCTCATGAAGTAACCTTAGACTTTATTATTCCTGAAAAAAAAAAATCAGCTTTCTCCTATTCTTTGTATTCTGCAGGCTTGTCCAAAGGTTTCCCTGCAGGGATCTGGGCTGTGTATTTCAGGGAATGGGACACAGACCTTGGGGTGCTCCCTGTGCCCTCAGCCTGGGGGTGTTTTCACCTCAGTGGGCTGTGGGAGGCTGACCCCAGCTCAGTGGTGGCACCCGGGGGATGTGCCCAGGGGATGCCCAGGCTGTGGGTCAGCTCCTCCTGGGGCATTGTGCAGGCAGGCTCAGTCCTGCTGCTCCAGGAGCTCTGTCTGTCACTCTGGGCCACTCCTGCTCTAAGGGGCTCATCCTGCTGCTGTTGGGACAGCAGAGCCAAAGGCACTCCCTAAGCCTTCATGGCCAGGATTATCTCATCTTGTCCTGCATGCACTGCCAGTGTGTGTGTGAGTCCCTCTGCTCCAAAGCTCTGGAAGCCTTTGCAGAGTCTCTCCCTAGTTTACAAGTTCTTGGATGGGATTTTAGCTGTTTGTGGAAAATCTGAGCTTCTTCTGCCAAGCCAGGGCAGACAGGCCCCAGGTCCAGGCACAGGGGTTCTGCCTTGCCTTGAATTCCTGAGAAAGGCAGCACAAACTCGAGCTGCACCAAGGGAAATACAGGTTGGATATTAGGAAGAAGTGTTTCACAGAAAGAGTCATAAAGTTCTGGAATGGCTGCTGGGGAGGTGGTGCAGTCCCCATCCCTGGGTGTGTTTAACAAAGCCTGGATGTGGCTCTGGGTGCCAGGGTTCAGTTGAGGTGTTGGGGCTGGGTTGGACTCAGTGATCTTGAAGGTCTCTTCCAACCTGGTCATTCTGTGAATTCTGTGAAACCAAACTGGTTGGCTTTGACATAATCTGTGTTTTTCAGGAGCTTCCTCTTCCCCTGGGCATCTTTTGGATGTTTTCCATAATGAAGAGAGCCCACCCACAGTGCCAGCAGCTTTCTGGCCAGCAGTCTGTGGAATGTGAAATCCAAGAAATCCCCCCCACACTCAGACACTTCTGCTGCCATCCAGGGCAGCTCTGCTCACAGCCCTGTCCCTTCTACTCCTGCTCATGTGTAATGCTGAAGATCCAGAGCTATTTTTGCATCTTCAATTAATTAAGGAGGGAGGGTAGATTATTTTCTAAATATCATCTTTAAGAAGAAGAGACTTCAGTGAAACTTCATTCCCCTAGCTGCCTTTGTCCTGTGGTTGATAATTATTTTTAAACTGCCTGTCATGTTATGAGCAGGGTTGTTGTAAAGTTTTTTTGCAGTTGTCAAAATGTCAGTTCTAGTGAAAATCTCCACAGACACGCCATACCTAAGTGATTTAAGCCTTTAGGCTAAACAAGCTGCTAGGAAAATGCTGCTCATTTTCAGATGAGTCAGAAAGGTTTGTGTGTGTCTTTTTTTTTTTAATATAATTTTGTTTGGTTAGAATGTCTTTATCAAAATTGGTTGTTGAAGGTTTTTTTTTTCCCCCTTTTTAAAGGCTAAGCAGCTGCCTGTCAGCTCACCCCACAGCTGCTTGGAATTCAGCATCTTACATAGCAGTTACATTAGGGAAAAGGGAAGTTCCTGTGCAATAACAATAATTGAAAATTAATAGTAGATTAAATTAATACATAATTAGAAAACACTAATGCTCCCTGTGAACAAAGACTGATTCCTACAGGAGCCTTATGAACTGAAGAGGGAAAGTGGATGATGCTTTCCCTGGGCCCTGTCTATTCCAGCCTGCAGATCATTAAAGCAATTAAAATTTCACAGAGGTTTGATCTGGAATTGATTTCTTTGTGATAATTCAATTTGGAGCCTTGCTTCCTCCGGGGGAGCAAACGACAGAAGATGAAGTGTGTAATTCCTGAGCTGTGTCCTCAGGCCTGGGGGGAGTGGAACCCACCCAGGGAGGGACCTGGATAGAGCCTGGCACCTCTTAGAGCTTCATCAGGAGGTCATCAATAGCAGCTTCGTGGGGTGGGAGCTGGGGTTTGGGTCCCTACATCCTTTAGCTGTGCCAGGGAGGCTCAGGCTGGAGATCAGGGCAAGGCTCTTCCCCAGAGGTGCTGGCACTGCCCAGGCTCCCCAGGGATGGGCACATCCCCAAACCTGCCAGAGCTCCAGGAGCGTTGGGACAGCGCTGCCAGGGGTGCCCAGGGTGGGGCTCTTGGGGGGGCTGGGCAGGGATGGGGCTGGGCTGGGGGGTCCTGTGGGTCCCTCCTAGCTCAGGAGGCTCCATAATTCTCTGATCCTGGCTGGGAGTGTATCCCTGAAATCCGTGCCCATCTGTTTCACAGGCTGTGGTGAAAAATTCTTGAGGGTTTTCCACCATGTGAGCCTGATCTGGTGTTTCCAGCCTGTGAGCTGGTTTGGATTCATCTTGATCTCCTCAGAGCCTCCATCACCTTGGCTGTGGCTGGGAGAGGCAGGGCCTTTGGTCCTGATTATCATGGAATACTGGAATGGTTTGGGTTGGAAGGGACTCTAAAGCCCATCCAGTGCCACCCCTGCCATGGCAGGGACGCCTTCCACTGTCCCAGGCTGCTCCAAGCCCCATCCAACCTGGCCTTGGGCACTGCCAGGGATCCAGGGGCAGCCCCAGCTGCTCTGGGCACCTGTGCCAGGGCCTGCCAGGGAACAATTCCCTGCTAATATCCCGTCTGACCCTGCCCTGGGCCAGCCCCTGCTGCCCGTGGGGATGCAGGAATGTGCTCTCCTAGGGCACAGCAGATTTGCTGCTGCCAGGCTCTGAGGGGCTTGTGAAGGCTCCTTCTCAGTAGCCAGCCCTGGGGGTTGTGATAAAACAGAGGGGGATGAGGAGGAGGAAGAGAGAAAAGAAAATGAAGCACAGGACAGCAAAATATTCAGAGGCAAAGCAAATCCAAGGCAGCAGGGAAAATTGGGACCTTGTGAAAAATAATGATAAAGTTTGGTAAGCAGCTGCTGAGCTCCATCCCTCCCCTCCCAATTAGCTTGCATTAGTGGCTTGTGGGAAGCACCACAGCCTGCTGAAACTAATAGAGACAGAAAGAGCTATTCCTTGGTGAATTTGCTTTCTTCTTGGCCCAGCACAACATTTAACTTTTATTTTCACTGCTTTGTGCACAAACCCCCTCCATTTCCCTAATCTCTGAGGCTGTGTGTTTGGGAATCCTGGAGGAACTACTCAAGCTGGGGTTTTGTTCCTAATTCTGTTTGTGTGAGTTGTGACTTCAGCTTCTCCTCTGTTCCAGGGCTTAAAAAAAAAACCCAATAAATGGAACTTGTTCAGAAAGGAAAGAAATTGAGGGACTTCTAGCTTTAATTGCATTCATTAGGCTTGGTTATGATAATAAGGGGATGTTAGGGAAGGATGAGTTTTAAAAATCCATTATTTCAATCAAAGGTAGGCAGGAAGGGTTCATGGCTGATTCTATAACACTTCTCAGTAGTGAGTGCTTATTAAATGAGTGCATTTATTTTGATCTACCTTATCTCTCTGTTTAGTGAGGGGGGCAAAAAAGCCACCTTAGCCCTGCAGTTTTACCTTGGACTGGTTTGGGTTGGTGGGAACTTGGAGCTCATCCCATTCCACCTCTGCCATGGGCAGGGACAGCTCCTACCAGCCCAGGCTGTCCAAGCCCTGTCCAGCCTGGCCCTGGGCACTTCCAGAGCTCTCTCCTCACTGCTGTGGGCACACAGAGGGGTGACCCCAATGATTTTTCATGGGGTGGGTGCTGTTGTGGTAAGGAGCTGGGGTTTCCCCACTGCAGCTGCTGGGGGGACACAAGAAGTTTCCATGGTGGAAACCTGGGGGAAGTTTTTCTAAGAGGGGATGTGGGAAGCCCTAAGACAGGATCTCAAGCCCCACGCCCTGGGATTAGGGGTTCTCACTGCACCCAGTTGCCAGAGGAAGGGATGACACCTCATGGGGCTCTGTGGTTCTCCACAGCTCCCTAAGGGTGCAGCCAGGCTGGGTTTGGGCTCTGCTCCCAGGGGTTGGGTGACTGGACAAAAAGAGACGCCCTCAGGCTCTACCAGGGAAGATTTAGGTTGGATATTAGGGAAAGCTTCTTCCCTGAATGGATTGTCAAGCATTGGAACAGCTGCCCAGGGCAGTGGTGGAGTCTCTGTCCTTGGGGGGTTTAAAATCCATGTGGATGTGGCACTTGGGGACGTGGTTTGGTTTAGTGTGGCCTTGGCAGTGCTGGGCAGTGGTTGAACCTGATGAGCTTCGAGGTCTTTTCAGTCTGAATCACTCAGTGACCCTTTGGCTGTGACAGATCCTCATTGTGATCCAGCTTGGGGTGTCCCAGCCATGATCAGCCCAAACTGGCTGCACCTGCAGGGAGGAATTTGGGGCTGAATGGCCTCCAATTGAGAGGGGAACCTTTTATGTCACCTCTCCTGGATTCCTTTGAAGGCCTCTCCCACCGAGCAGTGCCCTGAGAGTGCCCTGAGCTGCTGCTGGTGCCAGGGGTAATGAGCAGCTCCCACTGCTGCCTGTGAAGAGCTTCTGGAACTGGGGATTTGTCTGTAAGAAACTCTAAATGCTTCAGTGTGTGACATCTTGACAAGAACATCTGACAGACTCAAAGTAGTGCTCACAGAATAAAAACAAATTTGGAGAATGTGGTGGTTTCCACTTCAATGAGGGGGTTTGCAGTGCCATTCACATAGCTGGGGATGTCAATAAAGTGACACATAAAATGGGGTTTTTTTGTTGCTTATTTTGTTGCTTTGAAATACTGATTTAAAAAAATCAACCCGTTTTTTTTTGTTTTGTTTTCATGTTTCACATTAGAAAAGAGCCCCTCAATCTGTACATTTTCTTTCAGGAAAAGGGAAAGTTTTGTTGAGGTTTCTTTTATTTTTGTAAAACCCCAGGTGCTGAGTTTGCTGCTCCTGTGGGTGCTGTAGCTTGGGCTTTCTCTGATCTGCATTTTTCATTCTTAAAATGAAAAGGGACAGAGCAGGATTATTTCTTTCACAGAATCTTAGACTGGTTTAAGTTGGAAGGGACTTAAAGCTCATGCAGTGCCACCCCTGCCATGGCCAGGGACACCTTCCGTGTCCTAGGTTGCTCCAAACCCCATCCAGCCTGGCCTTTCTCTCTGCAGATTAAATGTGTCCAGAAAAGGAATTTTGTTCAACTGCAGGTTCACTGCTGGAGTTAACATGGTACCTGGGCAGCAGTGGATCTGTGGCTGCCCCTGCTTGGGCACAAAGTTATTAAACATTAAGTTTAATAAGTTACTAATAACACAGCATTACTGAACTTTGTGTCCTGAGCAGGTTCCATGTGGAGCAGGGGGGTTGTCAGGGGGAAAGGAGTGTCTGGACAATTTTTTCCCCAGCCAGCAGTGGACACACAGAGGCTGTTCCTGGCCAGAGCAGGTCTCAGTGCTGGGCTGCAGCACCAAGCTGCTCTCTCCTGTTGTCACCCCCAGAAAGGATGAAAATGCATCCCAAAGGGTCACACCTGCTCTGACAGCTCATTTTTCACCTGGCACCAAGATGAATCTATGTGATAACAAGCTCCAATATACTAGAAAAATGTTGCTTAAAGCAGCTGGGTCAAATTGAACTAATTGGTTCTGACCTCACTAATTCAAGACCCCAATTAATTTGATGTATTTTGAGGACTGGGCTTTGCTGCTCTCCAGGGCACAGCCCAGATCTGGGTTTTGTCAAGGCAGCTGGATGCTGGGCAAGGACTTTGGGACCAAAATAAGTGATGGCTTTGTACCTAGAGTTGCCTGTGGCTGAGCAGTGACTCCATCAAACCTGCTTTCATCAAAGGCAAAGTGTCGGTGATACCTGAAATGAAAATCTGGGGAGGCTGCTTGCTCAGAGGTTGGCATCCTGCCACTCTCAGCAGACATTAACTGGGACTGGACCCTCCCCAGCTTGGCAATGGGACGAGCATGAGGCTGCCCCAAACACTGCCTTGAGCTATTCCAGATTTTTCACCCATGAAAAGAAGCTATCATTGCTTTGAGGTTCTGATTCTGCAGAGGGATTCACATTTGCAAGGAGCAGTCCTTGTAGGTGGAATCCTCAGATTCCTCATGGAATTTCACACTTGGAGGCACCACACCAGCAGTATCCCAGGAGCTGCAGCTGGATCTCACCTGAGCCATGTGCACACAGGTTGCTTCCAGTGCCTCCTTCAAACCCTGTTGGGCACATGGCTCCAAGCCCTTCCCTCCAGTGCTGCACCCCACATGCAGTCAGCTGCTGGGAATTTGTCCTCCACTGCTGGAGCCATAGGCTTTGTTTCTTGCCTGCTTTGTGTGCAGAGGTGGATTGCAACAAGATATTGTGCTGCTGGAGGCAAGGTGTGAATTGGATTCCTTCAGCATGTGCTAAAATGAGAGGTCAGTGTGGGAGAGATCCCCAGGTGATGCCCCTGCCAGCATCCTGGGCAGGAAGGGGTGATGCTCCTGGCTCTGTTTCTGTATCCCACTCTTGCCTTGCTCCAAACCCCTGATAAGGCACAGTGTGGTTACATTTAGGGGATCTGACATGCTGAGCTGCTTTTAAAAGTGTTTAAAGGTGAAGAGAATTGGGAGATTGTAAGTTGAGGAGCTGGATCCTGGCCGGCTGGCTGGGAGGCACCTGAGCTTCTGGAATTTGGGGTAGGTAAGGGCAGCAGCTGCAGGATCTCACAGGGATGCTCTGCTTGGTACCAGCACTGAGCTGGGGAGGAAGAGGGAGCCTGTGGATTTGGGAGGTGGGATCTCAGCCTGTGCTCTGATAATCACAGAATTATGGAGCCTCCTGAGCTGGGAGGGACCCACAGGACCCCCCAGCCCAGCCCCATCCCTGCCCAGACCCCCCAACAGCCCCACCCTGGGCACCCCTGGCAGCGCTGTCCCAACGCTCCTGGAGCTCTGGCAGCCTCGGGGCCGTGCCCATCCCCTGGGCAGTGCCAGCACCTCTGGGGAAGAGCCTTGCCCTGATCTCCAGCCTGACCTGCCCTGGCACAGCTCCAGCCCTTCCCTGGGTCCTGTCCCTGTCACAGAGAAGAAATCAGTGCCTGCCCCTCCCCTCCCGTGGTGAAGAAGGATAAGGGGAAAGTTCTCTCTCACTTCCCCTCTGCCCACAGAGCTGTCCTCTTGGGTCAGTCTGGATCAGTGAGACCAAACCTCTCAGCACAGCCCTTGGGAAGGGCTTGCTTTAGAGGCTGCTTAGAGCATCAGTGGCCCTGTGGGATGCTGCACATGATGCTGCAGTGAGCCAATGCTTCTGTGCTCTGCTCCTGCTGCCCCTGCATGCTCAGCTCCTTCCTCTCCCCCTGCCAGGCTCCTCTGCCCCCCAGATCTTCTGTTTCTTTCCTTGCTTCATGGTGGTCACCTCCATCTGCAGCCAGGGAGGTGGCATTGCCCATCCCAGGATCTCTGACCCGGTGGGCAGGGAGTCCCTCCATGGTTCAGTGTTGCCTTGGTACCAGGTAGTGATCAGCCTGAGCCCTACTGGAACCTTTTCCTGGTGTCCCCTGGGACCTGCAGGCTCCTGCTGCAAGGGAACTGCTCATCTGCACAGCTGGATCCCTGGCCTGGTGGAGAAATGCCCCTTGGAGCCTGCTGAGCTGGAGTGAGGAGGGCACAATGCCTGGGGCACTGCTGCAGCCTCTCTGCATTACTGATGAGCCAGGCCAGGATCACAGGGAGTTTGAGCTGTACTGGAGAGAAATCCCCAGGAATCCTCTGCTCTGCTGCAGATCTTAAGGAGACATTACAGCCACAGTTTGGGTGAGAAGGAAGTGGAATACGGGATGATCTTCAGGGCTCAGGGCAAATTGAGCAGCATTTTTCCTATGAGAGAGCTGAGGTGGAAAGCATCATTCCTACAAATGGGAAGAAATAAGGGAAATCTCCAGGTGCTGGGAAGCTGGATCCTCTCTGTGAACCTCTCTGGGAGGAGAGGAGATGTGGTGCAGAGGAGATGTGAAGCCTCTGCTCTTTCCTGCTCCTGTGAGCTCTGGACTCCAGGATTCTCTGGCTGCTTTGCCAGGCACAGCAGTGGCACCAATTCATTGTCCCTGCTCTCTGAGCTGGTTAATTTATGGAGCAGCCCAGCATGGAAGAAAGGCTGATGCATTTTTGTCCAGTTTTGAACTGGCACCATAGTTCACAAAGACTAAAAGTTTATTCTGTAGAATGGGAGAGAAAAATCTTCCAGGTCCACATGGAAGGGTGGATACTGGTGCCAAACAGCTCCAAACCACATTTGGAATCCTATGACTTGAATGTGGCCAGTGTAATGGAATCTAAATGAGAAAAAAGGGGAGCAGTTGTGTGGATTTTACTATTTTTATTGTCCCAGTGCTTCCTCTTTAAACTCAATGAAATATACCCCCCATAAAAGCACTTTGGGGTTTGGATTTCGTTTTGTTTGGGGTTTGGAAGAGTAGGGAATAGCTGTATGTCCATGGTTGTTGCTCCTCCTTGCCCATACATCCCAGGAAGGAAGCCAGGCTTGACCTGCAGGGTTGGGTTTCTATAGAAGGGACCTTGTGCCCAGTGGCACAACTTGGCTGGGCATAAAATATCTCCTGGAAACTTGTTTTTGTGGAATGATGATGGCTTTTTTTGAGAGGAGAGACCACAGAGACAGCAGGACACCAGGTGGGTGAGCTATGTTGTCCTAGTGGCACCTCCTGTGGGATTCTGGCAGGTTGTTGTGTGGGATGTGACATTCTCAGTGCAGCTGTGGCTCTGCAGGTGGTGCCAGGGCAGCTGGAAGAGTGGTTTAGGCTCCCTGGAAGTGAGAGGTGCAATAATGGAGGTAAGACTGTGCTTAGTAAACCATGTTTATCAGTGTTAACATTTAAATGTTGAACAGGCAGACTTTGACTGGGGCTCAGGTCTCTTCTTGACTTATGTCTCATTTGCAATCCTAATGAATTCCAGGGGTGCTGGACCACCAACATTCGCCAGGTGGTTTTGAAAAGCCAGGCCTAACAGCAGGGGGGAACTGAGAATCCCAGACTGGTTTGGGTTGGAAGGGCTCTCAAAAGTCATCCAGGTCCACCCCTGCCATGGCAGGGACACCTTCCACTGTCCCAGGCTGCTCCCAGCCCTGTCCAGCCTGGCCTTGGGCACTGCCAGGGATCCAGGGGCAGCCACAGCTGCTCTGGGCACCTGTGCCAGGGCCTGCCCACCCTCACAGGGAACAATCCCTTCCCAATCTCCCACCCATCCCTGCCCTCTGGCAGTGGGAGCCATTCCCTGTGTCCTGTCCCTCCATCCCTTGTCCCCAGTCCCTCTCCAGCTCTCCTGCAGCCCCTTCAGGCCCTGCAAGGGGCTCTAAAGCCTCTCTGGAGTCTTCTCCTCTCCAGGTGAGCACCCCCAGCTCTCCCAGCCTTTCCTCAGAGCAGAGGGACTCCAGCCCCTGCAGCATCTCTGGAGGATCTCCTCCTCTGCACTCCCTCCAACAGCTCCAGGTGCTTACCCAGAGCTGGGGCAGAATTGGAGGGGAAAGTCTCCTCTCCACACACACAACCAGGAATCCCAAGTTGATATTCCTTCCCCAACAAGACCTTTACACTTTCTAACCAGCACAGATCTGCTCTACTGCAAGAATCAGAAATACTCTTCCCAGCTGTTTTGCTCTTCCCTTAAGCCAATGCGAATAGGAAATCAATTTAAGACAAATTGGGCTAAATCAACCCAGAGAGGATGCACTTTGAAATCAGGGAATGTCTTGGTTTGAAAATACAGGTGTCTGTTGAGGAAGGCAGGAGCCTTCCTTGAAATGGAAAATGTAAACCTCCTCCCTCCAAATTATTATAATTTTGAAATTGATGGGCTCTCAAGCAAAGATATGGGAGTAGAAATAACAGTTCTTTACTAGGAAAACTAAAAATGCAAATACAATAGTGCAAAAAAGGAAAACAAACAGCACTGGCAGAGTGAGAGCAGCCCTGTCAGGCTGTGGGTCAGGGAGGTGGCTCA
>QUSF01000141.1:156002-195286 GCA_003676055.1 Chloebia gouldiae
CCAGGGAAGAGCAGAGAACTGCCCCAGCTCTGACAGATGCTGACAGATTTTGAACACATCTTACAGCCCAGGACAGAGAAGTTCTCCACCACTGGCACCTTGACACTGAGCTGCTCATGAGGATGGTGGCTGGGGGCTGGTCAGGATGTGCTGAGCCCTTTGTGGAGCTACCACAGAGCCTGCTGGTGTTTGCTGCTGCTCTGGGAGGGTGGGCACAGTGCTTTGCAGAGGCGTGGCAGGTGTTCCCTCTTGGACAGCACTGCCCAGGAACATGGCTCTGGCTGTATCTGAGGGGCACAGGTGTTTCACCTTCACTCTCAGGGTGATTCAGTCTCAGTTCAGCTGGCAGTGTCCATTAGCAGAGCCAGACATGGCTGCAGCCTGTAAGGCACCTCTGCCCTGTAATTACCTTGAAGGCAATTACCTTTCTCCTGTAATTACCATCATGTTACACCCACTCCCATCTCCTGCGGCTCTTCCCTCCCACCACAGACACAGGCTCAGCATCCCCTTCACTGCCAGGAGACTGATGGACAGTCATTCTCCTTGGGAGGGGTGGGGAGCAGGAGGGATTTGTGTCAGGACCCTCTTGGATCAGGGTTCCATATCTGCTGGATGCAGGAGCAGAGCCCAGCAGGTTCCTGTTAATCCACTCAGCTCCACCTCTGTGAGGGCACAGCAGGAATGTCACTGCAGAGATGGCAGGGGGGAGGGGGGACTGGGCTCTCCCTTCCCACTCCCAGATCCTGTTTCCAGGATCCAAGCTGCCATCTGTGCATGGCCTTCCCCAACCCTGTGGGAAGGACCACACTGGGCAGAGATCCCCTGCTCTGTGCTGAGGAGGGGTCTGCAAAGCAGGAGTGCCCAAAAGGGGGGTTTGGGGGGGACTGGGGTGTGGGCAGAGCAAGGAGAAGGTGCTGGGGCTGGTCCAAGCTGCTTTGGCAAAGGAAGGAGCTCAGGACCTGAGTTAGACCTTTCACACTGGTGGTGGGTACTTGGAACAGGGGAGAAGCCCATGTTGGGGTGCTGCCTGAGGGCACCCTCTCCAAAACCTTTGTGGGTGTGCTCAGGCCGTCCCCTGTGTGCACCCACCTGCCTCCATCTGTCTGGGCCAGCAACAGCCACGTGAGCCAGGAGGGCCCTGCAGAGCTGCTGAGGCAGCAGAGGACAGCTCCAGCTGCCTCGTGGCTTTGCTGACCCTGGCTGACCTGTCAGGTCCCCCTGCCCAGCCCCTCTCTGCTGAGGACACTGGGGTAACACGTGGGGCTCTTAGCAGAGCTGCTCCTTTGTGGAGGTCAGAAGTGTGTTGGGATGCAGGTGCAGAGCTGGATTTGGAGCCATTGTGTGAGCAAGGATTCACATCCCATCCCTGAGTCCCAGCCATCTGTGTGATCTGCCACAGAGTGAGGGGCTGGGTGAGCAGCTCCTGGGGTTTTTGTGCAAGGTTTGAGTTGCAGAACTAGTGGGGAGCTGCAGGGGTGCCCACAGTAGATGTTACAGCTAGCACACCTGCTGTTCTGGATTAGTGAGTAGTTTTGGATTAAAACTGGAGGATTTCTGTGTTCTTCACTTCTTTTAAGTGAAGTGAAAATGAATTTCTGTCCTAAGTCCATCTACTCTACCCCTGTCCTTGGAGCATTACAGGACCATCACCCTCAGAAACTTCCTGTGCATAAAGGGGCTCCAAGAGAGCTGGAGGGAGATTTTGGTCCAGGGATGGAGGGACAGAACAAGAGAATGGCTTCTGACTGAGAGAGGAGGTTTAGATTGGGTGTTAGATAAAAATTCCTCACTCTGAGGGTGGAGAGGCCCTGGCACAGGGTGCTCAGAGCAGCTGTGGCTGCCCCTGGATCCCTGGAAGTGTCCAAGGCCAGGTTGGATGGGGCTTGGAGCAGCCTGGGACAGTGGAAGGTGTCCCTGACATAGCAGGGGGTGAAGTGGGATGAATTTTAAGGTCCCTTCCCAACCAAACCTGCTGGGATGATGCACTGGGAGCAGCTCTCCAGGGACTGAGAGGCTCCTGTGGGACACAGGTTCCTCTGCACCAGCCCCTGCTCCAGACAGGAGGTTTCTCCCAAGCCTGCTCATCAAGTGGTTTTGGTGAAGAGCTCTCAGAGTTACCCAGCTTCAAGCAATGATTGATATTCCAGCTTTGCTGTTTGTTTGTGATTGGCTTGAGAAGCTGGAGGGTCCCTGAGAGTCTCTCAGGGCTGTGATTGCAGTCACTGAGCACTGAGAGCTGGAAGGGGATCTGGAAAAGTGTTATTCCCACAAACAGGACTGAGAGAAATTTGAATAGTGAGGGCCATGAACCTAAGGGAAAGCTGTGGAAGAGGAAAAAACCCAGAAGTTAGTATATAATCTGTCTCCCACCTGGTTGTGCAATTAAACATTTTGTTTAAATTAGCTCCAAACATGACTGCAAACATGTATTAGAGTCCTTCAAATGTTCATAAAGAATCTCTTTTAGAGTGCCCCTTAATCAAATGCTCTTATCCTCATGAGTTACTTGTTTGTGTAACTGTTTGCCCCTTTTCCCACCTGCCAGTTTAATGGAAAATACAGTTTCATGGAAAAAATTCTCTCCAGGAGAAGTCCTGATTTTTCTAGCATTGCTATCTCCAATTTTAGACCTGCTGTTTTCTTTCTCTTCCAGCTTTTTTCAAATCCTGCCATGACTTTTCCCAGCTGGATGTGAGAGAGTGGGGGTGTTACAGGTGTTCCCTTCTCAGAGGCTCTTTGGTAGCCCTTTGGCCACCCCTGACCCAGCCAGGGAAGGTGTGGAGCATGCTTTTGGCTACCATCTCATCCCTGAGCACAGCCCTGCCTGGCTGGGAGGAGTTCCTTGAGGTGCAGGTGGTGCTCAGGGTAGCAATGCAGCCTGTGTACATCTGATAGCAGAGCTGGCTGTTCACTTACCAGTAAATAACTCTGTGGCTGGGGGCCATTTCTGGCTTCTTGCTTCATTTCCCCATGTGTAAAAATAGTCTAATGGAAAAAAAATCAGGCTCAGGTCTCTCAGGAGAGCATTTTCTTGCTGCTTCCCTGAATGTTTTGTGCTGTTGCTGTTTTTCTGTGGGGTGCAGAGAGCTCTCAGCCCATTACAGGTGCCTGGTGCAGTGCTGTGCCAACAGCCATGCCAGGGGGAAATGCCCAGGGGAGCTTTTCAAAGCTGCAGGGCCACAGGGTGAGTCCAAATCAGCTCCTGACTGTGCCACAAGATGCTTTTGTGCCCTGGGGTGAATTAAAATGACTTTGGGTTGTGTCCCCCTCAGCTGGAGTGTAAAAGCATCTGGATGCAACCTGGTCAGGCCAAGCTGGATGGGGCTCAAAGCAACCTGCTCTGGTGGGTGCAGTCCCTGCCCAGGCAGGGGAGCTGGAATGCCACGGTCTTTAAATTCCCTTCCACTCCAAACCATTCTCTGATTTCTCTCTGCACAGTTTCTCTTTCAGCCCAGGTGATTGTCTGTTTGACCTGACTCTTGCCCCTGTGGAAAGCAGCCTGGATCACCTCTCAGCTGGTGAATTTTCTAGGATAAACAGCCCAAAAAGGGCAACCAGCTTTCTTGATCCTGGTGCTCCCCAGCTGGTGCAGCAGTGGGGAGGATCTGAGTCCTGTGGTCATCTCTCCCATCTGCCTGCCTTGCCTGCTGCAAAAGCCTTCTGATCCCTTAGGATTTCCCTCAGTGACTTTCTCTGTGTTCTGTACATGGATATCTCGTTCCTGTGTCCAAGCCACAATGGTGGCTTGGGGACATCCCATCTCCTGGTCCCAGATGGGTGTCTGGAGCTCCAGTGCAGCACCAGGGGCTGCAGCATCACCCTCCTCATTGTGCTGCTTGACTATGTCTGCAGGAGAAGAAAATACTGGTAGGAACTGTCATGGTGTTTTCTGTGTGTTTTTGCCTGATTTCTGCCTTTCAGCCATGCAGAATCAACCTGATGTTGAGCATTATGCACACCTCGTGGAGGTCCCAGAACTGGAGATCTCATTTGTTCCAGGTTATCAGTCAGCTCTGGAAGCTTCAGAGGAATCTGTGGCTGTCTCATGTAGCCCCACCCAGGCAGGACTATTTCCACCGTGTGAAATATCTCAGTGAATTTCTAATTACACAAATCTAATTAAGGGCTGCATGTAAGGACTGTGCCTAATCGTAATGATACACCTCCCATTCCATTACAGAAAAGAATTGCTGGTGTACAGCAAACCACCCAGCTGAATGTAGAATGAGCACCCCCTCTCCAGCTGGAGCTGTGTGGATAGTGGGGACATCCCTGGAGGTCCTCTGGCCATGGGGAGTCTCCTGTGGCTGCCCTGGGATCACTGGCTCCTTTGGGAGGAGGATCTCAAGAGGTGCCTGTGATGGTGAGGGTGAGAAACTGGTCAGAGCTCTGAGGCACCATGGTCTGTGCACCATGACCAAGGGCCCAGGTGGCTGCTGGACTGGGATTTGCTGGGTTTTGTGTCAAAGCTCAGCAATGGCAGAGCAGCAGTAGCACCTTCCCTTCCTTTTCAGACCAGCTCTGCCTCATCTGATGTGCTCTCAGAGGCCAAAGTAGCACAAAAAATTAATTATCCCACACTGGGGATCTGTTGTTCTGTGACTCTCAGTGCTGCACCAGCACCTGGAGCCAACAGCATCTGCTGAGGGGTAAAACTTCTTGGATGTTCTTTTCCCATGAGTTACCTGTGCCATCAGCCTTGAAAATCAAGTGCCTGCTCATCCCAGAGCTCCAGCAGCGTTCCCATCAGAGGGATGTGGTTCCTTACAGCAGGACATAGACCTCAGCCCCTGCACTGGAGTGCAAGGTGCAGAGGGATCAGCTGCACTTACAGCTCTGGAGTTTTCTATTCATGTGTTTGCTGTAGTTAGTGCTGAAATCACTCTTGCAGAAGAAACTGGGATGTTATCCTTTCTTTACCTTGGAAGTTTGTCCTGCAGTGTGAAGACCATGCCAAATTTCTGTCAGCCCTGCAAGAATTTGGGTGTCAGAGGGGAGCCAGACGTGGGACAGAGGGAATGATAACATAGCAGTGAGGTTAAATAGAGAGATAATTGATTGTTTTCAGTTCTGGTTTGGATGTGAATCCATTGTGGTTAATGAAGGAAGGCAAATTGAATTGAAGAGCCCTGTGTGGGAGGCTCAGCCAGGCACACAGCCAGTGCCACAGGCTCCTTGTGGTGTTCCCTTGGTGTTCCAGTGGCTCCACCCTCGTGTCACTGGGGTTTTTTCTTTCAGGTGAGGGGAGCTGAGCTCTGACAGCTCTTGTCATGGAACAGGGTGCCCACAGCAGCTGTGGCTGCCCTGTGCCTGAAGTGTCCAAGGCCAGGTTGGACAGGGCTTGGAGCCACCTGGGGTAGAGGAGAGTGTCTCTGCCCATGGCAGGGGTTGGACAGAGATTGTCTCAAATGTCCCTGCCAACCCAAACCATTCTGGGATTCTGTGATGATTCTGTTTGGAGCAGGCTCAGGGGACATGCCTGTCCTTAGAACTGCCGCTGCCAGCGCAGTGAAGTTGCATCCCACTGCTTCTGGCAGTGGAAACTTCTGTGGACCTCTGGCCCTTGGGGCTGCGGAGGGGCCAGGCCCCACCTGTGGCAGGTGTGCCCAGGTGTGCTGGGGGCTCTGTGGGCAGCAGGGGCAGCCCAGTCCTGCTCTGCGTGTGGGACATCTCCCGTTGGTAAAGGCTGGTACAGAGATTGCCATCTTGGATCCTGCTGCCTCTGGACACGTTTGTTCACCAACCTGGACGAACCTGGATCCCCGTGGTGGCAGCAAGGCAAGAGCCTTCACCAGGGCACTGCTTTCCATGCTTTACCTTGTCCCTCTGCTCCTGCACATCACCCTGCTTTGTGCAGCAGCTAAAAATAATGGCAGGCAAGGTGTGACAGGGGACAGGGGACAGCCCTGTGTGTGCAGGAAACCCGACTCCTCCAGCTGCAGCAGCCTGTCCGTCAGGCAGGCAGCAAGTGCGGGGCTCTCTCTGGATGCTCCCTGGCTACAGAAATAAACAGGCTCTGTTAATGCCTCTTGCTAGCCTTGACTTTTTGGTTTGTCTCTGTATTTTTAGCCTCAGGACACTGTGTCCCCAGGGCTGGAGAGGACCTGTGTTGCCTCATACCTCTCCCAACGTGTGAAGCCAGCTCTTGCCCTCCCCTGTTCCCGATTTAGCAGAGGGGAGGGGGCAGTGCTGCTGCTTCCCACGGGCTCTGCTGCAGCAGGGACCTGGGATGGGGATATCCCTGTGTCCAGGAGTTCATTTGTGGTTCTGATGAATGAGATGGTTGTTCAGTGGGGAGAAAAGGAGGCGCAGGGGGGACCTTCTGGCTCTCTTCAGCTCCTTGACAGAAGGGTGTAGCCAGGTTGGTCTCTGCTCCCAGGTGGAAAGGGACAGGGTGAGAGGAAATGGCCCTAGGTTGTGCAAGGTGGGGGGGGTTAGGTTGAGATTAGGGAAAATGTTTTCCCAGGAAGAGTGGTCAAGCCCTGGAACACACTGCCCAGGGCAGTGGTGGAGTCATCATCCCTGGAAGTGTTCAGAAAACATGTGGGCATGGGGCTTAGGGACATGGGTTTGGCATAGTTGGACTCAGTTGTCTTAGAGGTCCTTTGCAGATTTAATGATTCTGAGATTCCAAGTGAAGGAAGAGAAACCACAGTTGATTACATTCAGCACATTGCACTATTTCTTTGTGTTTCACTGAGTAGGGGACGAATTTGGGAGTTTATTCTCTTTTATTTAGAAGTACAGAATGATTTAACACAATGCAAAATTAAATGCCACTTTGAATAAAGGTTCGAATGTTCTTCCATTTGCCAAGTACTGGGACGAACACATGACTCACAATGTGGTACTTCAGTCATGCTGAATCCACCTTTGCAGCATCCTCCTTTCCAGGCAGCTGAGCCATTGGATTGTCCTGTCCCTGGGTTTGGAGCCTCCTGAGCATCTTCACCCTGGCCCTTGTCACTCAGTTGGTTGGCTTGAGGGGTTAGCTCCTCTCCATGGCCTGTGCTCCCCATGTGCTCTGCAGGGCTCCCTCAGCCTCCCTTGGCCTCAACTCTGGAGTGTGACCAGGCTGGCTCTGGATTATGGCTGTCCTGAAGGTGAAGAAGAAGACCAGCCTCTGCCCTAAAACCTCCATCTTGCTTTATATATATTACTATATTCTAAACCCTTAAGCTTTAAGCTTTCTACACGGTAATATCACACACTTCTATTCAAATTCCACACTCATAATCCCAGTGCTATCATTACATTTTGGAAGCCTTCTCCACGGCCTCAGGTCAATGCAGAGTTCTCCTGGGGGTCAGAGTGTGTCAGCACAGAAAGTCTCAAATTCTCAGCACAGGCTCCCAGCAGGTTTGGATGGAGCACAGGAGCCCACGAGGTGCAGCTGGGCAGCAGCACAGGCCTGCTCAGCACGGGGCTGCAGCCCTGCTCCCTGCAGTGGGAGCTGAGCTGGGGCTGTCCCTGCTGCCAGCTGTGCCAGCCTGGCTGTGCCCTGCTGCCATGTGTCCCTGCAGGACGTGTGACCTGGCCCCAGGGACAGCCATGTGGGGGCTGCTGGAAGCTCCCAGCACCCCTACTCTTGACAGGCCTTGGAGACCCGATTTTGGCTCTTTAGGGGTCCCAAGGCTTGCAGGGACCAGGGGTGCTGGAGTGAGTCCCAGCAGGGCTGTCCCTGCATTGCAGTCCCCACCTTGCAGGTGGCATGGTGGGAAGCCACACCTCAGGGTGGCAGAGCGGAATTATTTGGCAGAGAGATCAAAAGCAAGACAGAGCAGAGGCTGGTGCAGGTTTCAGTCCCCATGAGCAGGCCCAGCTGCTCCTCAGGTCTCTGGGGAGATGGATCATTGCTGGGGGTGCTTCTGTTCTGGGACATTGTGACAGCTTGAGCTTGTCCTTGTCCCCTGCCAAGAGAGGGTGGTGTGGGCATCTCAGAGAATCAGAAACCCCAGGATGGCTTGGGTTGGAGAGGGCCTTAAAGCCCATCCAGTGCCACCCAGTCCACGGGCAGGGGCACCTTCCACTGTCCCAGGGTGCTCCCAGCCCTGTCCAGCCTGGCCTTGGGCACTGCCAGGGATCCAGGGGCAGCCACAGCTGCTCTGGGCACCTGTGCCAGGACCTCTGGATTGTGCTGGAATCCCATCACACCAGGCTGGGAGGGCACCGTGTGCTGCACAATAAAATCTTCATTTTATTGAAGTTCTGCTTTAGCAGAACTATGCACAGATTTTTTGGGGCAGCCATTCAGTTCCTTAAAAGAGGCTGCTGCTGGATTTTCCTGGGCATTATTCCCTGCCCTCCCTGTGCAACTGGTGCTCCTTAGCCTCATAATTCCCAGTCCAAGTTCTGAGTTGAACAGCTGAGAGATTTTGCATTTTTTAATGGCTCTCTACTGTGCCTGAATTAATGGAAAAATGAACTGAGACCAAGATGAAGGTATTGAAGGGAGAGGATGACAAATTGGCTTTGGAGCATGGCAGCAACGAGCACTGTCAGGGGTTCACGCACTGACCTTTATCTAAACAGAACTGTGTGTAACAGATAAGAATATTTAACAATAATTAATGTCACATCAGTACCGAGAACAAAATGACTACATCAAACGGGCAAGAAATCCACTGCAAATTACTCAAAAGAGAAATGTCAGCTCCTCCATATCTGCAACCTGCCTCGTGCTGATGGGGCTGGAATGAGCCGGGAGGGCACGCGAGGAGAGGAGCTATTAAAAATGATTTAGGGACTGGGTGATATGTGCAGGAATGGAAACAGCAGCAGCTCTGCAGCACCAGAGTGGTGTACAATCAACCACCAAACCGAGCTGGTAATTGGGTGTGGGAGAAATGTGTACAAACCAATTATCCCCACTGCTGAGGTTCTGACAGGCTGCTCAGGGCTTCTCTTTCCTCTCTCCTGTCTCCGGGGTGTCCTGGTGTGCTGGGATTCAGGAGACACTGCCCTGCTCACTGAGCCCCTCTTTGTGTTTTACAGGCAGGGAAAACCATCTGGCTGGGGATGTTGAGATGTTTTTCATTCCCTTTCCGAGCTGGGGTTATGCAGCTCCCCAGGAGCTGGGGGGTGTCTGGAGGCTGGCATGGTGCCCCACAGGCAGGGGCAGTGCTGGGGAGGGATGCAGGGAAAGCAGCTGGGCTCCAGGGGATGCCTGTGCTCTGCCTGGCACAGGGAGGGCACTCTGCCAGCCCTGATCTGATTTCAGGATGGGTGGTGGTCCATGGACCATTCTCCAGTGGTGGACTGCATCAGTTCGTGACAACACCAGCTGAGTGAGGAGGAGTTAACCCTTCCTGACCTGCCTCCTTCTGCAGAGCATCCCCTGGCCCTGGAATTTCACAGAGTCAGTGTGGTAGATGAGTAACGGGAGGGTTGACTCTCAGTTAAAGGGCAAATATCGTGTATATGTGTTACAAGAAGTTTTATAGGTTTATAGTGATGTTTTACCCCCTTCTGTTGTTATCAGGGGCTGGCCTGGGTTTGGGACATTTGGGAGGGTGGGATTGTTACTCTGGCAGCACCTGACCTCCAGTCAAGGTTTAAGGAAGTGATCACCACTGGACAGTGAAGAGGTCGATGGACAGAACCTTGGGAGGGGCTAAAGTGTTAAAAGGTGAAAACTCCACTGTGTGGGTGAGCACATGGTGGGGAAAATCCTCTGCTCCCCGTGCTGTAATCTTTTATCTATTCAGTCTTCTGTTGTATTTTTGATAAGGTTTTAATGAACCTTTTAAATGTTGTAAGTGAGCATCATTTCTCACAGCCAGGAAATGGTTTAGGTTGGAAGGGACCTCAAAGCACTTCCCATCCCACCCCTGCCATGGGCAGGGACACCTTCCACTGGCCCAGGTTGCTCCAGGCCCCATCCAGCCTGGCCTTGGACACTTCAAGGATGGGGCAGCCACAGCTGCTCTGGGCACCCTGTTCCACTCAGTTCCACTCAGCTAGAACATTGTGAGAATATTGGGAATATTCAGCTAATGCACCAAGCTTAACCAAGTTACAATTTTATTCTAAACAGACCTTTGTGCCCATCCTAATGAATTATTTCCTTACCATCAATTAATTTACCTGCATGGCCACATCTGTGCAGTGTTACCAGCCTCAGTGGACAAAGCACAGAGCTGGAATCCAGGGTCACAAAAGGAGTCTGGGGAAGAGCCAGGAGCTGCTCCTGAATCCCTTGAATTTTTGGCTGGTACAGTAAAGGCCAGTGCTGGTACCCAGCCACGGTCCTGCTGCCCACTAATTAGTTTTGTTGTCAGCATTCTGCCAGTGGAAGGAGGCAGCCAGGTGTCTCTGGATTAGCCAGGGTGTGAAAAATGGCTTTTCAGCTGGCCTGGTGACCTTCTGACAGCAGGAGAAAATTCACAGGCAGAAGATGAAGATGTCAGGATATAAAATTAGGGACGATGGGGAGCTGTGTCTGCCCCTTGAAGTGAAACAGTAAAACCTATCCCTGCTCCCATCCTGGCCTGGGATGTGGTTTAGGGTTTCCTGTCTCTGATACAGAAGATGTTTGCCTCCTGCAAGGCGCATCCTGCTCCCAGCCAGAGGCTCCTGCAGCAGGAAAGAGGAGGGAGCAGAGCCAGCTCCCAGCACACTCCCTGAGCAGCATCATGCCCCAAAAGCTGGGTCAGGAAAAGTGGCTGATGTGCTCAGTGGCTAAAGAAACCCAGCCCAAGGTGGGATGAGCAGAGAAGTGATAATTGAAGGATCTGAGCAGCCTGCCCAGGGCCGGGAATTGGAACAAGATGATCTTCAAGGTTCCTTCCAACCCAAACCACACTTCTGTAGGTATGGATCCAGGAAAATAGGACATTTAAAGATCAGTTAAGACTGAAGCCAAACTTGAGATATTTTTTACAGTGAAAAGCTGTGAATTTGCTTCAGAATACAGGAGGAGCAGGGCTTTGACAAAACATGCAGTTAATTAAAGTACACCAATTAAACAGGGTTCCTCCCTATTTTGTCTGCTATGAGAGGAGGTCCAAAAAAGGTACTTGTTAGAAAAATAGATTTAAATAAATCCAGGATGTTACAGGCAACATCTGGAGAAGCACAGAGGGCAGAGACCTCTGCTCTGGTGCTTCAGGCTCTCTTTTCCTAGAGGAACACTCACACTTCAGCTGAGCCACTCTGCCTTTGCCATGAACTCAAATGGTTTGGTTATTCCAGAATTCCTGCCAGTGTCTCCCAGTGTCTCCCAGTGCTCAGGGGTCACACTCACCCCCTGGTTTAATGCCCAGGAGAGGCTGGGGCACAATCAGATCCAAGCTCTCAGCTCCCATGGAAAGCTGAGAGGTTCTCAGTGTGGGGACACACGTGAGGATTCTGATTTGGAGCTTCTTCAGAAGGAAAAACCTCAGCTGTGGGAGCTGTTCTGGGCAGGCTTGAGCCAAGTGAGCTGCCTTGAATGGCATGGAGACTCCCCAGCAGCTCAAAAGGTGAGCTCCAGGATTCCCTTTCCTTACAACAAGGACCATAACACATCCATAAGCTCTCCTGACTCTTTAACTCTGCTCCCTGCAGGTCTTCTGAAACCCTCAGGATGAAAGTGATTTATCACATCTCTCCTCCAGGGATGGGGCATGGAGAGAGGGGCTGGGAGACCTGAGGGAAAGCAGAAGCCCCCTCCCACCTGCCTCGGCTCCCAAGGCACACATCAGCACCTTGGTGTCACTTGGTCAGGGACAGGCCCCAGGGAATGGCTGGAGCTGTGTCAGGGGAGGTTTAGGCTGGGGATCAGGACACCTCTGGTCTCCTGAACCTTGGCTGTGCTGATGATTTTCCCCTCTCCATCCTCTACACCAGCACCAGCCCTGCCCCACAATTTCAGGGACCATTGCTGGGACTGTTCCAGAGGCCCCTTTCAAACCCTCCTTTCAAGCCCCTTGGTTTCCCTGAGATGCCATTTCTTTTCTCTGTTTCAAAAGTCAATATTGCAGAGAAGTTTGAGGGGACAGAACAAGCGAGAACCCAAATGGAGCAGGAGTTTTGAAGTTGCACCACCTGATTCTCTCTGAGACACGCTGCTCTGTCAGCCCTTTTTATGCACGTCCAGAGCTAGTGCCATCTCACCTGCTCCACACTTGTTTTTAAAGGACACATCATTATGATAAGCACTGCAAAGATGGATCTCTATCCCCAATTAAATGGCATTTTTGTCCTTTCATTTCCTGCCCCAGTTGAGGAGCAAATCCTTGGAGAGCAAGCTCTTTAACAAAGTAGGAGGTGCCTGTGAAATTAAAGGAGATCTTGTTTGCTGGAAGAAAATCAGTGTTGGTGTTTCCAGAGCACTGGGCTTGTGTGTGATGCCCTGGGAGTGTTGTAGGTGAGTTGAAGTGCTGCTGTCAGGATCCCAGGTCAGATGTGAGAGCTTTCCATGTGGGACAGCTCCTGCTCAGAGCTGGGCTTCACTGTGACTCTTCCCTTTTCCTGGAGTCCCCAGCTGATCCCAGTGTCAGCCCTGGGAAGGGACAGGCCCTGGCCCCATGTGTCCATCCTGCAGGGCCTTTTGGCTGAGCAGGAAAGGCACTTTTTGGAAATGCCCCAAAACCCCATGTGTTTGCAGGTCCCCTGCCCTCAGCAGTGGGGACGGAATCGTGGCTTTTGGGAAGTGAGGAGGAGTTTTGGTCAGGGGCTCCATCCCCAGGTGAGGAGCAGTGCAGGTGTGCTGGGGTGGTACTGGCTGTGGTCTGAGCTTGGTGGGACCATGGACATCACATTCCAGCCCACAGCTGTGCTGGGCAGGCCCCCTTTGCTGTTTCATCCAAATCTGCTGCTCCATCCACTGTTGCCCTGATTTTTAAAGGTGTTTTCTTTTATAGTTCTTTTGAAAGTTTTAAAGTTCTGATAAAACTTCTTCAGCCTTCTAATCTGTTTACATATTTCTACTAGAGTTCTCACACACTGTTCATGTAAATAATAGTTGTTCATTCTTTGTGAGAGGAGAGAATTGATAGACTGTTAGTTTGACCAATGTGGCTGGAGATGTGGTAATTCCACTCTCCAATCCACAATCACCTCTAGAATTCTCTAAATATCAGATGCTCGAATAAACGCTCTCTTTTTTAACCTTTGAGCTTACCAAGTGTTTGTGTACTTGGTTCGTGTCCAGCAGTGACAATGCACAGCCCAGTGTGTGGAGCCCCTGCCCCGAGGACGAGTGGTGGCTTTTGAAGGCTCTGTGATGTATCTTGGTCAGATCTGCACTGTTCCATCCCCTCTCCCCTCCCCCTGCTCCCCCACAAACCCATCAGCCCTGGAATTTATTGTCCTTCTGTGCATTTTGTTGGCTCTTGGAGAGCTTCTGTTTAATTTTTATGCCCGTTATCATTCAGGGAGAGAAGGGAAAAGCCTGGGGAGCCCAGAGTGGAAATAAACCAGCACATTTTACTGCAGTTACTTTGTTCAAAAGATTCTGTGTTTTGGCAGAGTAGTTGCCTCCGTTCTCCTTCATTTTGTGTTGTGGGTTGAAGTGATTCTACAAAAGTCACGGGATGGGGCACTCGATGGATCAATTCCAGCCTTGCAAGGGCTGGGCTCAGCTGCTTTTGCTGCCTGACTTCCATAGGACTCAAACAGAAAAGGGGAATTCAGTGACAGAGCAGGGAATGGCCTTAAACTGAAGGAGGGTAGGTTTAGGTTAGAGATTAGGAAGGAATTCCTCCCTGTGAGGGTGGGCAGGCCCTGGCACAGGGTGCCCAGAGCAGCTGTGGCTGCCCCTGGATCCCTGGCAGTGCCCAAGGCCAGGCTGGATGTGCCTGGAGCAGCCTGGGACAGTGGAAGGTGGCCTTTTTCAGCTCCCTTGATTTCACTCTTGATGTGGTTTTTCTGGCACCTCTTTTCTGCTTCCACTCCAGGTTATCAATCAATTTCTGAGACCTCATTCAGGTCTAATTTAACATCCCTGGGGGCACAGAGAGCTGAGCATCCCTGCTCTGCACCCTTCCCTGTGAGGAGCATCCCTGGACACCCTGTCTGAACCAACCTCACTGTGCCAGGAGCTTCTGCCAGTGGGTGCTGAGGGTGACCCAGCCAAAAAATGCCTGTGAAAGTCCTACAGCTTCTACTTCTGAATCCTGGTTATGTCCCCAGCTGGCACATCTCTCATGCTGGGCAGGTCAGCCAGGTATCTCAGCCATGGCAGGAAAAGGAAAGCACCTTAATTTAAAGTTCCAGGAAGATTTCCAGGGGATGCAAAGGAACTGACTTAAAGCAGAATGTTTTAATTCCATCAAGGAATAGTTTCAAGTTGGCCTAGCCCAAAGTAAAATCTTCGGTTTCAAAAGCACATTTTCCAAATATTAAATAAATAAATGAACAAAACTATGAAGAAGTTTTACTGTGGGATATTTCACTTGGAAGAAAATCTGTTTTTTCCCTGAGCCATGTGACCAAAAATTCCTGCCTGCCTGTATCCTTGTCCTCTGCTAGCATTAACCTGATGGAGCAGTTTTGGTGGGATTTCTGGTGCCTGAGGCAGCCCAAACCATCCCCCCAGTGCTCAGCCCAGGGAACACAACCACCTCTGTCTGCTCTGCTTCCAGCTCCCTGCTAAGCAGCTCAGAGTCTTAGCTCAGCAAGTGGAGCTCTGATCCTTGCAGACAGCAGCAGCTTTGCTCCCCAGCACTGCACACCCTGCCAGCAAGTCGTGGATTATCTGCTTACCCTCGTCCGTGTCCTGCTTCCTGCAGGGTGAAGAAGCACAGAGGAGCTGCGCCTGCTCCCGCCGCGGGCACGGGGACAGAGACAGAGCCCGAGTGCCCAGCCAGCCCTGGTGAGTGACTCTGCCCGTGCTGCTGGGTGTGGTGGTGGGACAGAGCCCTGCCATCCCCACAGCGCTGCGGGTTGGGGCAGCAGCCCCCTGGCAGGAGAGGAGCTGGGCAGAACCTTGGTTCTGGGGCAGTCTGGGGATTCCTCCCTTGCAGCCTGCTGGGAGAGGCTGATGTTCCTCACCCTGGCCTCGTGTGAGGCTTCAGGGAGTCAGAGGCTGGTGGGTTTGCTGAGAGGCTGCCCCTGTCCCTCGTGCTGCTGGTGATGGACTTGGGTCGCTTTAACCCCAGGCAGGTGGTGGAGTCACCACCCCTGGAGGTGTTCAGGGAAGGTCTGGAGGTGGCACTCAGTGCCATGGGCTGGTTGTCAAGGTGGTGTTGGGTCAGAGGTTGGAGTCTGTGATCTCAAAGGTCTTTCCCAGCCTAATTCTGTGGTTCTTTCAGTCTGTGATTACACCCTGTGGGTTGCTCTGGACACGGGTTTGGGCATGTCTGCATTTCAGATTCATTGCCTGTGTGGCTGCTAGAAGTTCTGTTTGCAGTTTGTCATGGTGAGGTGAAAATGAGTGTGACTTGGGAGTAACCTGGAGGTGAACTCTGCTGCTGGCTCTGCTGGGCTCATCCCAGAGCAAGGGTGTGCAGGGAGAGGCAGCTGGAGATGCCTTGAGAGGCTGATCTGGAGCAGAGACTAGACAGAGCTAAATGGAAAAAACAGGTATTTATTGAAAGGCCTTAAAAGGATTCACCTTGGGCAGCACCAGAGCCTGGCCAGGGCTGCACCCAGGTTGAATGGATCCTGAACACAAGATTTTACACTTTTATCAGTTTTTGTTCATCTATAAATTGAGTTCAGTTGTCCAATTGCAGCTCCAGGTCATGAAGTCTCAGCCCTCTGCCTTGCCCCCTTCTCTTTGCATTGTTTGTGCTTTTTGGGTAAAGGTTGTCCATGATTCTCCAGCTGGGAAAGGATTGTTTTGTCCAACTACCCTGTGAGGAGAATTTACTAACACCTAACAGGAAGTTTCAGAGTTACATACCAGGCAGCAGAGAACCTGAAAGATACCAAAGGAAAAAGCCAAGGCACCACTGGCTGTGCCTGGGGCAGGCAGGGTGCAGAGCTGCTCTGTGGGCTGGGGGCCAGGGCTGGCTCAGACCTCTGCTGTGCTCTGACAGGGGAGCAGAGCAGCCCCTGCCACTTGGGCTGGGAGGAAACGTTCCTGTGGTGTTTCCTTCCTGGGGCTGTGTTTGTCAGTGCTTATGTCAGGACAGAGCTGTTCCCCATCCCCAAAGGTACAGGAGTGTCCTCAGGCCACTATTTAGGAAGTTTAACATCCCCCACACCTAGCTTGGTGCTGAGCTGAAATCACCTCTGTGAAGCAGAGGCTTTATGGAGGGATGGGAAAGGATTTAGGGATCAGGTGCAGTGGTAGCATGACCTAGGGTTGGGAAATGCTGGCCTGGGAATGGCTGTGCCTGTTGGAACCTGCTGTCCTTCCTGAGCCACAGGGTCTGGGAGGGCTCTGCCTGCTCTGCTGGGAGCTTCCTTGTGGTAAGAATGGCTTAGCAGGACTTGAGGGCAGTAAAACCTGGAGTTTGCTTCAGCAGAGGGTGAAGATTTCAGGGTGTCCTCATTCTGTGCTCAACTCATGGCAGGAAGATGCAGCAGTGTGGTTTTCAGCAGTGGATTTTCTCTTCCAGTTCTTGGGCAGATGGATGAAAGCAGAAATTACAGATTAACAGAGTGAGTTGGAAAGGGATCTTAAAAACCATCCAGTGCCACCCCGTGCCATGGGCAGGGACACCTTCCACCTTCCCAGGCTGTTCCAACCTGGCTGTGGGCACTTGCAGGGATGGGGTCCTCAGTTTCCAGTTCAGCAGGGTTTGCAGAACTTGGATTTTAATTGGCATCACAGTTGGGATTTTCCTTTGAATATTGCATAGAAGAGAGAAAATATAAATGTGATCAGATAAAACCTTTTATCACAGAGGCAGGAGCTGTGCTGCTGTGTGATGGATCCCTGGAGATACCACATGCAGTAAATAAGGATCTTTTTTGGAAATCTAATCCAGGAAACTCCAAATAACAGCAGGGAAAATATTTACCTGAACTTCTTCAAATCAAAATGAGGCAGTTGAGGGAGGAAGGGAACTTGGGTCTGATCAGATTTGTCTATAACCAGTTTCTGTTCCAGCTTAGTGTACCTGCCCGTGGTGGTAGTGAGGATATTTTGACACAAAATATTCTGGCACACAGATAGTTTGAACACATGACCTGACTAAAAACCCCATTCTGTATGGCAAAGACAGCTACTGTAGCCTAATTCCACAGACCACGATTTAACTCAGCAAATGGAACTGTGACGTTCAGCAGCATTGAAGAAATCCATGGATTTTTACTATTGAAGACATTTTTACAAAGAATGCTGCCAGAAATTTTTTCAAGTTTTATTTTGTCTGTTGGCATATTCAGTAGAGTTTTGAAGTGTAGACCCTTCTTTTTTTAAAAGGTATTTACTGTAAGTGGAGGGAATTGTCTTTTATCCAGCAAGTTCTTCCCTTCCTCAGGACTCCTGAGCCCCTGATCACTGCTGGCTGATGACTTGCTCACTTCTCCCTGCACTTAGTGGTGGCACACAGAATAAAGGTAGATTCCAGAAGCAGCTGCAGAGCTCCCTGTTCCTTGGGAGATATTTCAGTGGGGAAATATCAGTGGATATACTCAGGCACTTCGAGAAGAACACAGAGAGTGACTGGAGAACAAGGAAGGCTGATGAAAATGCCCATGATTCCAGGAATGCAGGGAAAGTGTTGGAAATAGCTGTTCCTGAGTCCATCCTTACCGGGCTGGGAGTGACCCATAGTGAGAGGACGAGGAGGAGCAGCCTTAGGTGGCTCAGCAAAAAAGGGATGCCTGAAATTTTCTGTGTGTCTCAGAAAAGGCCGGGGTGGAGAGGCCATCAGGGCTCTGAGCACAGCTATTCCAAGCTCTAATCACCTGCTCAGGTCCTTAGCAGCTCGGGCAGTTCTGTCTGGCCAGGATTAGGGGGGCCCTTTAGGCTAGGATCTCTGGTGACCTTCTTAGCACCCCGTGGGCCAAGGAAGGAAGGGATGTAACAGCTTAATATAGAGAGTGCCGGGTCAGGAGGAGGCTGCAGGTCCTGGAACCTGGCAGGGGCAGGAGCTGGGAAGGGCTGCAGTGTCCAGGGCAGAGGAGCCTGTGGGATGGGACCTCACAGGGCTCCTGGTCGAGCCTAAAAAAGCCAAACTCTAGGACTGAGTTCCCCTCTGTGCCTAAGGTGCCTCTGCCAAGGAGTGGGTGGTTGGATCACTCAGGTGGGAGCTCATTCCAGAGGCTCCACAGGATTTGTGACCCATCAGAAACCAGGCTGAGGGCACAAGCTGAAATTACCCCCAAAAAGTGCTCTCCCCAATCTTTATCTGCTGTAAAAAAACCCCTCAAAGATACAAACTGTTGCCCTGATTTTTAAAAGTGTTGAGTTTTCTTTTATAGTTATTTTGAAAGTTTTAAAGTTCTTATAAAACTTCTTTATAATAATCTTCTGATAATGTTTACATATTTCTACTGGAGTTCTCATGCACTGTCTTGTAAACAATGATTGTTTTGCATTCTTCTTTGTGGGAGGAGAGAATTGATGGGCTGTTGGTTTGACCAGTGTGGTTGGAGAGGTGGCAATTTCATCCTCCAATTCACTGTCATTTTTGGAATTCTGTATATTGCAAGGTCAGAAGTAAAATTGGCTCTTTTTCTATCTTGAAATCACCAAGCTTCTGTGTACTCATTTCGTGTCCAATAGTGACAACAAACAAAATTTTGAAGTTAGAACTCACATTCTGAGTAGGCTCCTGGGAAGGATTGCCCTTGTTTGTGCTGGGAATGGTCTCATGGCACGTGCAGTTCCTGGGAGTGTCTGGCTGGAGCATGTGGGGATTCTGGGATGGTGGAAGTTCCCCAGGGTCTGGAGGGGGTTTTGGCTGGAGCAGGCTCACTCCTGTCCCATGGGAGTGGGCTGTGGAGCCACCTGGCAAAGGCAGGCTGAGAGGAGAGCTCTCCTCACACAGAGAGCCCTGACCAGTGCAGGGAAGCAGAGGAGTTTTGGGATGCTCTTGGCACACAGTCTGTAGTGAAAGCAAAGCGCAGAATCCCAGGAAGCCTTGGTTTGGAAAGGACCTTAAAGCCCATCCAGTGCCACCCCTGCCATGGCAGGGACACCTTCCTCCATCCCAGGGTGCTCCAGGCCCTGTCCAGCCTGGCCTGGGACACTTGAAGCATGAGGGGTTGTTTTGGTTGAGGGTGATGAGGGGCATTCAGTGTTTGCACACAGCAGGAGCGGGGTCTGCAGGCTCAGCCCCTGGGGTGTGCAGCTCTGAAGCTCTCAGGGCTGGAGCCATCCTCTCCCTGTGCCCCCAGTGCCTGGGGGAGCTGGGCTGGGCTGGGCTGGCAGTGGGGAGCCAGGCAGGCACAGCAAGGAGCAGGTTTTCCAGGACAGCCAAGCCCTGACACACCATTCTCGATGCTGGAGCCTTCAGAGATGGACACTGGCTGAGTGAGGGAAGAGGAGCTGCTAATTAACCCTTGATAAACCCCCCCCCCATGGCTCTGTCCCTGGGCTTTTAAATAACCAAACTACCTGCCTGAAGCTCTCAGCTCTGCCAAAGCATTGGAGTGGTGCCAAGCGATGCAGGACAGGACCTCTGGTGCAGTGTGAGGGTGGAAGGTTGTGTGGCTGGAATCTGGGAAGAGCAGAGTATTGGGTGTTACTTAAGGGCTGTAAGGCTGCAGAGAAAATCAGCAGAATCATGTTTGATCCCTGACACACGAGTTCCCCCAGCAAACATGACCCAGTGCCTTGCACCATTCTGCTTTGGGATGTAAAACCTGGAGCAGGCACAGAAACTTGAGCACAGGTGGAGTTGTTAACCTGTACATTCAGGCAAAGCTCCCATGCCCCAAGAAAGTCATGGGTTAAAAAGCACCTTCTTAAGCCAGTGATTCATCTCTAAAGCTGAGCTGGTTTTCTGTGATCAGCCCAAATGTTTGATTCTTTTGAGAGCTGAGCAAGTGATTCTTAATGAACAGTCAGTTTTCTGCAAATCTTGATCTTACTGAAATAAGACGGTAATTTAAATTACCTGACTGGGGGATTTTTGTTTTTCCTTTTTCATTCCTGGATTTCCTTTTCAAAGTCATCTGTTTCTCAGAACCTCTCAAAACTTGGAGGTTAATTCAGATAAAGGTAGTGCATGAATGCAAAATGTAAAATCTTTTCCCAAGTAACTGCTTGTGCAAATACCAGATGATGGCACAAGTCCCTTCTCCTGCTGTGGCTCTGCTCAAAGTTTGGATGAAAATATTGGCAGAATGTCCTCTCCTGACTGGGTGCAGCTTTGTGGCTGCATTCCTCAGTTCTGGAACTGGATTGTGAGTCAGAAAGGAGGGAGTCAAGGGGGTGCCTTAAAATTAAAGTACAAAAGTAGATCTCCCTGCACATCTTTTCTCATCTTCCTCTTACAAGGCTGCATTGATATGTGCTGCATGGGATATGATGGCTCTGGCCTTGGCAGATGCATCAAATGTCACATGTGAGCATGGATTTTAGGGGTTTTTAAGGAGACAAATAAGGGTTAGCAAGAAATGCAGAAAAGATCAACAGTGAGGTGGTCACAGCCCTTCATCTATAGGAATTCAGGCCTGAGATTTGCTTCCAGCTTGGCCTGAACTGGAGATTTCAGGAAACAAGCCAAAAAGTTCCTTATTTTGCCATTTCATCATCAAATGTGCTGCTTCCCTGAGGCACTGACCTTTCACAGGCAGTGCTGTGACAAAAGATGTAGTGAAACAAAAGAGACCCTGTGCTGCCTGGAGAGGCTGGGCTGTGCATCCAGAGCGTGGGAGATGGTGCCACACCCCCTGTGCTTGTGATGAGCTCTCTGATGTAAGGCGTTGGGTTTTTTTTTCTCCTAAAATCCTTTATTTTTGGTTTCTTCCTGAGGGTGGAGGTTCCATTGGACAGACAGGGTCAGTGAGGCTGACCTTGGGATGTGCTGGACAAGCTTGGAGGGCTGATGTGGGTCCCCAGCTTTCCTCTGGTGGGTGAACTCTGTCGAGATTCCCCAGGGGATGGGCACATCCCCAAAGCTGCCAGGGGTGCCCAGGGTGGGGCTGTTGGGGGGTCTGTGCAGGGATGGGACTGGGCTGGGGGATCCTGTGAGTCCCTCCCAGCTCAGGACATTCCTGATTCTTTGGGACAAACACTTGATCGTGAGCTGTTCCTACCCCCTTCCCAGGAGAGAGACACAAAGGGACTGTCTCTTTGTGTCTTGGTCTCTTGCCTGTTTTTCCTGTTGCACTGGGGGAAAGCCTTGTAATCAAACCTTGTTTCATCCCCCCCATCTCTGCCTGGGTTTGCTGGGCTGTGGGGAGCCAGGAGATCTGCACCCTGTTCACCTCCCATGGAGTATCTCCTCAGAGAACCATGGAGTCATTACAGTTGGAAAGGACCTCCAAGATCAAGTCCAAGCCTTAACCCAGCACTGCCAAGACCATCACTAACGATGTCCCCAGGTGCCACATCCACATGTGTTTTGGATACTTCCATGGATGGTGACTCCACCACTGCCCTAAGCAACTTCTTCCAATGCCTGACCACCCTTTGAATGGAAACATTTTCCCCCCTGGCACAACTTGAGGCCATTGACTCTTGTCCTGTCCCTTGTTCCCTGGCAGCAGAACCCAGAGCTGTGGAGAGCCAGAAGAAATCCCTCCTTTTCCCCTCTCTTCATGTCACAGCTTCCCTGAGCCTGTAGGGGTGGGGGTGTATGGAACCATCCCTTGGCTTCCCACAGTTCTGGTCCAAAGCCAAGGAGAAGTTGGTCAGGGCAGGGAGAGGTTTGTGGGCCACTGAGCTTTATCTGCTGTTGTTAATTATCCATCATTTCTTGCCCTACTTTCCCTACAAGCCTTCCCTGCCTGCTCAGTATCTGCTGGGACTCAGGAAAGTCCTTGTGTTTCTTCTGGGCTGGATGGTCAGCCCCACAGAGATGTTCTGAATCTTCCTTGTCCAACTTTGCCTGTCACTGTCTGTGCCTTGATCTTCCTTGTACTCCTCCTGCTAGATCTAAAAAATCTGCTGCATTCTTTTTTTTCCCCCACTTTTCTTGTCATGTCTTTGAATGCTTTTATTATTCCTTCTTCCCTCCCCTGGCAGAGGTGTCTTTGCTTATAATCTCCTTTGCACTGAGGCAGCCTATTCATTTCAAAGAAAGCTGCTTTAAAGGCAGGTGTGAGACAGACTTGGCCGATTCTTTCTTTTCCCCTGTGGCTTGAAGGGCCTGAAAATATTCCTGTAATCATTTGACAGAATCCCAGAATGGTTTAGGTTGGAAGGGAGCTTAAAGCTCCTCTGGTTTCACCTCTGCCATGGGCAGGAACACTTTCCACTGTCCCAGGTGATGCAGGGAATGACTGCAGGGCTTTGGGCTGACCCCATGCAGTCCCTGGGTGATGGGCATGGGACACAAATGGGACTTGAGGCAAGTTCTGCTCCCCCCCTGCCCCAGTGAGGTGCCTGAGGTGTTCTCTGCCCACCCAGCCCTTCTCCACTCTGGCTCTCCCAGCTCATGGCACCACCGTGTTCAGAGTGGAGCAGTGTCCAAGGGCTCAGGCCTGGAGGGGAGCAGGGTGTCCCCCAGTGCACTCAGCCCCCCTGAGTGCCCCAGCAGGCATGTGGCTGTGAGTCTGTGCTTGTCCTGAGCCTCACCCACACCCAGCCTGTGCCAGCAGCCTGCAGAAGGCAGCAGGATGCCTCCACCCCACGGATGGGCTGAACTGGGCTGCAGCAGCCAGGATGCTGCTCAGGAGCTGGGGCATGGCTGCAGGGATGGCTGCAGGGAGCCTGGGGTGCCTTTGGGAGAGCCCTGGGGGCAGCCAGCTCCAGCCTGCCCCGCTCACCCCTTCCCTGTGGCTGTGCAAACAGCCCTGGAGCACACCCAGGGCAGTGCCCCAGCCTGCAGCAGCAGCCTGTCCCTCCTGGGGCACAGGGCAGGGGAAGGGACAGCAGCAGGGGGGACTCAACACCCTGCTGCATTTTGGCTACAAGAGCCAAGGACTGAAGTTTGCTGTGCCAGCACCTCCTTCTGCAGGAGACTTCTTTTTTGCCCTGATGCTTTCCTGCTTCTCAGAGTCTGGAAATCTGTCTGTGTTGTTTTCCTGACTCTCCCATGTGGTCACAGCCTCTAGAGCCTCTGCCTTGGCTCCTATTACACTTCTCTAAGCCTCTTCATTGCCTGGCTCCTCTAATCCTTCCAGGAGCACCCATGTTTTATGCCTTGGTTATGCCTCCCTTCCTTTTAATTAATTTTTCACAGTGCCTTGCTCGTCCCTGTTGCCCTTTTTGATTTAATTTATTGCTCACTAGCCATCACAACACCTGGGCAAGCCTTTAATTTATCTTTTCCTGTGTCCCTTGCACCCCCTCTGTCCTCTCCCATTATTGATTTCTCCAGTTTGATTTCACCCTGTGCTTGCCAGCATCATCTCCCACCCTTCCCTCCCACTCAGAATTGCTTGGATGAATTTTCCCCCCATTCTTGACCTTGCTTCATTGTAATTCCTGGCCCAACAAGGCTGGGATTGCTCCTTCTCGAATCCCTTCCCTTGCTTGGGCTTGGCTTCCACCCTAAGTATTTCAAAATCACTTCTGGGCAATTCCCATCCCGTTGCTGTGAGGAGGAAACCTCTCCTTTCCCAGGGAGTCTCATCCAGGTGGCAGGAGCTGATGGCCATGCCTGGTGCAGCTGCTGTGCTGAGCTCCCTGCAGACAGGGAGGTGTCCCAGGGACAGGGATGGGCTGGGCTTTGCTTGCTTCCAGCTCTAAACAAGGAGGGAGGTCTGTGCCCCCGGCAGCTCTGCATTCCTGCCATGATCCTGGAGATGAGGATGTGCAGCTGAAGCTGCCCTGGGGAGCCCTGGCTGCTCCCAGCCCAGCTCTCCTGCTGCTCGAAAGCCTTTTCCCGGTCTGCATTTAAACACTGAGGAAATTGTGGAAGGAAAGAGGGAATAAATGACTTTTCTTCTGTCTTTTAGCTGCCCTGTGGCTGCCACAGCCCAGCTCCCCAGAGCTCAGACTAAGAGGGAACCCCCACTTTGCTCCATAGCTGTGAGGAATTGAGGGCTTTTATTTGGCACCATAAATGGTCCATTTACTTACAGAGCAGTCCCTGCCATTATCACAATGGCTTTAGAAAGCACATTACTGCAGATATTCGGGTTATTTTGTCATTTGTGGCCATGTGATTTGCAAGCTGAGCCCAAAAGTGGGAAAGGGGTCAGAGGGATGGGAACCATATGTTTGTTAAAAACACACAGCAAGGCAAGATCGTGAGCTATTACCTGCTCCCCTGTAGAACAGGCACAAAACACAGCAGGCTAAGGCTCAAAAGAGTGGGAATCTACAAAGTTCCTTGTTCTGCTAAAAAATACTTTGGTTAGAGCTGTGCTCATAGATGGATTTCCATTTGCATGAGGTCTCATGTAGCTGAGCTGCTCCTGTCTGATGGAGGAGCAGGGTGTATGAAAGGTGGGGCTAAAACTGGCTCTGGCAATGAATGTGGTTGGATATATCATGTCCTTTGGATTTTAGGGATATGTTCTTCCCCAGAGGTGCTGGCACTGCCCAGGGGATGGGCACGGCCCCGAGGCTGCCAGAGCTCCAGGAGCGTTGGGACAGCGCTGCCAGGGGTGCCCAGGGTGGGGCTGTTGGGGGGTCTGGGCAGGGATGGGGCTGGGCTGGGGGGTTCTGTGGGTCCCTCCCAGCTCAGGATTTTCCATGATTCTATCATTCATTCCACCTGTTGACTCCCAGGGCATCAAACTGGTAATCCTTGAGTGTAACACCCCGGGATGTTATCACCATATGGAAAATGAGGAGGTACAACAGGCACTGCATGGGTCATGTGGAGCTTAGAACATCTCAGAGGAACCAAGGAAACATCATTGGTTCAATTGGTGGTTGGCTATAAATACCTGTAGTTCCACAGTGAGGTGTTGGCATGGTTGGATTTGGTTAGGGAATAAAATGTGGGAACTGTAGGACTGTAGCTGCCCATGGCCCTAGAGGAGCTGGCTGCTGCACTCAGCAGAGCTGTGTGGGGAACATAGGAGCCTTTTCATTCCATTGGTTTTATTCTCTCTCTCTTATTCTTTTCTGTTCCTCATTTTCCCCATTTCCCATTCTTCCCTCTTCAGCTGAGTTAGGCACTGCAGGTAGGATCACCCTATAACTCCTGAAGGTAGGTCAGTTCCCTGATGCTGTCAGGGAAATCTGTGGGTATCTGTGAGGTGCTGACCCTTTTTCCAAATTAAGAAGCTCTCCTTGTCCATCTTTGACAATTTTTATCAATGTATGAGCAGAGGAGACTGGCTCTTTTCTCCCTCTGTCTCCAGGTACAGAAATATCCATTTTTCATGTAGGAACAGGCCCCCATTCTCTCCATCCTTACCTTACCCTACTTTTTACAAAAGTGTGGGGTGATAGGAACCTTACCCTACTTTTTACAAAGGTGTGGGGTGATAGGAGAAGGGGGAAAGACTTTTAAGCTTAAGGAGGGCAGGGTTAGATGGGATATTAGAAAGGAATTGTTCCCTGTGAGGGTGGGCAGGCCCTGGCACAGGTGCCCAGAGCAGCTGTGGCTGCCCCTGGGTCCATGGAAGTGTCCAAGGCCAGGCTGGACAGGGCTGGGAGCAGCCTGGGATGGTGGAAGGTGTCCCTGCCATGGCAGGGTGGAACAGGATGAGTTTGAAGGCCCTTCCAACCCAAACCCTTCAAGCAGTCCATGGCAGAGCAGGGCACAGCACTTTGGAAGGATTTGTTTCCCAGCTGTCAAAGGAAACCTTTAAAGAAGCTGGAGGCCATTTGGGGGTCAGTCAGCGACACAGTTTGGGATTCAAAGTGAGACTCCAAGTTGAGCAAACTCCAAATCTGGAGAGGAAAGCTGTACTTTACTGATAGGCTTCAGAGAGGGGATCCTGCTCTATGTGAAGATTGCATGGAGACAGTAACTGATGGACCAGGATGTGTTCAGATCTGTTTGATAATTTCTCTTCTGTTGTGAGTTGTGGGACACCCCAGGCCTCTCTGTGTGGTGATGGATTCAATCCATCTTCCTTCCCCTGGGAATGACACCTCTTCCCTGCTCCATGGGCTCTCTGCAAACAAGAAGCTATAAATAAACACCAATATCTCTCTTTGCAGGGGGTGCAAAGCTGCACTGGAGCTTTGCCTTTGTACTTGTGAATAAAAATGTGCAGGTAAGGGACGCTCCAAGCCAAAGGCAGGCAGAAATTTGGAACACACTTAGATGCTGCTTTTGGCACATGAAATCTGCAGAACTGTAAAATCAGGTGATAATATTTTGTAATTTGAGGGAAAAGTATGAAATGGATGTAAAGTTTCTGATCTGGAGCCAGCCAAGTCTTTCAGTGAACTTTTTCATGCTCACAAGCAGAGGATAAATGTTGGAGTTTGTGGTGCTGGAGGATCAAGGTTTGCTGGACTGGAGCAGTGAGGCACTGGGAGGGGTGGAGGAAGCAGCACTTGCCTTTCCTGGCTGTGGAAAGTCTGCTGAGACCCATCTGCAAGGAGATTTGGGGGAAACTCTTCTTCTTGTAGGGCCCTGGTGCCTGGTGGTGCATGCTGTGTGATGCAGGGGGGAATTCAGGGCTGGACATGGTGTAGCAGTGTTCATTGGAGCTGCTGCAAGGTTGATGAGCCGTGTAAAACTTGGGGAATTTTGGCTCCAGGAGCCTGTGGTGAAGGAATTCCCATAGGTACAGGTACAGCTCATGGCCACACTCAGCCTGGGAAGCGTGTCCAGGGAAGTAGTTTGTAGGGATGCCTGGATGTCTGAAGTGTGATCTGGGCTGCTGACTACACCACTGGTGTTTTACCACCAAAACCCAGTATTTTAGTATTGGTATTATACTACTATGTAGTATAATAGTATAATATATAATACTCCTATACTAGTAATAATATAATAATAAATATAATATAATATAATATAATATAATATAATATAATATAATATAATAATTCATTAACATTATGACAGAATATTAATGCTATGCAATATTAATATAATAGTAATAATATTTATATAATACTAATTGTATCATGTATAACATATATAATACTATTATATTATATAATTGTATAGTGTATATGAAAAATATATAATACTATTATACTGGTATTGTAGTATACTATTTTAGTACACTAGGATACTATATGTATACTGGTATTTTAGTACAAAACTACTAGTGCTTTAGTAGTATTAGTACTAAAGTACCACTAGTACAGAGCTGGGGAAGGGCTGGAGAATTCCTGAGGGAGCTCAGCCTGGAGAAGAGGAGGATCAGGGGGGACCCTGTGGCTCTGCACAACCCCTGCCAGGAGGGGACAGCTGGGGGGGTCAGGCTCTGCTCCCAGGACAAGGGGAAATGCCTCATTGCATCAGAGGAGGTTTTGATTGGATATTGGGAAAACTTCCTCCCTGAAAGGGTGGTCAGGCATTGCAACAGGGGGAGTCCCCAGCCCTGGAGGTGTTCAGAAAGTGTCCTTGGGGACTTGGGTTGGTGCTGGGTTAGTGGTTGGCTCTGGGATCTTGAGGGGCTTTTCCAACAATTCAGTGGTTCCAAGAGCCTGGAGGATGAGTCCATCATTGCTCAGAGCCAGCTGCAGAGCTCCTGGTGCTCAATTAGGAGCTGTTCTGTCACTCAGGGCAGTTTTTCTATGGGAACTGACCCCAAGAATGGTTCCTTGAGCTTTTCTCTAGAGCGCTGCCATTTCTTGCTCCCGAGCACTTTTCCTCAGAGCTGTCTTCTGAATGAACTGTGATCCACGGATCAGGAGCTCCATGCCAGAGCCACATGTGGCAGGAAAATCCTCCACCATCTCTTCCCTGCAGCCATGGAATCTCAGCAGCACACCCAGCCCCAGGAGGGCTCTGCCAGCTGCTCGCTGCTGCCCTTCCCATCTCCAAAGTGCCCGTGGTGCAGCCAGGCAGGGATGTCCCAGCTCTGGCCGCCGGGATCCAGCTGGCCTCAGCTCCTCCTGCACCCTGAAGTGTCCCTGCCCAGCCCTGCCCTGGGGCCAGCACAGCCCCTCAAGGAGTGTCCTGTGCTGGGCTGTCTGCATGGAAGCGTTCCCGGAGGGACCGGGAGCTCCTGCCTCTGCCCCTTCCTGGGAGCCCCCTCCAGAGCTTGGGGGGAGCAGGGAGTGTCCTGAGGGCTGATCCCAAAGTCCCTCCTGAGGGACTGGTGCTGCAGCAGCTCCAAGGGTTTGGAAGGGACCTTAAAGCTCATCCTGACCCACTCCCTGCCATGGCAGGGACACCTTCCACCATCCCAGGGAGCTCCCAGCCCGATCCAGCCTGGCCTTGGGCACTGCCAGGGATCCAGGGGCAGCCCCAGCTGCTCTGGGCACCTGTGCCAGGGCCTGCCCACCCTCACAGGGAGGGTGATTCCCTCCCAGTATCCCACCCATCCCTGCCCTCTGGCAGTGGGAGCCATTCCCTGTGTCCTGTCCCTCCATCCCTTGTCCCCAGTCCCTCTCCAGCTCTCCTGCAGCCCCTTCAGGCCCTGCAAGGGGCTCTAAAGTCTCTCTGGAGCCTTCTCCTCTCCAGGAGAGCACCCCCAGCTCTCCCAGCCTTTCCTCAGAGCAGAGGGGCTCCAGCTCTTGAAGCATCTCTGTGGCCTCCTTGCCACTTGTTCTGTCAAGTCTCAATCATTTTTATTCAATCAAAAATCAATTTTTTTTCAATGAAAATCAATTTTTTCATTCAATCATTGTTTCTTTCAAGTTTCAATCATTTCTTTCTTGCACTGGGGCCCAAGGGCTGGGGCAGTTCTGCAGGTGGGGTCTCACCTGAGCGGAGCAGAGGAGGAGAATCCCCTCCCTTGAGGTGATGATGAGCTGCCATTGCCTCATGCTGCAGCAGCTCTGCTGCACCTCAGACCACTTCTGGTGGGCTCAGTGAGAGCTCCCCACGTGTGAACTTCCCCTGTCCCTCGCTGGCCATGCTCTGCCTCAGCTCATTTCACTTGCAGAGCTATTTCCAGTGCCTGCAATAGTCCTGCAGTCCCTTGGGATGTTTGCGCTTCTGTGCCTTCATCCCCTGCATCCTCTGTGGGCACTCAGTGCCAGGGCTCTGTGCTGCTGCAGAGGAGCTGTTCCTAAAGGGGATAACACCCCCCTGCATTCAGCTGACTTGCATTTCCTCCTTATCCTTGCTATTAATCCCAAACTTGCAGAATCACCAGGTATTAGGATTTGATAGAGACTCTGCTCTTTGTGTGACGAGCCAGCTGATGGAAGTCTTAATACTGCAGGTGGTGAGCTGCCAATCCATCTAAAGCCAGCTGCATTAGCACTCTGCTATCAGAAATATCCCTCCTGATAGGGGAAGATCCCTGCAAGGGGGAGCTGGGGAAGGCAGAGTGCATTTCCTGTGTGCCTGGGCTGGCGTGTGAGCGCTGGCTGTGCCTCAGCTGCCCAGTCTGGCACATCCAGAGTGCCTCCTGTGGCTCTGCATATTGCTGTGAAAGGAGAAGAGAGAGCTGCAGCCTGCTTCCAAAAATGTCAGGCTGCAAGGGAGGAGGGACAGAGCTGGGGGAGCTGGTTTGGGTTGTGTCTGCAGAACTGGGGACACTCAGAACTGCAGAACTGGGGACACTCAGGGGGTGCTCACCTGGAGACAAGAAGGCTCTGGAGAGACTTTAGGGCCCCTTGCAGAGCCCAGAGGGGCTCCAGGAGAGCTGGGGAGGGACTGGGGATAAGGGATGGAGGGACAGGACAAGGGGAATGGCTTCCCACTGACCCCCACCCCACAGAAGTGCTCACTCCCGGTTCCTCCATCATCATCCACAACCTTCTTCCCCACCATCCTCTCCCTCCCCCGGTGTGAGACAAGGCCACAGCCCTGTGCTCAGTGTGGGGTCCTGAGCCTCCCCAGAGTTTGGGGGCTCTGCCTGCCTCAGGGATCCCATCTCCAGACACTGTCCCAGGCAGGGAAAGGGGTGCCTGGATGTCTGAAGTGTGATTTGGGCTGCTAACTACACCACTGGTGTTTTAGTACCAAAAACCAGAATTTTATTGTTGCTATTGGACATTAAATGAGTGCACAGAAGCTTGGTAAGTTCAAAAGAGAAAAAGCTTAGTTTTATTCAAACATCTGGTATTTATAGAATTCTAAAGGTGACTGTGGATTGGAGGATGGAATTACCACCTCCCCAACCACACTGGTTCAAAGATGAATTAATTATTTCTTTTTGCTTACAGAGAAATATGTCAACTATTCTCCTTATCCATGAAATTGTGTGTGAACTCTGACTCTCAAATATGTAAACATTATCAGAAGGTTAAAGAAGTTGTATGAGAACTTTAAAACTTTCCAAAGAACTCAAAAAGAAAACTCAACACTTTTAAAAATCAGGGCAACATTTTAGTATTGTTATTATACTACTGTATAGCATAATAGTATAATATATAATGTTATGATACTAATAGTGTAATATAGAATAGAATTAATATAATGTAATAGAATATATCAATATTATTAACTAACATTATACTAGAATATTAATATACTACAATGTGATATTAATATAATATTAATAATATTGCTATGATACTAATAATATATTATACTATTATAACAGTATTATAGTATACTAGAATGCTATTTTAGTACACTAGTATACTAGGTGTATACTGGTATTTTAGTACCAAAATCCTGCTTTCTGTTGGGCCACTTCTATTTTCCAGTTCTAGGAATAACCTAGAACAGTCAGCAGGAAACAAAATGTATCATTTATAAAATGAAACTGTTGTGATCATGGTGCACAATAATGTTTCCAGAAAATCCTTTTCCCCTTTCCTCAGTGTCATTTTCCACAGTGACCAGGCTGGTTTTCCCCACCTGGTTCCAAAAAGCAAACAGAGCTTAGTTCAAGGTAAATTCTGCTCATCCCTCCAGGATTCATCATTCCCTTGCCCTGTACCAGATCCATCACTTGTCTGATGGTTCCAGCCAGGAGCCCAGCTGGGAGGAAGGGCAGGCAGGAGGGATGGGCTGCTCCAAGAACCCCAGCTGTGATGATGGAACATTCCTTGTGGTGGGAGCAGAGCAGGCAGTGGAGAAATATGGAATATATTCTATGAAGTAACTTGGTGATTCCCAATTAATACCATAATTACCCCTTTTTTTAATTATTGATTCCAAAATTGCCGAGCTGAGTTGCAAATGCTGTGGAATATAAAAAGGAAGGAAGGGCTTTTTAGTGACATTTTGGAATTACAAATTATGTTTGTTGTGAAAAAAATGAGAGACCGTCTGCTTAATTGGTCATAGGATGCAATTTGTGAGCACTTAGGTAAGAAAAATACAGCTATCTAGGGGATCATTAAAGATCCCTTTCCTCTGAGTCAGCAAAGCTCAGAGCTGGGGAGAAAGCAGATCTATATTCCATAAAATTCAGAGTATCAAGGAGCTCTGTCCAAGGGATTGCTCTTGGCAGGGAGAGAGGTGCTGCCTCAGGTGGGGTGGACAGAGAGGAACAGAAGGTTTGGGGGCTCAGAAAGAAAAAGCAGAGGGTCTGCTGGCTAGAGTGGCTTGATCCTATTTCACATTCCCTTCTGGAATGTGGGGTGAGCCCCCTGCGTCAGAGGAAGTTTCTGGCTGCAAACAGAAAATAAAATTTGGGGTTCTTCCAATGATTTTTAGCTTACTGAGGGTAGATTTAGATGGGATATTGGGAGAGAATTGTTCCCTGTGAGGGTGGGCAGGCCCTGGCACAGGGTGCCCAGAGCAGCTGGGGCTGCCCCTGGATCCCTGGCAGTGCCCAAGGCCAGGCTGGACATTGGGGTTGGGGGGGAATGGGGTGCCAGTGTCATTCCCACAAAGCCCTTGGAAAAGCACGACTGGGAGCTTGCTACTGCAGGCAGAAGTTAATTAGGAGTGAAGTCTGTAGTGCAGGTGGCAGAAGCCTCTGGAGGTTCAAGATCACCCTTTGGACTGAGAAGGGCTCTGCTCTCGCTCACTGGGTGGGTCAGGATTTGGCACAGGATTTTGTGTGCAGAAGGAAATTGGGGCTGTCTGGTGCCATCAATTCCCATCAGAGAGAGGGAGAAGGGGGGTGCTGAAGGGAGGGATGGCAGAGCAGGACAAGGGAGGGATGGCACTGAGCTGAGGGCATGTGAGGGAGCAGGCAGGGACAGCCAAGGGCAAGGCTTGCACGGACAGAGACTGCATCTCAAGGCTGCTGTCCCCTCTGCAGGCTGTCCCCTCCTGCTCTCTCCCCACTGAGAGCCTCCTGTGTGCCCTGGGGATCTGACAGCTCCTGCCTGCACCTCCTGCCTGCAGTGCTTCCCACCCTAAACCATCCCTGTGTTTGGCAAATGTGGTGGGAGATCAGGCGTGTGCCACCCCTGTCCCTGCTCGTCACCATCTGCTGGCCTGGTGGCCATGAGCTGATCCCGGCTTGGACACCCTCATGCTCACCTGGTGTAGGACTTGCAGCACCAGCAGGACAAACCCACCCTTCCCCGAGCTTTGGAGCTTCCCTTGGGCTCTCTGGTGGCCCCAGAGCCCTGTGGTGGCCCCAGGGCTCTGAGCCTGCTGCGCTTTTAAGGGCTTGGAGCTGCAGAAGGAGCAGTGGTGTTGGAGAAACCACCTGCAAAATGACAGAATTTGGAATGGGCTGGCTTGGAAGGGACCTTAGTGGTCATCCAGTGCCACCCCTGCCATGTCAGGGACACCTCCCACTGTCCCAGGCTGCTCCCAGCCCTGTCCAGCCTGGCCTGGAACACTGCCAGGGATCCAGGGGCAGCCCCAACTTCTCTGGGCATTCTGTAGGTTGCTCAGCCTGTAGGAAAGGTCCAAGTTCCAGCCCTCTCTGTGTTCCTGCACCATGGCCAGCATGGGAGGGGACACCAGGCGCTCTGCAGAGTGTGATGGAAGGAGAGGCTGCTCCTGGCTGAGCCAGGATGCTGCTCTTGCAGTGCTTTTCCTCACTGGGAAAGCTTTTGCAGCTTGTGGACCCATTTCCCTCTGTGGACTCCCCATTTTCCTGCTCCTTCAGGCTGTTCCTGCCTGTGGCTGGGTGCTGGGGGCAGAGCAGCTCAGGAACTCTGCCCCCTGACCCTGCAGCCCCCCTGAGCCAGGGCTGTGCCATCCCCTCAGTCTGGTATGGACCCACAGCTGGGCAGTTCCACCTTCACCCGCTGCAGCTCCTGGGCAACAACACAATTAACAGCACCTCCTCCCCGGGCTGAGGGACTTGAGCAACTGTAAGTCCCTCCTCCCTCCTGTGATTTCTTTTTCCTTTTCTGTTTGTTTTACCCAGATGTAATCAATGCTCTAAAGGGCAAAGCAGCAGTTTTATTTATTTATCACAGGGAGCTGCACAGCAAATAGTTCAGCACTTGGCAGTTTGCTGACCAATGCTCTGGATAATCAGAATTTTTTCAGGCTCTTTGAAGGGAAGTCCTGTGGAGTGGGATACATCAATAATGCCATGATCACAGAATTTGATGGGAACGCCACCTTTTATAGATTTCATAGCTCTCCACAGTGTAACATTGGCAATTCCATTCTATAGGCGAAAAATTAAAAGGGTGAGTTTTAATTCAAGTTTTTGAGGTTAAAAATTACTTTTTCAGTGCAAATTGACATAGAATCATAGAATCACAGAATGGTTTGGGTTGAGAGAGACCTCAAAGATCATGGAACCATGGAATATTTGAGTTGGAAGGGACCTTAAAGCCCATCCACTGCCAGCCCCTGTCAGGGCACCTCCCACTGTCCCAGGCTGCTCCAAGCCCCATCCAGCCTGGCCTGGGACACTTCCAGGGATCCAGGGGCAATGGTCATGGAAAGTTTTTTATTTTGCAGTTGTCATGCTTCTAGTAGGAAGAATGAAAGCTGTAAGCTTTACTGAGAACCAGTAAATTGTAACTTTGAGTTTTAATCTAAGAAAAGGGGGCCACAGTTGATACATTTTTCTTTAAGCTTTGTGATTTCATGGCAAACCCTTTTCCCCCCCTTTCCAGCTGCTCTCCAGCACTGTCAGGGGGTATTTTCTAAGAGGATTCCTCAGCAAAGCCCCACTCCCTGCTGCAGGGACTCTGTCCCTCTCCCAGAGACCTGGGAATTCCATTCCTGAGAATTCCATTTCAGGGAAGCCTCGTGCATCTCATTTGGCTGGGTCTCTTTTCCCAGCACTTCCTCAAGGGCAACATTTGTCTCCCAGCCCTGCCAGAGCAGCGTGGGCTGCTGGAGATAAGGGTGACAAATTGGCACAGGAGGAATAAAATAAACTTGGCTCCCTGAATAAACCTGGGTCCTTGAATGCCATATCCAACCTTTCCTGGCATGAAGCACAACCAGGGCTCAGCACCTGGGCAGGTCACAGCTGACCAAATGTCCTCCTGGAGATGCTGCAGACGTTTGCCTTGGTTCCCTCACAGGATGGTTCACCCTGTCCTGTTGTTATTGGACACAAAATGAGCACACAGAAGCTTGGTAAGTTCAAAAGAGAAAAAGAGCTAATTTTATTTCTGACTTTACAATATATAGAATTCTAAAAGTGACAGTGGATCGCAGGATGAAATTGCCACCTCTCCAACCACAGTGATCAAACCAACAGCCCATCAATTCTCTCCTCCCACAAAGAAGAATGCAAAACAATCATTATTTACATGAACAGTGCATTGCATGAGAACTCCAGTAGAAATATGTAAACATCAGAATGCATAGAAAAACTTTTAAAAGAACTTCAAAACTTTCAAAAGAACTATAAAAGAACACTTTTAAAAATCAGGGCAACACTGTCCCCTCTATTCTCAGTGCCAGTCCCTATCCCAAAAGCCTTTCTACTCAACCACTGCAAATTTTCACCTCCTAATTAGCAGTAATTGCTTCATCTCTGGGGTGGCTGAACTGGAGTTTTCCCTGGACCCCAAATACAAGTTTTTATGCCTCTGTGACTGGGCAGGAGCCCGGTGTGGCCCTGTGATGCCCAAATCCAGCAGCTCTGACAGCTCCAAGCCCAGGCAGGGATCAGCAGGAGTGGGCAGGAACATTCCCAGACACAGGAAAAATTGTGGACCCATTTTCCTCTGTGGAATCCCCATTTTCCTGCTCCGTCAGGCTGTTCCTGCCTCTGGCTGAGTGCCGGGGGCAGAGCAGCTCAGGAATTCTGCCCCCTGACCCTGCAGCCCATTGCTGCCAGCAGTGCCCTCTGGAAAGGCTGGATCTCCCCAAAACCTGCTGTATCCTGGTTCAAGGAGCCAAACAAAGCCTTGCCCAGGAGGTTTCATGGATCATATCCATAGAATGACTTCTGAAGCCCCTCACTTTGAGCTGGGCTTTTCCAGCAGGGAGTTACTGGATGTTAGCTTTATCCTCTCTGCTCAGGGCTGGATTTGGGGTCATCCCAGCAGGATTCAGGACCAGGCCTGTGGCAGAAGGGAGCAGGGGAAATGATGCCTCAGGTTTTAGTTTTTATATTTTTCAGATTCTGTGCTGCTTTAGTGTGTAGTTCTGAGCTTCATATGAGGTGAGCTCTCGTCACAGAGTAGGGAGACAAAACAATTCCTTCTCTACCTGGGCACCAAGGACAAATGATCCAAATCTCAGGCCCAAGAGCACAAACAACGTGGGCTGGAGAGGGAAAAACAAGCAGGGTGGGACTGCCTGGGCTGGAGCTGGAACTGGACAATGAACTGCAATATGCCAATGGAGCAGAGCTGATCCCAGGGAGAGCCCCCGGGAGCGCTCGTGCATTTTGGGGCCATTTTGGTTCATCTTGGGTGCAGCCCTGGCTGGGCTCTTGTGCTGCCAAGGTGGATCCATGGAGGCCTCCTAATAAATATTTACTTTATTCTTTAGCTCTGTCTGGTCTCTGTCCTAGGTCAGCCTTCCCAAGGCATCACCTCAGTTTCCCCCAGGCAGGCACCCAGAGGTGTCCCTGGGCAGGTCTCCTTGTCACCCCTGTGGCAAAGGAGCTGCTGGCCTTTGCTGGGGCTGTGGCTGTGCAGCTCCCCATTAACCATGTCCCAGGGATGCTGTTCCCAGCCACGGGGGTTGTCAGGATGCACACAAATATTTGCTCAGTCGAGAAGCACTTGGCAGCCTGCAGGTAAATATTGCCAGAGCAGTGTCTCTGTTAAGGTATTCCCAGGGATGGGGACACATCTGCCACCAGCACAAAGGAGTCCTGGGCTGGGAGAGCAGCCTGTGCCCAGCAGCTCAGGGCTGGGCTCCCTGTTCCACCCAGAGCCACGTGCAGTCCCTTAGGGGGTGCTGGGTGTCCTCAGAGATCAGGGAAAACACATCCTGCTCCTCCTCCAGCCTCTGAGAATGAGCTGGATGTCACCCCTGGAATGGTCTGCAGAGGGGAGGACCCCAAAATTCCAAATGATTTCAGCTGGGGCTCCCTGGGAGTGCAGAAGGGAGCTGTGCTCTGTGCCAGTCCCTGGTGCTGCCTGACATCACAGGGTGCAGGGTGGCAGCCGTGTGCAGTGTCCCAGCCAGGGCTGCAGCTTGGATTGGATAGCAAGGAGAATTCCTGCATGGAAAGGCTCGGCAAGCACTGGCACAGCTGCCCAGAGCACTGATGGAGTCCCCATTCTGCATCCAGGGAAATATATTTCCCTTGGAAATAGGGAACCTATAGGTTGGATATTAGGAAAGAGTTTTTCACGGAAAGAGTGATAAAGTTCTGGAATGGCTGCCCAGGGAGGTGGAGTTCCCATCCCTGGGTGTGTTTAACAAAGCCTGGATGTGGCTCTGGGTGCCAGGGTTCAGTTGAGGTGTTGGGGCTGGGTTGGACTCGATGATCTTGAAGGTCTCTTCCAACCTGGTCATTCTGTGAATTCTGTGAATTCCTGGAGGGATTGAGGAGGCCAGGGCCGGTGGCACTTGGGGACACGAGTCAGGACATGGTGCTGCTGCTGGGGGGAGGGTTGGAGCCGATGGTCTCAGGTTCCTTTTCCACACTGATTCTATGGTTCTCCCTGGACAGGGAGTGCCCAGAGCCGGTGGTGGCCGTGCCCTGACCTCAGTGGGAAGGTGGTGCCTGCTCAGAGCTCCAGCTGGGCACCCCCAGGAGCTGCTGGTGAGAGGAGAAGCCCCGGAGCAGGGCTCCCACCCCAGGAGGAGCCGGATTCCAGGGGAGGGTCGCACCCTGCAGCTCCTGGCTCAGTGCAGGGGTTTGTGCAGCAGCTGCTGGCAGTCAGGTGTGTGGATGAGCCTCACTAGTGCTGCCTTACCTGTGCAGTTGAGTGTAATCGTTCACTGTGCTTAAAAACCAGAGCCAGGGGGAATTGCCAGGATATATTCTCTAGGTCTGAAACGCAGGAAATAATGGAGCTGGGGGCTGGAGCTGGTGTTTAGAGCAGTGTAAAAAAGCAAAGCTGTGATTTAAGGGAGCAAATAAAACATTTCACCTGATGCTGCCATTTTACACAGGCAGGCAGGGTCTGAACAACACATTTTGCCTCTGCAACATGTGAGGTAGAGCCCAGTGGTAGAGGGGGGTGGGCTGTGCATGGACTCCCAAATCTGAGCTCCCCATGGCACGCTGGCATCTCCCCCTGGGAGGGCACTATTAACCTGCTCTGACCAGTGGGAGGGATCCCTGGGGATGGATTTCCTTAAGGAGAAGGCTGGAGGGTCTGCGGGGTGTTGGGATCAGCCCATCACTGTTGTTTCACCATTGTTTGTGCTCACTCCCAGTCCTGCCCCAGCACTGAGCCTGGGAAGCTGAGTGTGATTAAAGTGTCTCTTTCAGACAGAAATGCAGTTAAGATGTCAACAGTCAGACTCCCCTGCCCCCTTGTCACTCCTGCCAGTGGTTAATCATTTCCCTGCTATAATTTGTGCCCTTTATCTCATTTGAATTGGTTGGGCTTCAGCTTGCAGCAATTTATTCCTGTTGTGTCTTTACCCTTTTGATTAAAGAGCCCTTTGGTATCCGGTATTGTCTGCAGATGAAGGTTCTTACACACAGTAATCACATCACCTTCCCATATCCCTTTTGATAAGCTAAACAGAACAAAGCCTTTAATTTTCCTTTTGTCAAGCATTTTCTCCAGCCCTGAATCACCTTTGGGGCTGCTTGCTGTACTTTATAATTTTTTTTTAATCTGTAGAATTTTGATCTTGAATTGAGCATCTCAGTTTTCAAATTGGAAGTGCTAAAGTCCTGCCAAGCCCCAAACCCTGAGTTTAGAGTCTGACCCATGCCTGGACCTCACCCTGCACAGAGCCCCCTGTGGTGCTTGTCAAGCAGGAAGCCCCAAAGCCTGGGATTTAGGATCTCTGTTCTGGAGCCAGGCTGGGAGAGCTGGGGGTGCTCCCCTGGAGAGGAGAAGGCTCCAGGAGAGCTCAAAGCCCCTGCCAGGGCCTGAAGGGGCTGCAGGAGAGCTGGAGAGGGACTGGGGACAAGGGATGGAGGGACAGGACCCAGGGAATGGCTCCCACTGCCAGAAGGCAGGGATGGATGGGATATTGGGAAGGAAGTGTTGGCTGTGAGGGTGGGCAGGCCCTGGCACAGGGTGCCCAGAGCAGCTGGGGCTGCCCCTGGATCCCTGGCAGTGCCCAAGGCTGGGTTGAATGGGGCTGGGAGCAGCCTGGGATAGTGGAGGGTATCCCTGCCCATGGCAGGAGTGGCACTGGGTGAGCTTTAAGGTTCCTCCAACCCAAACCATTCCAGGATTTCTTCTGTGCTTCACCACAGCCATCAGCCTTCAGAGCAGGAGTGTGACACTGCACAGAGCCATTGTCAGCAAGGTGTCTGATCTGGTGCCTCCCCAGACTCTCCAGATGTGTCCCATTAACCCCTTTTGGCAAGGCCAGCTCAGGGTCAGGACAAAGGCAAGTACACACAGGGTGCACATGAATCAGAATTTTGTGTCTCCAAGCCTTGTCCTGGTGACTCCCTGACATGACTGCCTTCACTGAGGGCACCTCCAGCTCTCCTTGGGCATTTTGCTTTCTGATCCTCCTGTCAGAACATGCAGAGGAGAAAAAGAGACACATAAAGTGACTCAGTTTTGTGAAATTTTGCTGAAATTCCCACCACAGCTGTTGGCTACTTCTGGATTCTTCCAGCTTGGTCCATACAGGTGAATAACCCAGGGGAGGGAAGTGCAGGAGTGTCTTGGTTTGAAAAGCCAGGTGTCTGCTAAGGAGCCTTTCTTGTAATGGAAAATGCAAACCCCCTCCTTCCAAATTATTATAATTTTGAAATTAAGGGGCTCTCAGGCAAAGATATGGGAATAGGAATAACAGTTCTTTAGTAGGGAATAAAAAAAAATAAAATAAAATAAAAACAGTAATACAAAACAATGCTAACAGGGTCAGAGCAGCCCTGTCAGGCTGTGGGTCAGGGAGGTGGCTCAGCCCCAT
>QUSF01000141.1:195296-226173 GCA_003676055.1 Chloebia gouldiae
CCCAGGGAAGAGCAGAGAACTGCCCCAGCTCTGACAGATGCTGACAGAATTCACAGCCCCATTTCCAGCCTAGCACAGTGTTCACTGTGCAGGACATTTCTCTTTTTTCTTTAGTAAGTAACAGCACCAAAATCTGTGTTAGCAGGCAGAAAGGGAAAGCTGCTCCCCGGAGCTCTCAGCTGGGACATTCAGCCCTTGTCTGAGTAAGCAAAATCCCAGATATCCAAACACAGGCAGCCTTTGGAGTGTCTGGGAAATGCAGAACAAAAGCCTCTTTGCACTCCCAATAAATTGGTCCCATAGGAATTTTGCTTTGAAATTCTAATTGACCCAGGGAAGAAAATTATTTCATGGACTTTGAACTCATTTAAAAACTCCCATCATTCATCCACAGTTTATTCCTGACACTTAATCAAAAGCAATGTAATGATCTTTCTAACGAACATAATGTGATGTTGTTGGGAATGTGTCTACTCCCCAGTACACAGCACATTTAGGAGTGGAAGGTGTTTATTAGCTTCTTTCATTACAGTTACCAAGTACCTCTCAGGAGTTTCAGAAGTTTCCAGAATTAGGAACAATTGTTTTGCTATCTTTTAATCACAGATTTTTGTGGATTTGGGGAATTCCATCTCTTGTGGAATTTCATACCTTTAAAACCTTCTTTTATATAAATGAAAAAATAAAATGAAGCATCCAACACCTGATTAAGAAAATCTAGAAAATAGAAATAAATAGAATAGAAAAAAGAATAGCACATATTTTTAAAAGTCAAACTTGTGAGTGACCATTTTAAATCAAATTTGACTGCACAGATGTTAAATTACAGGACATTCACAGCACACCTGCAAACTCTCCAGAGGTGTCAGAAAGCACCTGGAAGTTCAAGGAAGCATTTTCTCTTTTAGCACCCTGAATCCTCACTATCTTCAGAGACAGAAAAGCTCTTTTCACTCCGGAGCATCCTCAGTGAGATAGAATTTGGGGGGTGGGGGGGAAATCACATTTCCTACTCAAACTTGGCAGACTTACCTTATTTTTAAGGGCCTTCTAAGTGGGAGGTTCTCTTCTGGAAGAAGTAATGTCAGACTTCGCCAAGGTCATGGTTGTGGATAGCCGGAGTTGTGCAATACCTTGGGTTTTAGAGAACACTAATTCCTTCAGTCAAACTCCCAGGACATGTTTAACCCCAAATCATGATAATCTGCTAACCCTGAGAGCACAAGGTGTTCTGGAGAAGGTGCTTAAAATACAGACCTGTGGCTTTCACTCATCCTGAAAATCAAAGGATTTAGAAATCATTTGGAAGTTTGTAAATCCCACCATTTCCATAGAAATTTCTTACTGCTCATTGTCACCTGGCAATGTTCCCCACAGGGTGAATAAAACCCAGTAAAGTCATCCGAATGTTTCCTTAGGGACCAATCCAGCTGCACTGAAGTTAATTATTAATTATAGTTAATTGTCTTCTGTAAAAGCAGGGCAGAACCTGGAGTTCCACGGGCAGCTGGTGCTGCTGGAGCTCGTGCAGGGCAGCTTTTGGTCTGAGTTCATGGGCTTCCTCACAGAATTCTGCCAATTTTCAGCCTGAGCTGAGCTCTTTCTGGGTGTGGGTGGATGTACATGAGTGTGGAACCTGGTGGGGAGAGGCTGAGACCTGGATTTTCTCACGTGCTGGGCTGGAAGGTTTTCTGCAGCTGCCTTGTTCAGGAGCTCCCATTCCTTGTCCCTTCTCTGATGTCTAAAAAGGGTCATGCTCCTGGCAGAGTCTTACCCAAAAGGCTCTTTAAGCCTTCCTAGAGGTGTTCTCAGACACTCATTTTTATGGAACTTGTTTTAATTTACACCTGAGATGCAATAGCATGAGCAGCTCTGGTTTGCCAGGAGCAGGTTTGGAATTCACGCTCTGTCCCAGTCCCATCCTTCTGTCCCAGGATGATGTCTTTGGCCAGGGATGTCAAGGACAAGAGGAAGGGCTTTTTCAAATATGTCAGTAACAGAAGGAAGAGTAGAGATGGGAAAAAAAGAAATGATTCCTGGAAGTTCACCTAGACCCCAGAGAGACTCCCAGCACCTGGTGACAGCCCAGTGCAGGTGTGGGGTCACGGCCACACCTTCCTGGGCATGGCAGAAGGTCTCATCTCCATTCCTTCAGCCGTGCCAGGACTCACCCAGCAGCACCTGGCACACCAGTGAGAGACAGCCCCAAATCCCCCCGAGATCCCCAGCCTGTGTCACCACGGCTGTCGAGGTGGGGGAGCAGCCCAGAGGGTCCTGGTGTGCACAGGAGGGACACGAGGATAGGGAAGGGCCTGGAGGGGAAGCCCTGTGAGGAGGGCACTTGGTCTGTTCAGCTGGAGGAGACTGAGGGGAGACTCATCACAGTCTGCAGCTTCCATGTGAGGAAGAGGAGGGAAAGACTGATCTCAGTGACAGGGACAGGACCCAGGGAATGGCTGGAGCTGTGCCAGGGGAGGGTCAGGCTGGAGATCAGGGCAAGGCTCTTCCCCAGAGGTGCTGGCACTGCCCAGGGGATGGGCACGGCCCCGAGGCTGCCAGAGCTCCAGGAGCGTTGGGACAGCGCTGCCAGGGGTGCCCAGGGTGGGCTGTTGGGGGGTCTGGGCAGGGCCACGCCATGATCCTTGTGTGTCCCTCCCAGCTCAGGACATTCCAGGATTCTGGGATTCTGTGTGTTTGCTTTGTCCATCTGTTGGATCCCCCCCGTGTGCCAGCTCTGGATCTCCACTGGCACTGCCCTGGCATGGAGGTGCTCTCAGGTGATGTGCCTGTCCCTGGAGGCTGTGGGGTCCCTGATGGACAATATTTCAGTGGGGAGCTCAGGAGGGACATCTGGGTTTATTCCTGACACCTTTAAAACACATAAAGGCATTAAAGGCACTGCTTGCCTCTAATCCTCAAGCCAGGTTCCTGCGAGTGGACGTGCAGATCTAAGCCTGGAAACCAGGTTAGGAAATAGAAAATGACACTTTTTAAAGAAAATAAACGGTGCAAATCTCCTAAAGTTTCCTTCCCCTACCCCTGCCTGTAAATCCTGCCAGTGCTGGGGAGCAGCAGGGCTCCCTTCTGGTATCTAAGCTTCTCAAAATGATGAAAATCCCTCAGTGGCAAATCCTAAAATTTCTAGGGCAGGAGGAGTGCAGATTCACACTGTCATGTACTGGGTCCGGAGGCACCAGGGGTTTATCCTGCCTGGCAAGGGGGTGTTGGATAGATGGATGTGCCCTGAGCACCCCTGAGGGGAGGACAAGCCCACTGTTAGTCCTGGGCTGTAAATGCAGAGCTGCCCCTTGCCACCCCAGCCTTGGGAAGGTATTTCCTCCTGAGCATGGACACAAAGAGCAGGCTGACCTGGGGAATGCCTTTGGGGATGTGATTTGCTGTCCCTTGGAACACTGATGCTGACTTTGTGCTGTATTTCCTGTCTGGATGTCTTTACCCAGACAAATTAATCCATCCTGGGGCTTTGTGAGAGTGACTGGTTGAGCAGGGCACAGATGAGCGCTGGATCCGACTCAGGCTGGTGTTGGCTGTTCCCAGCAGCAGATCCCCATCTGAGCCCTGCTAGCTTTCACCCAGAGGAAGATTGTCCCCACAAAACCAGCTGGGTCCCTTTCAAAACTCCCTTTGTCTGATCCCATTCATCCTGGATAAAACCCCAACGCAGTTATATTTCCTCTAAATGGAGGCATTTCTCATACACACTCATCCCACTGCAAAGCAGCATTATTATCCATGTGTGGCTGGGCACAAACCCCTCAGATATATTTTGAACATTTGACATTTTTCCAAGAATAAACAGTAGGAGAGTTGGAAAATGTTTGCAAACTTTTCCTTCCCACTTCCTAACCTCCAGGGAGCAAGCAGAAGATACTCAGTCCTTTCAAATGTTAATGAAATCTAGTATTTTGAATGAAAAAACTAAAAAACAGAAACATTTCTCTCCCCAGCTGATGCTGTGACTTTGTCCCTTCCTTCTGCCATCACAGTCACTTTGTTCCTTTCATCTTGTTGAGAAATTTGTCCTTTTGTCACACTGGGTTGGTGGAGTGGCTGAACTGCTTTCAACAGAAGGTGATAATAGTTTATTCTGATCTTTCCAGGACCAAGTGAGTCCATAGTGGAGGTGCCCAAGAGAGGAGTGGAGACAGAAGCACAGCTCTGGGCTGGGCTGGGAACACTGACACAGGACCTGTCCTCTCTTTATGCCTCATTTGCATCTTGGCCTCACATCCCTTATTCTGGCTCCCAAAATCACCATAATCAATGACCAGTAATAAACTGGAGTGTGAAAACTTTTATTCAAACTGTGAAGAGGAAGCATTGCTGGACATGTTCATCTGCCTCCTCAGTGATGAGCAGAAAGGAAATTGGATTTATCATAATTTTATCATTATTTTCATGTGGGTGTGGCTCTTGGGGACACTGTGGGCTTGGCAGTGCTGGGGAAGCATTTGGACTTGATGATCCTGATGCCTTGAGCAGCTGGAACAGAGGCTAGACAGAGTTAAGGGGAATAAAAAGGATATTTATTGAAGTGCCTTCAAAGGCCACACCCTGGCAGTACCAGAGCCACAGTCCTGGCTCTGCCCAGATGGCTCCAAGATGGAAGCAAAAGAGGGCTTGGCCACAAGATCTCACAGTTTTATAAATTCTGATCCATTTGCATATTGGAGTTAATTGTCCAATTCCAGCTTTAGCCCAGGCAGTCCCATCCTGCTTGTTTTTCTCTCTCCAGCCCACGTTGTTTGTGCTCTTGAGGCTGAGATTTGGATCATTTGTCCTTGGTGCCCAGCTGGAGAAGGAATTGTGTTGTGTCCCTGCTCTGTGCAGAGAGCTCACCATCCTCTTACATGAAACCCAGACCTACACACCAAAGCAGCACAGAATCAAAAAAAAAAAAAAAAAGCCAAAAAACTAAAACCCAAGGTACCAGTCTTAGGGGGTTTTCCAAGCCAGATGATTCCATTTGAGGCTGGGCCCAGGCAGGGTGCTTGCTAGTGCTGGTGGAGTAGCTGGGCTGTGCCCATGGTGTCACCACTTTGGGATCAGGTTGCAGGAGTCAAAACAAGCCCTTGGAAAAATAAATCAGGGCTGCTATGGGAAGGGATTATTAGGCATTATTTTGTTATTATTGCTGCTGCTTGTCTGGTTCCTGTAGCTGCTGCAGGGTGGGAACGAGCAGCAGCCCAAGGCAGGTTGGGTGTGCTACCCCTGGAACTGCCCATGGGAAGAGCCACAGGCTCTGTGCCAAAATCCCAGCCATGATCCCACTCCTTTTCCAGCCCCTAAGGGATGTCTGTGTGCAGGTGTCACCCCACTGGAGGACAGTGACCCCAGCCTGTGCTACTGGAGGGAAATCCAGAGCACAGAGCTCCCGAGGAACAACCCCAGATCCCCAGCGGGGGCAGAGACAGAAACTGAGTCAAGTCTGTGTCTCATGGATCTCAAGTCAGTCCTTTATTCATTTCATTCCACTGGGCATGGAATCATACCATGGAATCCCAGAGTGGATTGGGTTGGAAGGGACCTTAAAGCCCATCTCAATCCCTCTGTGCCATGGCAGGGACACCTTCCACTGTCCCAGGCTGCTCCCAGCCCCAGTGTCCAACCTGGCCTTGGCACTGCCAGGGATCCAGGGGCAGCCACAGCTGCTCTGGGCACCTGTGCCAGGGCTGCCCACCTCCTCAGGGGCATCAAACACTTCACCTAAATCTGTTCTTTCAGTTTAAAACTGTTCCCTGTGCCCTATCACTCTCTGCCTGGGTAAAATGTTACGCACTGCAAGGGGCTCTGAGCTCTCCCTGGAGCCTTCTCTTCTCCAGTGAGCAGCCCCAGCTCTCCCAGCTTGGCTCCAGCCCTTAGTGCATCCTTGTGGCCTGCTCTGGACTCTCCAGAAGCTCCATGTCCTTGTCCCCTGGGCCTGCACACGCTGGGGTCTCACAAGGGCAGAGACTCAGCTGCAGCCCTTGGGTATAAGTCAAGGCTTTAGGCTGTTTTGGCCTTGGAAGAGTTTTGTCCAAGATTCTGGCTGGCATCTTGGGGACATCTGAGGCAGTTTTTGGAAGCAGGATCCTTTAATCCAGCAGTGAACAGTGCATGCCTGCTGCAGGTGGTGTCTAACCCATTAGAGAGATCCCCTCACTGCTTATTTACCTCTGTCAGAGCTTATGAAAGAAAAATAAATGCTGTGGGGTTAGTCCCCTAATGAATAGACCCGTGTGTGCATGCATGTAGTGCAGCATCTTACAAGTCCTGCTCAGTAGTTTTTAGGCCTGAGAATGAAAGTTATAATGAGGAAAATATTGATTTTCCATAAAAGGGCTTTAATCAAATGCCCTGACACCCCAAGGGGGACAGAGCTCTGCTACAACACCAAATTGCACTTCATACACCATCTATTTCTCAAACATGGTATAAATGAGCCTGCCCGGTGGATATATGAGAGCCCCAGATGTCGTACATCACAGGAACAGGGAGAGCTGTGAGGAGAGCCAGGGCAGCCTGGCTCAGGAGGGGAATGGTCTGGCAAACCTGCTGGGCAGCTGTGGGCACAGCAGGCTGCTTCTCCCCCTGGGCAGGGCCTGCAGCCAGATGAGGTCTAACAGAGGGGTGCTTGCCCAGGACTTCAGAGTCCTGATGGCCCTGTTTGTCCCTAAGTGAGGGCATTTGGTTTTTCCTTGGGGCTCTGAGGTCTCCCTGGAGCCTTCTCCCCTCCAGGTGAACACCCCCAGCTCTCTCAGCAGAGGGGCTCCAGCCCTCAGAGCATCCCTGTGGTCTCCTCTGGACTCCCTCCAGATACTCCACATCCCTCTGATGGTGAGGACCCCAGAACTTGGAATGAAAAAAACCTCTCAGGGTTTGGGCTTTGCTCTGTGCCAGCACAGGGGCAGAAAGAAGTTCTTGCTGCTCAGATCAGCGAACTTCAAAGGAGTTTCAAGGTGTTGACCCTGAGGTTCACATTTCTCTTGAGGTAAATAAGAAAGCAGTGGAAACCCAGATGGAAACTTTGCCTTCAGGAGCCAGTTCAGGCATTTTTGGGAGCCAATCAGTCTCAGCAACTTCCGTGATTAGCTTTAGCTTTCATTGCTTCCATATTTCCTCCCCACCATCCTCTTCTGCCTCACCTCACCCTGCAGTTGGGAAGTTCTGTATTTATGTTCTGGCTTAAATCAAATCACCTTGGCTGTGTAGCAGGGAGCCAGGAAATATTAGCACCAGGGAATCTGTATTCTGGAGGTGCCTTACATTGCTTCCTTAGTGCTTATTTTTCCATCCTGGAGGAGGGGAGGCTGTGCAGTGTCTGTGCCTCGTTGTCCTGCCAGGAGCATCCTCCTGGCCCAATATCTCCCTCCAAATGGAGCTGGGTGCCAGGGTTCTTCCAGGAGTTATCTGAACCACTGTTGATTTGATTAGAGCAGTTTGTCCTTCCCTGCCACACATAATTCCTGTGCTGATGGCTCATTTTTCCTGGCTGTAAGTGGAACTGCAGCAAGCACATCAGTTGTCTGCCTCTGCCCCGCTGATGGATCGCGCTGCTCCCTCACGCTGCCCGCGCCCGCTGCCTTCACTCCTCTGCTCCACAAGAAATACCTCCCCACACCCCGTGCTCTGTAAATCCCCCCAGCCTGGCAAGTTTGGGAAGTGCTCTCTCAAGTCACACTGTCCTGGTTACTGGAGTCTCCTCTCTGAATCACCAGCTTTTGTGGGCTCAGGCTGGGGGAGGCTGAGCCCTGCTGGCTCCGGGCAGGATCTGTGGGCATGCCCTGGGCACACAGAGGGGCAGAGAGGCACAAAAGCCACCAAAGGCACCCCCGTGGGCCCCAGGGCCACCAGCAGCTCCTGTGAGGCAGCCAGAGGCTGCTTGGAAAGCCAGAGAATCACAGAACCGTTTTAGTTTGGAGAAGCCTCTGAGAGCAGGGAGTCCAACCATGCCCCCAGCACTGCTGAAGCCTCCATGGACCCACGTCCCCAAGTGCCACATCCACAGAGCTTTTGAACACCTCCAGGGACAGAGACTCCACCACAGCCCTGGGCAGCCTGTCCAGTGCTGGACCACCCTTTCAGTGGTGAAATTTTCCCTAATCTCAAACTGAAATTTTCCCTGGCCTCCTGTCCCTGGAGTCCCCCCGGCTGTTCTCTCCTGTCAGGAGTTGTGCAGAGCCACAAGGTCCCCCCTCAGCCTCCTTTTCTCCAGGCTGAGCCCCTTTCCCAGCTCCCTCATCCCCTCCTGGGGCTCGAGACCCTTCCCAGCTCCCTTCCCTTCCCTTCCCTGGATGTGCTCCAGCCCCTCGGTGTCTTTGTCATGAGGGGCCCAAAAGTGACCCCAGGATTTGAGCAAAGAGAGGTGACCAGTGCCCTGGTCCTGCTGGCCACACTGTGGCTGATAAATTGGTGACAGCCCCAGAAATAAATCAGGAGCAAATTATAGAAAGCAGCAAGGTCCACCTCCAAAATTAGGGAATGACGGAGAATCATATCAGGAGCACTCTAGGGTGTGCTTACAGTGATTATTGATTTTTCTGCAGGAGTGAACCAGATCAGGAAATGCAGCCCCTCTCTGCAAGGCACAGAGCAAGTGATCTGAGAGACAAACTGGCTCCAAAGACCTTATAATCATGGTCTGGCTATTGGGACCTGGAAACCCCAGTGGGGCATCCTTGCTTCCCCCCTTTTCAACTTTATGGGTTGAATTTTGGAATTTAATTGAGGCACTGGAAACTACTGAATTCCATTAAGGGTCCTGATGTGCCTTAATTTAACCTTGCACAGGGGTTTTGAAATATAAGTAGGTTAACAGGTTTAGTACTCCAGTTCACACCCTCTGGCATGGCCCTGGTTTTGTTATGGTTTATGGCACTGCAGAGGAGGCTGAACTACATAAAAATGTGTGTCAGAATTTACACTCTCAGACTGTCAGCCATTCACAAGTGTCACAAGGTTAATTATAGAGACCCAAACCCTTCTCACTTTTGCCTTCCCTTCAGATGTCATGTTTACTCCCTACTCTGCACTCAAGTGTCTGGACTTGGGGTGCATTTTATGAGCAGGAATAATGTGTGACTCCAGCTCTGCTCTATTCTGTGAGAGATAAGATACAGCAAAAATCATCTAAATGCCTTTTTGCCTGGCCCTTACACACCATCCCTCCTCCTCCTGGGACCTTTGGGACCCTGGGCAGAGGAGCCCCTGGCATAAGTGACCACCTCTGAGGATGCTGAGGCCCTGGCACAGGTGCCCAGAGCAGCTGTGGCTGCCCCTGGATCCCTGGCAGTGCCCAAGGCCAGGCTGGACAGGGCTGGGAGCAGCCTGGGACAGTGGAGGGTGTCCCTGCATGTGACAGGGGGTGGGACTGGATGAGCTTTAAGGTTCTTTCCAACCCAGCCCACTCTGGAATGCTGTGGTAAGTGAAGTATAAGCAGAGCAGATGCCTCCAGAGGCAAGGGCCTCTCCAAATGTCCCAGCAGAGTTGCACACAGGGGTCTCACTGTGAGTCTTTTCCATGCTGGGCTCTCAGAAGGTTTCTGGATGTGGTGCAGCTGGGCACAGTGATGGTGGGCATTTAGAGATAGTTTCTACAAACCCACAAAGATGGTCAAAGGCCTGGAAGGGCATAGGAGGAGTGGCTGAGGGCACTGGGTTTGTCCAGCCAGGAGCAGCAGAGTCTGAGGGGCTGCAGCTTCAACCTCTGATCTATGTGACAGTGACAGGGAGCAGCTGAGGCTCAGGCTGGAGATCAGGGCAAGGCTCTTCCCCAGAGGAGCTGGCACTGCCCAGGCTCCCCAGGGATGGGCACGGCCCCGAGGCTGCCAGAGCTCCAGGAGCTGGCACTGCCCAGGGGATGGGCACGGCCCCGAGGCTGCCAGAGCTCCAGGAGCGTTGGGACAGCACTGCCAGGGGTGCCCAGGGTGGGGCTCTTGGGGGGTCTGGGCAGGGATGGGGCTGGGCTGGGGGGTCCTGTGGGTCCCTCCCAGCTCAGGACATTCTGTATTCTTTGAGAATGAGTCTTTCACTCAGGCACACACTGCCTGGATTCCTGCTGTTACAGAATTACCTGGGATACACACAGGTCAGCAGGATGGAGAAAAACACTCTTGAAAGGGAAGCACAGAAAGGAACCTACCCTGGGAATTACTTCTGGAGGAACTGCATTCAAGGCCAAGGAGAAACCTGCAGAAACAGGCCTGGAGAGTTTTTATCCAAGTGTTTGGGAGCTGTTGGCCAAAGCCAGGACCCTGCAGCCTTTGCCCATCCTGCCCTGCCCTTCTCTCTGCCTGGGGAGAATGGAGAGCGAGGAACATATTCTGTAAACCCCTCTCTGGAAAGCCTGCAAGAGCTCTTTCCACCCCTTCCTTCTTACATGCTCAGTTAAGTTTTGGGTTAACCAGGGCTGGATGCTGAACTAGCTCAAGCTGCCAGTGAGTGTGGGAACAGCACAGCCCTCCCAGGGCAGGGATGGAGGTGAAACAAGGAGGGAGCCCAGCAGGTGTTGCTAGTGCTGAACTAAAACACTGCCCACGTGTCTGTGAAAATAAAATATCTGCACTTTAGTGCTCCTGCAGGTGCTTCACCAGGATGTTTTGGGAGTAGTGCTCAGCCTACCCCAAAATACAGTTTTTAGTCAATGAACTACTCACGTGGAAATGTGCTTCCCAACTCTGCTCTAGCAGTGCTTTGTTCACTGTGTTCATAAAGCCATGTCCTTTGCCCTCCTGCCACCCCCCTTCACTCTCCTCACCTCACTTGTAAAGAAGAGATGCTTTTTGTCTGTGCTGTATAAAATATACATTGGGACTTCCACGTGGGATGGGCCAACCATTTTTCTGGTCGAATAGCCTTCCCTCACAATAGAATTTTCCTGCCTTCCTGTGGGAGAAAATCCTCACTCCATTCATTTTTAAACATTCCTTGTAAATTAAGACCTTGGTATTTCCTAAAGCCTCTCACTTCCCTGCCTCATCATCTATAAGCTTCTAATCCCTTTAATCTCTCAAGTCAGGAGGCGTCCAGGCAGCAGGGAGCTTTGTACAGGTGTGGAAATCTCCCCAAATTCCAGTGTAATGCCCTCCTGCTCTGCCATGGCACCTTCCTGACTGCAGGAGGGGGAACAGGGAAGGGCACTGCCCAGAGGGTGGGATGATGATTTCATGAGCTGAAAGCTGATTAAGAAGAAAGGAGTCTCTTCCTGAACCCGTTCCTCTCCCACCTCCTGGGAGTTTTAGCCCTGTCCACCACATTCTGGAGGGACCATGCCCCTCTTTGCCTGTCTGGCACCAGCCCAGGGCCAGGACACTGCTGCTGAGCTGCCCTTGGCACGGCACAGACTCCTCATGAGGAGCTCAGGGCACAACCTGTGCAGAGCTTCAAGGTGGCCACATTTGAGCTTGGCTGAGGTTTTTCCACCTGTACCTATTTAATGCTTGTATTTTCCCATCTGTTCCTCATTGAGCTCCATTGCATTTCTGTAGCTGATGATTTAAACAGAGTGAATGGTGCAATTTCCAGGGAAGTACTGTTTCTGAAGAGTAGAAATGAAATGTGATGGTGACATGAATTGTGTCATCCATGGTTTACCCATGGAGCTTCTGCAGAAGTCTACTCAGTCCTTTGGTTTGACAGCATTAGATTCATAAACTCATGGAGTGGTTTGGGTTGAAAGGCACCTTAAAGCTCATCTTGTTCCACACCCACCATGGCAGGGACACCTTCCACTGCCCCAGGTTGCTCCAAGCTCCATCCAGCCTGGCCTTGGGCACTCCCAGGGATCCAGGGACAGCCACAGCTGCTCTGGGCACCCTTTCAAAGAGAAAGAAAGTCCTGAACATCCTTTAAAGGGGGAACCTGTACTTTTAACAGCCAGAGGCTTATTCTTAAATATTTTAGATGAAGAGGTAGAACTACCTCAAGCTTTACCAAGGCAACTGGAGCCCCTGCTTCTGCCAGGATGTCCTGGTGCTCACAAAGGGAGAACTCTGGATGTGAAACTGGAGAGAGACAGCACCATGTGCATAAGCTGTCATGTGTATGATAAATTACTGAATAAACTTATTAAGTCAAATTATCCCTTGATCTGACCACCTTTGTAAATCAGGCCCCAGGACTGCCCTAAATTCCATACTAAAGGAACACGTAAGAGGTAGCAGATTTTTTAGGAAGATTATCTGCCTTGCTTTAAAAGCAACAGAGGATCTGTCAGAGCAAGGAGCCTCTCGGGCTGATTACCCCCAGTGTTAAGTGTTTGTACCTGGTTTATAATCTGACTTTGGGCTCATCCTCCAGCTGCTGGGTGTTGTCATGGCTCCCTTACAGCACTTGAAGCCCTCAGCCAGGTCTCAGAGTAAATGTTCAGATCTCAGAGTGAAAACACACGTCCCAAGTCAAATATCTTAAAGAAGTCTCAGTTTAATCAAACCTCTTTTTCTCTATAAACCCAGCTTGTGATCTTGCTGTAGAGCAGTCCCTCTCCACTGGACAAAGAGGTGTACTGGATGTGTGTGGGGTGATTGGCACTAATGACCCTACAGGCCTTATCTACAGCAGATATCACTGCCATCACTGGCATTTCCAGGCTGCTTTTCAGGGGATTCACAGCCACGAGCAAACTTTCATGGCTTCATCTTGAACCCAAAAAGAAACTGAGTGGACTGTGGCACGGGAAGGTTAAAGATCAGAGTGAAAGGAAGAGAATGTTTCCCCTGTAAAGTGTTCCCATGGGTGCTCCAAAGGGGGAGGTTTTCATCTCCTTGTATGAATTCTCTTCATGCGAAGCCCTGCCAGTTTGAAATGTCCTCCTGAACCGGCAGCCAGGCTCTGTGTGAGCCACAGAGACAAGGAATTCAAGAACTCTAGAGGAGATCACTGCCGGGGTATTTCCTCCTCTGTGCTCAGGAGTGAGGGGTCCTCTGGGCAGGGAGACAAACACAACTGTCAGGAGTTCTTCTCTTATGCTCTTAAGTAGTTTGGTTTTTGAAGAACAGCAGAAAAGAGCATTTTTAAAAGAAACGCTCTTTTGTCTTTATTCCTGCCATGTCTGAGGGACATAGCTTGGGGGTGAGTTTGGCAGTGCTGGGATAACAGCTGGGCTGAACAAATCTCAGAGGATATTCCAACCCAAATAATCCTAAGATTCTGTTTGGGCTACATTTGCTGTTCTCCACTGCAGAGGCATTGTGGGAGTTGTGGTTGACAAAATCAAAGTGAGCTTCACAAAATCCCATGATGCCAGGAGAAAGTGCTGGTCACCAGTGGGTTCCCAGTGCAGCCATGGAATGGGTGCCAGGTGCTGCCATTACAAACCCCACCTGCCAAGAGCCAAGCAGCTGTCACTGGTTTAACAGAACAAAAGCCATGTGGATGGAGTGGGCTTAGGAAAACCCTTCAAAATGGAATTTGGTTCATTTTTCAGTTTCTGTGCTGGCAGCGTGCAGTAACGGGGTCCTAAGCACGTGTGGCACAGAGGTGTTGGCGTGGCTCAGACTCTTGTATAAAATAGAAAAGCATAACATTATAAAACCTCCTGCCTTTGCCAGGACTAGAGCGTGACCAGGAGCGTCACAGGATTCGTGGCTGTCCTGGCTGTGGGTGCACCAGGGGATGACTCCATGCACAACAGCACCCTGGCTAGGTGGGGGATGAGGGAAAGGCTGAAATCCCTCTGCAGTGAACCACGAAATTCCATAAACCAGTTTGAATTCCCCATTCAGCTTCATCAGCTTCAGCTCATCAGCGAGCCAGGGCTGGGCCCTGGTGTTTGTGTGCAGGAACAGGGGCACAGTTCACAGCAGCTCATTTAGCACTTGCAGATGAGCACTCAGCAGAGGAAATGAGTTTGGGTTGGCTGCTCAGGGTTTATCCACGAGGGTCAATCACAGATTCCCTGGGGGGTTCATCATCCATCACACAGGAACAAGCCCTGGGATCTGAGAGCTGAGGCTGAGCCTTCAGCACAGGAGGAAAATGCTCTGGAGCAGGAGCAGTGTGGGGTCTGCATCCCTGGGGGAGGGAAATCACAGAGGCAAACTCATCCAAGCAGGGCAGGGGGCACTCAAGGTTATGAAAATGAAATCATTCTTCTGCTGCTGCTTTCCCAGCGACTGCTACTGTTAAAATGAATAATTGTGGAGCAGCTGTGTCCAGACAGATCTGTTTCTGCTCACAGCTCTTTGTGACAGCCAAAGATCTCTGCAGAGCCAGGAAAGCCAGCAGAGCTGGAAGTCACCCTGGTTTGGGTGGGCCCCAAGGAGTCTGGGCATCAGGGGTGGAAGGCACAGTCCCAGGCAGCCAGGTTTGCTGATAAAAGGTCAATTTTGCCTGGCTTAAATAGGAGAAAATAGGCTAACAGGATGAATTCCTGCCTGCTCCCGTGTGAGGGTGAATGAACTTTTGGGCATGAGGATGTCAGGCACACACACACAGGGCACTCAGGGGCTGGTTTTTGTCATCTCTGCTGCTGTCACAGCCAGGGTTGGGTGTTGGGCACTGCCAGATGCAAGCCAGAGCTCCCGACAGTGGTGTGGTGCAGCCCAGAACTGCAGTGCCACGTCCCTGCTCTGCTGTGGCTGCCCCAGGACACCTCAGAGGCCTCTGGCAGAGGAGATTCTGGAGAGAACCTTGTCTCAAAGGTTTTAGTGACAGGTTTTGGTTTTGTGCCTGGAAAAGCAAGGTTTGCCATTGTGAGTGCCCCCTCCACCAGGCCCAACAGTGAAAGCCAAACAGTCCATGGGCCTTGCCCTCTCCCAGAGGACGTGGAGTGTGATGAGGGCCAAATTGCCTTTTAACGTGATCGAATTGATTTAATAAGCTGTTGTTTTAACAAGAAGCTCTCCAGTGTCCCCTGGCATCACCCAGGCTGTTTGAGATGTGATGTGTGCCCTGCCTCAGAGACTCCAGCTTCGTGTGGAACCCCCACACTGGGGCTGGGTTAGAGAAAGGATCTGCAGAGACCTGGAGAGCTTCTACCTTCCTGCCAGGACTCGGGGGCCAGCAGCCCGTGGTGTTTGGGGCCTGATGTGAGTGGGAGCAGGAGGAGGTGTGAGGAGATTTGTGCATCCTGTGTGGGTGAGGAGTTGTAGGCTCCCCACAGAGCCTGCCCTGCCATGGAATTTTGGCTTTACCAGGATGACTTGTGAGGAACCACCTCCATCCCAAAGCAGAGTGTGTGCAGCACTGTGTGCAGCACCAGCTGCTCTCCCAGCAAGCTCTCCACACTCCTCCTCCTCCTCCTCCTCATCATCATCACCATCATCAGGAGCAGTTCCCTGCATGGGGGATGCTCCCAGTGGCCCAGCCCTCAGCTCCTGCAGCCCTTCAGCCACATCTCCTGCCTGGGACACACTCCATCACTTCTGCAAAGCTGGGCCCAGGCCTTGGCTAACACTGATAAAGCCACATGGCCCTGGTTCCTGAGCCTGGGGCTGTGGCAGGGCCATGCCAGCTCTGAGGGATGGTCCCAGCAGCTGTGAGGACATTTCTGTAGCTCTTTGTTTATGGGTTCCAAGGGTCCCTGGTAATTGGAAGGTGGCAACTCCTCACACATAACAGATGAGGTGCTGGTGGATGGGATTTGTCATTGCTTCACTCCCCTACAGCAGGGAGGGCTCATAAGTCACAGCTGACAAATCTGTTGATGACTTTTAAACTTCATTTACAGAAAAGAATGACCATAATCAACAAACAGTGATGGGCTACTAATCTTGCTGTTTTATTAAAAGAGGGTCTTTGTCTTCAGCTCCCTCCATGGGAGCTGAATGCTGTCCCCAGGGAGGACTGGCAGGGAGTGAAGGGGTGAAAGCAGCATCAGCAGAGAGTCCCGAGAGCTCTCCCAGCCTGACCCATCATCCTGGCATGCATGGTGATGGAGCAGGAGAGCAGCAGATGATGTGCTTTGATCTCAGCTCTGGCCCAGAGCCTGCTGATGTGGGAGGGAAATCCCAGACCATCAGTCCCCCTGGGAGCACAGCACCCTCTGCAAAGCCAGGCTTGGCTTTAGTCCTGGCCTCGTGGACAGCTGGAGAGGCAAAGGCCAGTGGATGGGGAGCAGGATTTGTTATTTTTCATGAGGAAAAGGAATGGCTGCCACCATAGGCCTTGCTATAGTTGGCCCCTCGAGCAGCCCAGGTCTCCCTGTCCCCCCTGAGATGCTTTCCCTGGAGAGAAGGTGCCTCCCCAATTTCTGTGGAGCCTGAGAGGTGGCATTTAGACAACCAAACCTCAGCAAATCCCACCAGAAATTAAGTGGGAGCCACATCCCAGCCACTCCACAGAGATTTGTGTCTTAATTGTTCCTGTCATTCTGCATATTGTAGGTGTCTGAAATAATGGTGAAAGTCAATCAGCTGGTAATTAACTCAGAGAGAAGAAAGGAGTGTGGCAAAACCCTCAGCTGGTAAAGGTTCTCAGTGAGGTTCCCTGAGACTCCTCATCCCCTGTCCTGTGTTTGTGTGCAGGAACAGGGGCACAGTTCACAGCAGCTCATTTAGCACTTGCAGATGAGCACTCAGCAGAGGAAATGAGTTTGGGTTGGCTGCTCAGGGTTTATCCACGAGGGTCAATCACAGATTCCCTGGGGGGTTCATCATCCATCACACAGGAACAAGCCCTGGGCACGTTGGCTTTACCAGGATGGTCTGTGGGGAGCCACCTCCATCCCAGAGCAGAGCCAGCAAGGTCCTGCACCCCCTGCAGGGTGTGCAGCACCAGCTGCTCCCCCAGCAAACTCTCCACACTCCTTCTCATCACCATCAGGAGCAGTTCCCTGCATGGGGGATGTCACGAGCCCAATCTCTGGGAGCAGCTTTGTGATTTTGGTGGTGCCTATGATGGGAAGTCCTTCAGCAGGTGGGAGGACAACCTTTTTTCCATGGCTTTCCTTGCAGGAGAGCATGGACAGGCATTTTGAAGGCTCAGTCTGCTCTGGGTCTCTGGGACCCCTTTAATCCGGCTGGGGACTGTCCTGCTATCCTCAGCTAAGGATTTTGCCAGGTCTCCTGATGGTTGGGGCTGTGCCAAAATCCCCAGGGATGGGAAAATGCTGATTTCTGCTCAGTCACTCAGAAGGAGCAGCCATAGCCCTCCTGGCTTGGCAGAGGTGACCTGGGGGATGAGCAGCACCAGTTTAGCTGGGAAGAGCAGCTGTGGCAGCACAGTGCAGCACCTCTGCTTAGGAGATGAGGTTAGTGGTTGGACTTGGATCACCCTGGAGGTCTTCTTCAACCATAATGATTTAAGACACCAGTGGAGCTCAAAGAGGGGATTCCATCAGTGAAGCTCCACCTCCAGCAGTTCCTCTTTGGCAGCTGGGTGGTTCTGGAGTGGGTTAAATTTAATTAATTGGCAGCATGAAATGGGAGCTTTCCTGGAGCCCAGATTTTCCCTCTAGTTCAGCATTTCCCTGTGGTGAGAGATCCACGGGTCCTTCCCACAGGAACATGGGACATGTTCCTGTCATGGCCTGGGGACAGGGGGATGTAGCCCAGCCCTGGAGCCTGGGAGAGCTCCTGGCCATGGCCACAGGCGTTTGTGGGAGGAGGAGAGCCTTGGGCTCATGGATGGGGGCAGGGGATGCTGAAAGCAGCTGCAGCAGCAGCAGCAATGCCAGTTCATTACTGCTAAAAACTTCCAAACTGGGTTTCTCCATTAATAAATAAATCATTCGCTGTTAAAACAACAATTGGGCTGGTAGGGGGTATTCATTAAGGAGCATCAGCACCCGTGTGAGTGGGGGATGGGAATGTGTTTTTCTGTTAGGCTGGGAATGATAAAGAATTAAAGAATAATTCTCAAGAAATTAGTCATGGCCAGCCATTAATGAGCATCTCAGTAACACACTAATGAGCTGGCTTCAGCTGCCTGTAAAAAAGGCCTTTAATTAGATTAGTGCATGTAGCATTGTCCAGTGCCTGGTAGGTAATCATCGGGTTTTGCACTGGTGGGATTACAGATGACATTCTATTTAATTGCTGTTTCCTTTTCATTTTTTTTCCTCTTTGGTTTTTTTTTTCTTTTGAAGATTCTTTCCTCCAAAGAATTTTGTTTCTGTTCTCGAGCAGAACCTAAATGTTGTCCATGGAATTCTGCATCTGAAAGGGCTGCCAGACTGGGCTTATCTGATTCAATTGACCTTTAAAATTTATTTTGCTGCTGTCAAAAAGAATGTTGGTCTGTTCAGGAGAGATTTCTGAGATGATTGGAAGTAGAGACTCCTGAAAACTCCACTTGTTGCATATTCTGTAATCAAAGGATGTTCCTATTTGGGGAGGGAAGGCTTCTAGGAGAAAAGTTCTCCATGAAATATATTTTCATGGAGAAAATGCTTTCAAAGACAAAATTTCAGCCTTGTCAAGCAGATGGAGTTGGTGGCTGCCCCATCCCTGGGAATATTCAAGGTGGGGTTGACAGGGCTTGGAGCAAACTGGAACAGTGGAAGGTGTCCCTGCCTGTGGGAGGGGGTGGAACAACTCAATCTTTGAAGGTCCCTTCCAACCCAAACTATTCCATGATTCTCTGGGGTAAAACTGTCTCCAAAGGGGGTGCAGATGAGGAGCTCTGGGGTGACCCCGACCCTGTGAGGTGAGGTCCCACCTTGAGTGCTGTGCCCAGCTCTGGCCCCTCAGTTTGGGAAGGACCTTGGGATGCTTGAGCACATCCAGAGGAGGCAGCGAGGCTGGAGAGGGGCTGGAGCACAAACCCTGTGAGGAACCCCTGAGGGGGCTGGGGGTGCTCAGCCTGGAGAAAAGGAGACTCAGGGGTGACCCCATCACTCCCCACAGCTCCTGAAAGGTGGCTGTGCTCAGCTGGGGCTGGGCTCTTTCTCCAGGCAGCACTGACAGAACCAGAGCTCACAGCCTCGAGCTGACCAAGGGAAATTCAGGTTGGATATTAGGGAAAAATGTTTCATGGAAAGAGTGATAAAGTTCTGGAATGGCTGCTGGGGAGGTGGTGGAGTCCCCATCCCTGGGTGTGTTTAACAAAGCCTGGATGTGGCTCTGGGTGCCAGGGTTCAGTTGAGGTGCTGGGGCTGGGTTGGACTCGATGATCTTGAAGGTCTCTCCCAACCCAGTGATTCTGTGAATTCTGTGAGTTCTGTGCAGCATTTGGGGAAGCCCCAGATGTGTGAACACAAGGCAGGGTGAGGAGCAGGCGCTGCTTGGACAGCTCCCACTGTCCAGCTCTAGGTCATCCTTTATCACACTTATTAGGAAGGATTTAATGCTCTAATGAATAGATTTTTTAAGCTTCTACATGCATAAATAATATATAGGACAGATGGTAACAAGCCATAGCTATAAACTGAGTGCTGACCTGATAGACTTTGTGACTATTGTACCTTTAACAGCTGATTAAATACTTATTTAAACAGCTATTGATTATTTATGGCTCCGTTACAGAGGATTTCAGAAATTTAAAGCAGCGCCAGCTTTTCAAAGGATTGGCAGGATTTCTGCAGTTTGAAATGACTTGTTTTAATTAAAAATTAAAAACGGAGGCTCTTTGCACAGAGGGGTGGAGAGCTGAAGGAGGACTGGGGGGAGCCACTTCTGTCCCCAGCCCTACATCAGCCAGGGCTGACCAGCTTTTTTTTTTTTTAATTTCTATTTTAAAATTTTTATGGGATTATAACGATTTTAAAATTTGTTTATTTTAGTATAGAGGTTTTTGTTTAATATTACTTTGATTTTTTTATATAGCTTTATATGTTACAGGGAAAAAGGTTTTTTAATAGATTATGAGAGGATTTAAGTTTTAAAATTAAATGCTTTTTTATTTGAGATTTAATTTTTTTATTGCTCATGATGTTTTTACGTTGTTTTTTATATGTTTGGGGGTTTTTTTAGGAAAGGGTTTGGCTTTGTGGTTTTTTTTTTTTTTATGGTAGTTGATGGGGTGGCCAGCAGGCACTTTGGGAAGGGGGTTTGGTTTTTTTGGTAGGGTTGTTTGGTTTGGTTTGCTTGAGATAGGGGTTGGGTTTGGTTGTGTTATTTGTTTTATTGGTTGGAAGCGAAAGAGAGGGTTTTTTGTGATTTTTGTTTTTAATATGTGTTTTTTATAGAGCTGTGTTTAGTTTTTTAGTGGTTTTATAGCTTGTTAGTCATATAAAAAGGTTTTGGCATTATTTATTTTCATTTTTAATGTTAAATTATGATTTTTTGGGGTTTTGTGAAATAGATATATTTTTGGTTTTTGAAATACTTCTATTTAGTGAAATATATCCTTGTATCCCAGATTTGTGGGGACATCCCTGCAGAGAAGAAGGGCTAAAGGAGCTGCTCCTGCCATTGGCACAGAGGCAGCAGCACAGGTGGCAGCAGCCCAGGGGCCAGGCCAGGCTGCTCCCGGTGAAAATTCCCCGTGCGTCAGGCTGGCGTGAGCAGGGCAGGGTCAGGGGCTGCAGCCAGGCCTGCTGCAGAGCCCCAGCTGCCAGGGCAGGCTGGCTCACTGCTGGCATCCTGCAGGACACGTGCCCTGCTGAGCCAGGGCTGCCTCTTGGCTCTGCCCTGCTGTGTCCAGGGCGAGCTGGGGCTGCTGCAGCCTCCCCCCAGCGTGGGAAGGGGCACGGGCACACGACTCTGCAGCTAATTCAAGCTGAAAAGAGAGTTTATTTCTTCCAGCTCTGGACACGTGGGGAGTTCTTGTTAGTGGACGTGAAATGAGTACGCAGAAGCTTGGTAAGTTCAAAAGAGAAAAAGACACAGTTTTATTCAAACATCTGGTATTTATAGAATTCTAAAGGTGGCCGTGGATTGGAGGATGGAGTTACCATTTCTACAACTGCACTGGTCTAAACATCAATCAATTATTTCTCTCCACCCACAGAGAAATATGTAAACTACTCTATTTATCCATGAAATTGTGTGGGAACTCTGAGCCTCAGAAAGCCTGGGGCTGTGGCACTTGGGGATAGGGTTTAGGTGGTGCTGGGTGGATGCTGGGACCTGATAATCTCAGAGGTCTTTTCCAACCTTAATGATTCCATGATGTGCAAGGTGGAGCCCTGGGACATGGGGGAAATTCACAGGTGCTGTAGAAGGAGCCCCTTGTTGGATGGGAGAGGGGACAGCCCAGAATGGCACTTGAGGGACCCCAGAACCTGCTCTGCCTGCAATGAAAAGATCCTCCCCTTCTGGGATGTGCTTGGTTGCACTCACAGGGGGAACAAGCAACGGGACCCCACAGCTTCAGTCTGGCTCCTGCTGAGCTCACCTCCACCTTCCCAGCCCTCCCAGCTCTCAGCACAGCAAATATTCCCCTAAAATACAGCCCTGGGCCTGCAGAGCCAGTCTAAAAATTGTGCCATCTTTGTCTACCCCCTTTTTTAATAACTTCCCAGTCCTTCAACACTCATGTTTGGGAGGATTGAAGCTGTTTTCCCCAGCAAACCCAAGCACTGCTTTCCTCCCAGTTGCTTCTGTTTATTGGAGCTCCCAGCAGTGAGCAGGATCTCCCTGCTCTCTGTGGGGAGGGCTGAGCCCTCCAGGTCTGTGTGCAGGACATACTGAGGACTCAGGAGTTATTGAAAAGAGTGCAGGGTTTGTGTTGGTTATTAAAGCACCACTTCTGAGCTGGGCTCTCATGTTGGGGACTCGCTAGGAAATGGCTCAGGGCTCCCCAGGGAGGAGTGATTGGCACTGAGGGTGGCAGGGACCCTGCTGCCCAGGGCTTGTGCAGCTCTGTGCTGCCCATGGAGCCGGGCAGGGCAATCCACTGCCTCAATACTGCCTTTTCTCAATTTAAAGAGAAAAAAACAAAACAAAACAAAACAAAAACAAACAGGAGCAGGTTGGCCAGAGCAGCTGTGGCTGCCCCTGGATACCTGGCAGTGCCCAAGGCCAGGCTGGACAGGGCTGGGAGCAGCCTGGGACAGTGGAATGTGTCCCTGCCATGGCAAAGAGTGGGACAGGATGATTTTTCAGGTCCCTTCCAGCCCAACCATTCTATGATCCTGTGATTCTCCTAAACCCCTCAGAGCCAAGGAGAAGCCTGATGGCTGCCCAAAGTGAGATCCTCCCCATGGGACAGCTGTGACAATTTGTGCTGGGGAATGTTAACTGCCCAGGCCTTCCCTAAAACTCATCTTCCTGGCTGCTTGCAAGAAAGTGCAAATCACTCCTGTGGTGCATTTTTGTCTTCCCAAGCAATGCTGCTGATTCAGCCTTTATGTTCATAGAAACAGAATGGTTTGGGTTGGAAGGGACCTGAAAAATCATCTTGTTTCTGTTGTAGATGCAGGCGAACCCAGTGGGAAGAAGTGACGATGTCTGACTCAGTTCAGAAGGCTGAATGATTTCTTTATTATAATTATGATAAAATACATTAATATACTATATAAAAGGAGAATAATAAAAACTACATACTACTTTCTCCTACTCTAATCTAACTCTTGACCCTGCTTGCGAGAGTCCAGCCACAGGTGGATTGGATTGGCCATCAGGCTCAAACAATCCTCACCAGAATCCAATCAAGCGCTCACTCCAGGTAAACAATTCTCTAAACACATTCCACATAGGAAAAACAAGAAGCAGAAGTTGTTTTGTCTTCCATTTCTCTCTGTGCACCTCTATGAAAAATCCTGAGAGTGAGAGAAATGTGCTTGCCACAGTTCCCACCCCCTGCCATGGGCAGGGACACCTTCCACTGTCCCAGGCTGCTCCAGGCCCTGTCCAGCCTGGCCTTGGGCACTTCCAGGGATCCAGGGGTAGCCACAGCTGCTCTGGCACCCTGTGCCAGGGCCTGCCCACCCTCACAGGGAACAATTTCTTCCTAATATCTAACCAAAATTGACCCTCTTTCACTTCAAAAGCATTCCCCTGTCTCCTGTCACAATAGACACAATAGACCCTACTCAGAGTTTTGTCCCCATCAAGTACCAAAATTTTCTATCCTGCTCCCTTGCAAGTGGCAAGAAAGGTATTTGGACATGAAAGGTTTGGGATGAAAGCAACAAGGGCAACCTCCAAAAAGCAGTGAGGTCAGGGCTGGGGGGGCCCAGCACAGGAGTATCTGAGATGGTTAAAAACACCTGAACAAGGTGCACCCCACTCACACTGGAGCTCCACAGGCTGGACCATCCATCCATGCTGCAAGACACAGGTTGTTGGTGCTTTTTCCAATACCCCAAATGCCAAATTTGCCCCAAACCTGGCAGGGACCAGGTTTGTCCCTGTGCCCCATGCTGGAGATGCCTGCAGGATGTCTGCATTTGTCAAACCTCCAAGCTGGGAAAACATGTGGTGGTGTTCCTGCTGGAGATGTGGGCTGGATAGAAAACCCAGGATGGAAATCCCCCTCTCCCCTCCTGTGAGCAAACATGATGAGAGGGACAGAAGAGCCAAGGCTGCTGCTGTCACACCGACAGGGGGCTGGGTTTGCTTTTTGCTCTCCCTGCTCCTGCCCTGATATTCGTCACCCAGCCGGGGCCCCTGGGACTTGCAGCCTCCTGGCTCTCAATGACCCGGCTGATCTGGGACAGGGGACAGCTGGTCAGCACTCCAGTGCAGCCTCGGGCTGCTCCTGGCTGGAATAGCAGGACTTTAAGGGATTCCTGCACGTTGGCCACAGAGGGACAGTGTGTGACATTGCTGCCAGGTGTGCTGTCACAGGAGGAGAGGAGAAGCAGAGGCAGGGAGAGGAGTTTGCTGGCATCCATCCCCCTCCCAGCATGGAACAGGGGTGTGTGCAGGTGGGCACAGCCTGTCCTGGGGTGTGGGGGCTCACTGGGGCCCTGGAGTGGCCCTCATCTATTGTAAATGCAGGTGAACCCAGTGGGGAGAAATGATGATGTCTGACTCCAGTTCAGAAGGCTGAATGATTTCTTTATTATGACTATGCTATAATACATTAATATACTATTTAAATGGGATACTAAAACTACAAACCTACCTTTTCTAACTACCATAGCTAACTAACCCACAACTCATGACCCTCTCCAGAGTCCAGCCACAGGTGGGTTGGATTGGCCATCAGGCTCAAACAATTCTTGCCAGAATCCAATCAAGCAATCACCCCAGGTAAACAATTCTCCAAACACATTCCATATGGGAAAAACAAGGAGCAGAAATAGAAATTGTTTTCTCTTTCTCTCCTCTGTGCTCCTCTATGAAAAATCCTGAAAGAAAGAAGGGTGTGCCTGTGACACTCGCCCCTAAAAATGGCACAGGGGATCCTTGAATTTCTGGGGTGCAAAGCTCAGTTAATCCCTGCTGTATTTTCTTGTCTCCTGGCAGTGGCACGCAGGTGCCCTCATGCCCAGGGGGATGAAGCCCTGGAGAACCTTGGTAACTGCCAGGCTCCAGGGCTGTGTGGAGGCTCAGCTTGCAGGGCTGGTGGTCAGGGGGTGCTGGAGAGCCCAGCCTGGGTGCAGATGGACGTCCCCAGCTGCTCCTGGGGTCACCGTGGTGTGGCCTCAGTGCTGTCCCCTGGGGACTCACAGGGTCTCTCCCTGTGCAGAGGGGACAGCACAGGCAGGAGGGAGGGAAGGCAGGCAGGAAGCAAGGAAAGGGAGAAGGGAATAGATTTAGATTGGATATTTGGAAGAAATTGTTCCCTATGAGGGTGGCAAGGCACACGGTGCCCAGAGCAGCTGTGACTGCCCCCGGATCCCTGCCAGTGTCCAAGGCCAGGTTGGACACTGGGGCTGGGAGCAGCCTGGGACAGTGGAAGGTGTCCCTGCCCATGGGAGGGGGTGGCACTGGATGGGCTTTAAGGTCCCTTCCACCTAAAGTGATTCTGTGATTCTAGAAGGGTAGAATGAAGGAAGGAAGTATAGAAGGAGAAATCTTATTCCTGACAATCTCATCCTTAAGTCTCCTTGTGTCTTTGGGGGCATTTGGGACTGAGAGTGCCACTGCAATATCTCTGGAGGCTTTGGTGAGGCTGGGGGCACACCCCCTCCAACCTCTCCTGTCTGGACTTCAGTTTCCCTTGCAGAAAACCAGGATAATCCTAATACTCTGTCCTTGATGTTCTTGAGGTGCTGAAGGTGAGGAACTCCTTTACACCTTCATGTATTCATGTCCAAGTATTATCCCTTGTTGCCTTTTGTCTTTTCTCTTTTCCAGTTCTTGTTCATCTTGTGCCAGTTGTGGGATGGGGGGGGTGAAAGGTGAAATCAAAGCTGTGCAAATGCTCCTGCTGATGCCAGCAGTGGTTATTGGAATGTCCTGGAATTACCAGGAAAATGTGTGTGTGCTGTGTGGGTGTTTCTGACCAGACACATCTGTTCTGACTTGGCCCTGCTGGGTGTTCCATGGTGGCTGGAGAGGCTGCTCTCCCCCTGAGCTGTGGAGCTGTGCAGTTTCCCAGCTGATGGCTCTGCTGGATCTTACCTGGACACACATTCCCTGCTGGAATGCAGGGAGGGGAGTATGAAACAGCCATGGTTAAAATGCCCTTTTCCAGTTGTTAGAGTAAGGCCAGTGAGAGGTGCCAAGTGACTGCTGTGTTTAAGAAGAAATCCCAGATGAGTGGGACAGAGGAGAAAGGGAGGCTGGTTTCTCCAGGGGATGCCTGGCTCACGTGTGGCAGCAGCAGAGCACCTTGCACAGGCTGCTGGCACAGCAGGGGGTTGGGAGACACCAGTGGTGGGGCCCAAACCCTCCGACCCTTCCCAGCCTCACCCTTCCCTTGTCCCTGCTGCCAAATCCCTGCTGGATCCCCACGGGCAGGGCCAGCAGAGCGTGGGCAGATGGCCCTGCAGAGCTCCCATCTGCAGAGACACTGGGATCCCACTGCCCAGCTCTCCCAGCAGCGTGGCCATCACCCTGCCTGACCTTGGCCTGGCCATCTGGTGGCCCTGTCCCATGTCCCATCAGCCCAGGCACGTCCCCTGCACAGACCTGCTGTGTCCCGAGGTGGCCCCGGGGCCACTGGGAATTGCACGGGATGAGCTCTGTGCTCTGTCACTGGTCCCTGCAGTGTGGGGTCTCCTACCCTTAGGTACAGCTTCATAGAGCCTAAGTGAATTCCTAAGTGGAAGTTGCTCATCTCATATCCAGCTTTATGGGATTGTTGGGATGCAGCCTCCCAGGTGGGCAGGAGAGGACACAGCACAGGGAACAAGCACAGCACAGCTGCAGGAAGGTCACAGGAGCCAGACAAGGAGGGTGTTGGGTGGGGATGGGCAGTAGGGACCCAGGAGAGGCACAGGTTCCCCTTTTCCAATACCCCCCAATGCTCCATGGCAACAAAAACCTTCATCTTGGGAGATGCCTTAGGAGATTTCCTTCTCCAAGTGAAGATCCACCTTCCTGCCCACACCTCATCTTTATCCAGGTCTTTTTTTTAATAGCAAACTAGGCCACAAACCTAGGATGCAAACCCACATGGGGAAGGGTCCACTGACAGCTGCAGAGCTGGCTCACGTGGCACCTGCTGAGAGCCCATGAAATTTGGGGGAAAACAAAAGTTTTATATCCCCACCCTCCCCACATCCTACCTGAATCCCAGCCTGTTCCTGCCCAGGCACAGAGGCAGCTTAGCCCACATCCCTCCTACACAGGCTTAAAGAGCTCAGCCCCTGATAGAATTGGGGTTTGCAGCTGCAAACAGCTGGGCAGAGCTTCAGGCTCATGCAAATAATACCTGACTGGGCTGATTTGTCCTTGGGGAGGCTTTGGGCTTTGCCTGATTTGGGACTGGGGGGTAGCAGCAGTGAAGCTCTGCAGTGCTGGGGTGTGAAAGCAGAGCCAGGAGTACTTGGTGTGAGTGCTGTGTCTGATTTTGAGGAAGGGAACATTCCTCAGCAGGCCCAGACCTGGAAATGGTGTGGCCAGACTTGACCAAGCTCTTTTCTCCTGTGGCAAGTGATGTGGTTGGTGTCTGCCCTGACTTCAGGAAGGCTTTGGACACAGTCCTGCAGCATCCTGGCATCCAGGTGGGCACTGCGGGCTGGATGCTGGCTTCCAAGGGTGGGGAGAAGGGCTCAGACTCTGCCCAGGGACCAGGGGAATTTCTCAGAGGTCTGGAAAGAAAAGGAGGGCCATGGGTGGGTAGAAAATGGGTTGGAGGCTTGCCTTGACTCCAGCAGATGAGGATGGAAAAGTGGGAAGTCACCCTGTAGAGGGGAAGCAGCTTAGAGGGACCAAGGGTGTCCCCGTGGCATGGTCTGGGGTGGGGAAAAGAGGTGCCAGGGCAGGCTGGCTCTGAAACAAGAAAATATAGGCTTCAGGAGCTCCAGGAGTCACCAGGTGTAAAGCCACGTGCTGGAGCCACCAGTGTGACAATGCTCAGTCCCCGGGGAAAGGAGGGCTCACAGCAGGTCTGATGTGTCCTCGGGGCAGCAAGGCCACCCAGGGCCACCTGGCTGCAGATACCCCACAAGTGTGCAGGCTCTGTGAAGGTCCTGCACAGCCTCAGGCACTCCCAGCATGTTCAGGATGGAGATTCCCTGGGCACTGGGCATCCTGGAGCAGCCTCCAGCTGGGCTTGGTGCAGATACTCTGGATTTCTGTGAAATGAGTCTTTGAGGCTTGAGCTGGCTACCCAGAGTGACCAAAGAGCTGGGAAGAGCCTCCATTTCTCCCCATCTGCACCAGTTTCCTTTGAGAACCTCTTCCAGGTGGCGCTGCAGAAATAAGTTCAAATAGAGAACATTAAACAAGGGCTGATATAGGGGTGGAAGTTGGAGCACCACTTGTCAAAGGTTGAGAATTGAATTCACTTAGATTCCTTTGAAAGTCCTGTCCTTTGGCTATTTTTCCCAATGTTTTAATGAAAACTCTGCCTGCCAGGAATTGGTTTTAAAGTAATAAAACAAAAGTGTAAAAGGGAAAATACAACGATCCAGACTCAGACAAAGTCTAACTTTTTTTTTTTTTTATGATTTGATTTAGCAGGCAAATTATTTCCAGCCTCAGTGGCAGGTTAATGGAGTGGCAGGGGTTGGAGCCAGAGATTTATGGTGGAGCCACATCCTCACAGAGAGGCTCAGACTTGCCAGGTGTCCCCGGTGCTCGGTGTGGCCTGGCTTTCAGTGGTGACAGGGATGGAGTGTCCAGCTCTTTGTGCTCCCTGGGAAGGGGGAGGTGTGCCCTGGCAGCTGGAACAGAGCCCATTGCTGGGGGATGGCTCCAGCACCCTGTGGCTCCTGCCTCAGGCTGCCAACCCCCTCTGCCTGTGGGGATGGGGCAGTCTCCTCCCATCTCCCTGTCCTGGACTGGAATTTCAGGTGCTGGGATTTAGAGTGGTGCTGGTGAGCCCTAACACTGCTGCTTGTCTATGTGGGCACCCTGGGCCAGGGTGGGGCCGTGGCAGGAGCAGACCCCGAGGGGCTGGGAGGCCAGAAGGGAAAACATTTGTTGGATTATGCTCTTTTCTGACCTAGAGATGGAGCAACTGAGAGGCATTTTAAAAACTTTGATTTTATTTTTAGTCTCATGGAAGGGTGAGATAATACATGTATTATAATTTATGTAATTACAATCAGAAATTAACTATTTCTTGATTACAATACCCTATAAGTGTTTCTTGGCCTATGAGCTTTAGGTATTTCTGTCAAGTTTTTCTTGACAATTTTCTACAAATCCCTTTCCCACAAACATCCAAGCATCCCTGAGGAGCCAAAACAGGGCTCCCCTGGTGAAGGGTGAGGTGGGTGTGATGATGTTCTCCCCTCTAACAGAGGAGAGAGAAGCAACCAGAGATTGTGTGTACTGTGAGGAATCTCTGTGCAGGAGAGCACAGAGAAGAAGCAGGACTGGGGTTTTGGAAAGTCTTAAATGCAACCCCAAAATATTGTGGCCTTTTGGCAGGCTCAGCCTGCCAGAGCAGGAGTGTAGGAAAGGAACTCCATGGCCTAGTGCTCAGCAAAGCTGGAACATCCCACACTGCCCTGGCAGTGCCTCGAGCAGGCTGGGCTGGGGGCAGCAGAGCCTGCCAGGGCTTGGGGACAGGGGGACAGGGGCTGCACCAGTGTGGGCAGGCACTCGTGGTTAGCAATACCAGGCAGTAATTGAAGCACAGATGCTCAAATGCACATTTACTGTTCAGGAGGCTCAGAAATGGCCCCACAAATGTGGTGGAGAGGCAGCACATGCAATCAATCACCCCTCAGTTATAAACAGTCGCATTTTGAACCTGAGGCAGTAGAAATGTTTGATTCCTAAAGGCCAACAAAGCAGAGGCAATGCATCAGGAGGTGGAAGCGTGGTGTTCCTTGAAGCCTTCCTGCTTTCCAGCCTTTCACCCTGGTTGTCCCTGCTTTATTCTGAAAGGGTGCAATGTCACCAGCTGGCTCCACCTCGGACCAGGCTGTTCAGACTTGGGCTTGGAGCCAGGCAGTACCGGGAGAGGAGCTGGGGACCACCAGGCAGAGGACACCAGGCCCCGTGGTAGCAGCACAACCCCTGTGCCAGGCTTGGGGACCTCCAGAAGTTGTGGATGCCCTGGTGGTGTTGTCCTTGGGAGTGAGAACACCTGGGGTTGCTGCTGCAAGGGGCTGGGGAAGAGCAGCACCTCCATGTGCATCACAAAACACCTTGCACAGCTCCTGGGTCAATCCCGCTCTGTGTGTGCAGCGGAGCAGGGGTCCCAAACATCCCTCTGGCTCTGGAAGGTGGGAACCAAGCTGATCTCTCTGCACAGCTCTGGGTTTTGCAGGAGTTGGACCAGACAGGCCACACTGCCTTGGGTTTCACACGACTTCCAGCCCTGTCCCTTGTGTTCAGAGGGCAAACCTGTTCCCAGTGCTGCCCAAGGAGGAGCGTTGCCTTGCAGCCATGGGAAAGGGTTGGATTGGCTCCCGGCCGATGTGATGTGATTTCCAGGCTAACAGTGACACCTCCTGTTTGCACTAAATGCAGCCCAAATCCCGGCGTGCAGGCAGTGCAGCGCAAGTGCCAGCGGGAGCACGTGGGCTGATCACTGCTTACATCTCTTCTTTCATATCCAGAAATCCCAAGTCCCCTTCCAGGTGTGAGTGTGGCCTCACAGGGACAAACCCATCCCTGTGCATAGTGAGGGCTGGGAAGTGTTGGCAGGGGAAAGCCTGGAAAAGTGGGCATGAACCAAGGTGCTGAATGCAGACTGCTTCAGAAGGGGTTCTTTGAATTGTGATTTAGCATAGAGAGGTACAAGCTTTGGTGTGACAGCATTAAAGCTTTTACTTAGATGTGAAATGGATTTAAATCTTGGTTTCTCCCCTAAAAGCAACCTTAGAATCACAGAATACCCTGAGTTGGAAGGGACCCACAAGCCATCATTAAAGTTCAGCTCCTGGTTCTGCACAGAACCAACCAGGTGTCAGCCTGATCCATTAATTTCTAGCAAGAGTTTAGGATTGACTGTGCCAGCGGTCTCCCAAGACTAAGGGACTCCCAGAGATGGGATCTGCCCCACTGTGACCAATTGAAATTGAGGAGCTGCTTCCTCCACTGAGAGCTTTGCTCCCCTTCTGTTTTTCTGTGAATTCCTTCTGACTCCCCACCTATCCTTGCAGGCATCCAAGATGTCCTTGAAGGTGCAGACCAGCAACATCACCAACAAGAATGACCCCAAGTCCATCAACTCGCGGGTGTTCATCGGCAACCTCAACACGGCGGTGGTGAAGAAGTCGGATGTGGAGACCATCTTCTGCAAGTACGGGCGCGTGGCCGGCTGCTCCGTGCACAAGGGCTACGCCTTCGTGCAGTACTCCAACGAGCGGCACGCGCGCGCCGCCGTGCTGGGCGAGAACGGCCGCGTGCTGGCCGGCCAGAGCCTGGGTGAGTCCCCTCGCGGGCCCCGCCGCGGCCAGGAGCCTGCTGGGGGGGCTCTGCTGTGCCCCTTTCCCCAGCAGCCCTCTGGGTGGGCTGTGCTGTGCCTCTTTCCTCAGGAGCCCTCTGGGCGGGCTGTGCTGTGCCCCTTTCCCCAGCAGCCCTCTGGGTGGGCT
>QUSF01000141.1:234637-244856 GCA_003676055.1 Chloebia gouldiae
GGAGTCAGCTCTGGGAGGAGTGAGCTCTGGGATGCTCCTGGAGGAGTGAGCTCTGGGATGCTCCTGGAGGAGTGAGCTCTGGGAGGAGTGAGCTCTGGGATGTTCCTGGAGGAGTCAGCTCTGGGAGGAGTGAGCTCTGGGATGCTCCTGGGAGGAGTGAGCTCTGGGATGCTCCTGGAGGAGTCAGCTCTGGGAGGAGTGAGCTCTGGGATGCTCCCCTTGCAGGGGAACCCAGCAGAGAAGAGCTGTCGTGAGGCAGTCAAGGCTGGAAGCTTTTCTCTAAATTGAGGAGGGGTGCCCATGTAGGAACGGGGAGAGGGAGGGCAGGCTGGGACTGCCAGGGGACACTGCAGACAGCCTGCTGAGGGGACTCTCCCTGCAGGTCCTGGCAGGCTCTGGGTGCCTTCTGCAGACACCCAGTCACTGCAGGAGGCAGCTGCCCTAGGCAGGCCCTGGAAGCTGGATCCACACCATCCCCTGCCATGTGGACTGAAAAGCAAAACCTCCGCACTGAGTGTGGGAACAAGTGCCTGGGTATGAGCAGGAGGGATCAGTGCTGCCTTGGGGGAGGCAGATGGAGTCAGTGATGCAGAGGAGGGAGCCAGAATGGGAATGAGATGCAAAATCTGTCCAGGCTGATGTTCCTGCTTAGCTCTTGTCTCTCCTTTTTCACTCTCAAGGGAATCCTGTGGGATTTGACCACCCATCACTACAATAGCTGAGAGTATGAATTCCCTGCTCTTGTCAGGTGCCAGAGAGGGCTCCACAGGGCTCTTTGTAGCAGTGGGGACCAGCAAATGAAGTGTCTTAGTTTGAACAGACAGGTGTCTGCTAAGGAAGGCAGGAGTATCCCCTGAAATGGAAAATGCAACCCCCCTCCCTCCAAATTATTATAATTTTGAAATTAAGGGACTCTCGGGCAAAGATATGGGAATAGGAATGACAGTACTTTACTAGGAAAATTAAAAATACAAATGTAATAGTTCAAAAACAGCACTGCCAGAGTGAGAGCAGCCCTGTCAGGCTGTGGGTCAGGGAGGTGGCTCAGCCCCATCCCAGGGTGGCTCAGCCCTCCTGCAGTGCCAGCTGTGCTTCTGCTGGAGCAGGGATCCTGCACAAGGGGGGAGTTTTCCTCTGGAGCTTCAGGGCTGGGGGAGATGGGCCTGGGCTCCTCTGGGAATGCAGTGGGAAGAAAGCTGCTCCTCTGGGAATGCAGAGGGGAAGAAAGCTGCTCCTCTGGGAATGCAGTGGGGAAGAAAGCTGCTCCTCTGGGAATGCAGGGGGAAAGAAAGCTGCTCCCCTGGGAATGCAGAGGGAAGAAAGCTGCTCCTCTGGGAATGCAGGGGGAAGAAAGCTGCTCCTCTGGGAATGCAGGGGGCAGAGGCTGCTGTGGGGTTCCAAAGTCAGATTGGATCCAGGTAGGAATGCTGGGCTCCTCCCCTGGGCGCAGCATCTCCCCATGGGATGCTGGAATTTTCTCAGCCATGCAGGGACACTCAGTGGCCATGGACAGCAGAGATCTCCTGGAGGGAGGATTGGCTGTGGGAGAGATGAAGAAAAAACCTCCCAGGGAACAGCAGAGAACTGCCCCAGCTCTGACAGATGCTGACAGAATGCACAGCCCCAGCCACATCTTGTACCCCAGAACATGGAGATGATTGTTGTCCTTCTTTCCTGGGCTTCCAGTGCCACCCCCTTGCAGAGTGTTCCCAGCCTGGTGCTGCCAGGGACTCTCCAGTCCATGGGAGCAGTGACTGGCAGCTGGGAGCTGCACCCTGGCAGCAGAAAGGGTTCAGAGCCAGGGAGCTGCAGGTGGGCAGGGCTGTGTCTGACTGATCCCTTTGTTCCCTGGCAGTGCCAGCAGCCTTGGTGGCCCAGCAGGCTGTGTGTGGAATGTTCCTGCTGGCAGCAGCTGGCTCTGCACCTACCCTGTGCCCACGTGCAGCCCTCTCCCCATCAGGCTCAACACACTCCTCAGCTGGGAAGGGCAGGTGGAGGGAGGAGGGCAGCAAGGCCAACCCAGGCTCTGATGGGAATGTGCCCCCAGAGCAGCACTCGTGGCCGTGGCTGAGCCAACCACACCACATTTGTTGTTCAAGCTCAGAAAGAGGCCAAGCTCAGCTTCAGCAGGAATTAGGTCTCCTGCCAGACCCTAAAAGGCAGCCAAGGAGTTGCACAGCAAGGCCCGGGCAGTGGGAGCACGTCCATGCTCCTCTGGAGTCGTGTCCTGCGTGTGCAGCCTGTGCTCCTCCTGCTCAGCTCATCCCAGCACTGCTGCAGCCTCCCTGTGCTCCCTGAGATCATTTTCCAGGTTAATACCTAAGTCAGCAGGATGTTCCTTTGGATCACTTTGTAGGCTCTTCATTTTGATGGGGTGTGGACTCACCGCATTTCCTAATAAAGTCCCTTCATAAAACATGAAAAAATCAAAAGTTTTCAATAGCCCGATGTGCTCAAAGTTGGCTGGATGTCCCCTAAGGTGCAGGTAGCAGAAAGCAAGGCACCACTGAAGAAATTTCTCCCTTTGAGGGTGCTGAGGCCCTGGCACAGGTGCCCAGAGCAGCTGTGGCTGCCCCTGGATCCCTGGCAGTGCCCAAGGCCAGGCTGGACAGGGCTGGGAGCAGCCTGGGGCAGTGGAAGCTGTCCCTGCCCATGGCAGGGGGTGGAATGGGATGGGTTTTCAGGGAAGATTTCTTCCAACCCAAACCATTCTGGGATTTTTTGCTCCCACTGCCTCTCTGGTCCATCCCAAAGCTCCCGTGGGGCACTGGTCTCATGGAGCTGCAGGATGTGCCCGTGGGTGGGACACTCTCAGCCCCTGGTTCTCTGTGGGCGACCAGGTCCCTCAGGGCAGGTCAAGGCACACTCCTGAGGCACGTTCAGTAGGTGACCCAGCTGTGATGAAGAGTCTCCTGAACCCAGCCAGCCTTTTCCAGAAGCTCCTCTGAGCTCCTGGGGAGCACTGGCCTCACGCCAGCTGATGAGGTTTCTTACCAACCCCATGGACTCAGCAGCTGCTCTTTCACTCCCTGACCTTCCACTACTTGGATACTTTTGAAATATGAGGGTTTTTTACATAAATGCTTCTTCCTCTTTACTCCTGCCATGTCTGAGGGCCATGATTTCATGGTGGGCTTGCTGGTGCACATGAGGAAACCCTGTCTTGCTCAGCTCAGATCTGACATGCCCAGAGGTCTGACACCTCTTCATACACACAGGGCCTGAAGAACCAGCAGGTTTAGGGCTGATTGGAGAAGGCAGTGGGGAATTTGCCACTGCTCACCTCTCTGACTTCTGGCTCCACACCAATGTGGGATTGCCAGGCTCTCAGCAGCTCCATGAAACCGGCTGGGTCACTTCATTCTCATGTCAAAAGCACGTTTGGCACCATGGCCAGGGAGTGGCATTCCCTCAGGGGACTAGAGGAGCTCATTCTCCCCTTCCCTGGCAGAGGATGCTGCCCTGAGAGCAGCTCAGGCACAGGCAGCATGCAGAGTTTAACACGGTATCCACAGCAGTGCCCGGCTGGCTGGTGCCCAGCATTCCTGGTTATTCCCAAAGGGGAATAACCCAGGGGTGGGTGCTCAGCAGTCAGCACCCTGCAGCAGGTCTGGGTTTTGCCTTATCTCACTGAATTCTCCCAAGCAAGCTGTTCTGGGTTTATGTGTGTGGGCTGGACCGTGTGCAGGGTGCTGACTGCTCTGGAAAGGAAGAGGTTTCCCAATGCAGGGCTTTATTCAGCGTCCTGTGGAGCCCCAGCAGGCCCCAGCCGTGCCAGAAGCAGGTGGCAGTGGGTGGGGGGTGGGGGGAGCTCGTTTCTCTCTGGCAGGGCTGTGTGCATCCCCCCAGCTCCGTGCCCAGCTGCAGGTGACGGGGGCAGGGACGTGCCATGTCACAGCTGCGTGTCCCTTCCTTGCAGACATCAACATGGCCGGGGAGCCCAAACCCAACAGACCCAAAGGGCTGAAGAGAGCAGCCTCTGCCTTGTACAGGTAGGTGTTCACCACAGTGGGTGATGTCTCTGGGCTCTGTTTGCCCTCCAGCACCTCTCAGCCAATGCCCTGAGCTCCCTGCTGCCTGCCCCCAGCAGCCTGGGCACTGCTGCACATCCAGAGCTTCTCCCAAGGGCTCCTTCCTATGGCTATTGGACACGAAATGAGCACGCAGAAGCTTGGTAAATTCAAAAGAGAAAAAAGAGCTCATTTTATTTCTGACTTTGCAATATATAGAATTCCAAAAGTGACAGTGGATTGGAGGACAAAATTGCCACTTCTCCAACCACACTGTTCAAACCAACAGTCCATCAATTCTCTCCTCCCACAAAGAAGAATGCAAAACAATCATTATTTACATGACAGTGCGTGAGAAACTCCAGTAGAAGTGTGTAAACATTATCAGAAGGCTAAAGAAGTTTTATGAGAATTTTAAAACTTTCAAAAGAACTATAAAAGAAAACTTAACACTTTTAAAAATCAGGGCAACACCTTCCCTTGGCAGTGCCCCTGGGGCTGCCCTGAGGTTGGCCAATGCCTGTGGTGTTGTGGTAGATCTCCTGGGCACGGTCCCACCTGTGCAGGTGTTGGGCCTGGAGAGGGTTGGAGAAGGGTGGGCAGAGGAGGGGTAGCAAGAGGAGCACCCCCCTGCAGCCAGGGAGCAGGAGTGGGCACAGAGGTGCTGGGTGTGGGGGGAAAACAGGGAACAGGGATCATTTAGGGAAAGAGAAGAGTGATTGTCGAGGGGAGAGGAGAAGGGAAGAAAGTGGGAAGCCCTTGGGATGACAAAGGTGAACCAGGAGGTGGCTGGGGGAAATCCCAAGGGAGCCTGTTCTGAGGAGCACAGCCCAGGGATCAACGGATCAGGAAGGACAGGTGGGACATGGAGAGGTCTGTGGCACATGGAGTGTGTTACAGATACCAGTGAGCCCTCAGCTCAAGAGAATTTATCATTATTTCCACAAGAGGTGAAGATTTTCATTTAAGCCCCAGACTCTGGAGTCAGGGGAATGTTGGAGAAACTCATTAAGTTCCTGTTTCTGGCTGCAGAAGGGGAAATTTGGAAAGGTGTATCAGGAGTGCCCTGCAGGTTCAGGAACCCAAAACTAAATAACAAGGTCCCCAGATGTGTTTAATTTATAAATTGTCATGATTTTGATGCCAGTCTCATGGTGAGGAGACCGAGGGGATGAGTAAGGAGTTGGAAGGTGTGAGGTTGGGAGGAAAAGACTAAAATCATTATTGGGGTTATAGGTGGGTGTACCAAAAGGGGAAACCATGAGAGAACTGAAGATTTTTCCAGAAAAAGAAGAAAAAAGTGTAAAGGGTGAAGAGAACCTTGTGATTCAGACTCAGCCACGTGGTCCTGCACCAGTGTGGTGTGGAATGGCAAATCCTGGTTAGAAAATGCAGCTCTGGCACAGCCAGACCCCCCCAGAACCCCAGCAGGCTCCCACCACCCACAGGACATCCCTGGCTTCCTTCCAGGAGCCTCTCAGCCACGCTCCCCCTGCAGCTTTCAGGCACATTCCTCCTCCTGCCCTGGGACCCTTTGGACCATCACAGGATGTGGCTGTCTGGGTTCCCAGGGGATGCCACCTGAGGGGAAGGAGGTGGGAGCAGAGATGACACAAGTTCAGCTGCACGTGGACTGCTCACGTGGGGCTGGGGCCAAAACACACATCAGCTCCTTCCATACATCTTGCACTAATGAGCTTTTCATTTACTGCTCAGCCGTGCCTGGAGCACTAATCCCTTCCTCTGCAATGACCAATATTTCAGACTTCAGACTGCTGAGAGAGATGTTTGCTCCCTCCCACAAATATGGATATGCTAAAATATGGGCCAGAGAACTGCACTGCTCTGAGCTCCAGCAATATTTCATCCCAGACTGGCTGTCAGATTAAAACTTTGCCATCTGGACTGGCAGAACTTAGGATATCTCCTGGAAAACAGGGATCCCAGGTTTGCAGCGAGCTGTGGTTTGAGCTTCCCAAACCACCATCAATTTTTCTAAATGTTAGACTTCAAAAATCACAGCACTGTAATTTATAGAAGTGCTGTGTTAAACACAACAGAGGATTTTTCCAAAGGCTGGCTTTTGCTTTGCCTCACTCCAAGTCTGCATGGGAGGGTTGAGGGGGAGGCAAGGCAAGGAAATTCCATTTTGAGCATACAGGAAGCAACAGTTGTGACATTTTTACCTATCCACCAGCCTAGGTGGGTGTCCAGATGTTAAAAAGAAATCCTTGGGGATGTAGGCTCTCATCCACCTCCACCTAGGCTTGTGCCACCATCAGTTTTCTCAGGTGTCTCCACACGAGGCACCTTCACTTTTTACAAGGACTTGCTGTCCTCACTGCTCTCCTCCACTCTTGGATCTCTGGGCCTCTCTCCCTCCCTCCCTCTGGCACTTCCCACAGCGTCCCTTTGCACAGAGCAGGTCCCTGGCTGCTCCTGGCCACCACCACAGACGTGGCTGGGCAGTGTGGGGATGGCTGGGCAGTGTGGGCAGTGAGCTGCTGTGACCCTGTCCCCAGGGAGTCACTGCCTCTCCAAACTCCCCAAATCTGCCTTCTGCCAATGCTTTTTTTTTTTTTTTTTTTTTTTTTTTTGTCTGTACAAATGTCTGGACTGGATTTCCTGGGGCATTTTGGGCCATGTTCAGGTCGGTGCCAGAGATGCTACCCAGATGCTGTCAGCTGCCTGGGAAGGGAAGGTGGCTCTGCCAGTGTCACCCTGGGCTTTTGGAGGCACAAATCTCTGCCCTGCCCTGCAGAGCTGGGGCTAAAGCTGCTCCATGGCCACAAGGGCAGAGAGGACAACCCAGGCAGGAGCTGCTGGGTGTCTGCAGCTCAGTGGCCCCAGGAGGGGTCTCTGAAGCGGTGACAGGGACAAAGCACTGCTGACTGTCACAGCCAGAGAACACTGGCATCCATCCCCTGCTACACCCAAAGCTGGTGTCAGCCCATCCCCAAACATCCCTCCCAGGCTCTATTGCTGGAGCAGTGACATCCCAGTGCCAAATGCACTTGGACAGGGCTGAGAGCAGCCCTGGGGCAGAGGGGGAGGTGAGCAGTGATGTCCCAGCCTACAGCAGCCCCAGCACTTTGGGAATGCCAGGCTTCATCTCACCTTCCTTCATTTGCCACTGCCTTGGCTGTGTGCAGGAGGAAGGAGGCTCACACAACTCCACGAGATCACTGTTTGATCAGTGCCACATTTTCCAAGCTGCTTTCCAGCAGGGATTCTTTTGCCCACTGCAGTAATGCCATGACAGAAGGGTGGGAGCTGAGCTCACCATGGCACTCATGATTTGCAATACCAGGCAGTAATTAAAGCACAGATGCTCAAATGCACATTTGCTGTTCAGGTACAGGCTCAGAAGTGGCCCCACAAATGTGGTGGAGAGGCAGCACATGCAGTCAATCACCCCTCAGTTATGAACAGTTGCATTTTGAACCTGAGGCAGTAGAAATGTTTGATTGCTAAAGGCCAACAAAGCAGAGGCAATGCATCAGGAGGTGGAAGCGTGGTGTTCCTTGAAGCCTTCCTGCTTTCCAGCCTTTCACTCTGCTTTATTCTGAAAGGTGCAATGTCACCAGCTGATTGAAAACCACCAAAAACTGTTCCACCAAAAACAAAGACAGAGCTGCCAGGTCACTGAGGAATGATCCCTCAGTCTCAGGATGGTTTATCCTACGTGCAGGGGAATTTTCAGGATGAATCACCTGTGCTAAGGCACTCCCTTTCACCAGCTTTCTTCCTGGATTCATCCTGGCAGACCTGCTCTGTGCTCAAAGCCTGATTCCAGGGATGCTGCTAAAGCCATCCAGCCCCTGTCTTCCTGGCATCACCTGTTAAGCCACGAGTGACTGGTGTGTTAGAGCAGGGTCACACAGCCACAGGCTGCCCAAATTTCTTATTCTCCCCCTGCCTTCCTTGAGGGCTGCCCCATGGTCAGCAGGAATTGAAGCAGCACTGCAGAGGCTGGGCTCGTGTTTTGGGAGGTCAGGACCAGCTCCCTGGGATAATTTTGCCCCTAATTCCTTTTGAAAGGGTGAAGTGTCTCTCAAGCCCATAAAGATTCAGAGCCAGGGCAGGAGAACCCCTCACCTTTGGGCTTTGCACCCACAGATGCTCTGGGGCCCCTGCCCTGCAGTGCAGGCATGGTGTGACCCCCTCACTGCCTCTGGGAATGCCCTGCAGAAGTGCCAGGAGTGATTCCCACCAGGAGAACACAGGGCTGCCCAGCTTTGCTCCCACGTTCCCTTTGGAAATAGGGAATAACACAGTGCAGTAACATCCACAGGGTTCATTGGCCACTTCATCCAGCAGATTGACTGGTCTGGGAAGAAGCTTCACCTGGGCTCTTGGGCATCTCTGTCCTTCTCCAGTTCTTCTCCAACCTTCTCCAGGTGGGATCTACAGATACTGAGGCTGAGCTTCATCCTATTGGTGCTGGTGCCAAGCCCAGGAACAGGGCAGAGATGCCCAAATGCCTCAGGGCAGGGTCAGTGCTGGAGGTGGAGGTGCCACCCCACTCAGGGCTGCATTCCTTGTTCCCAGGTGCCAGACTTTGCCCAGGACAGTGCTGGCAGCGGCAGGGCAGTGCTGTGTGCTGGGGCTGGAGCTGCAGCTCCTTCCATCCCCACAGCCCCATAGAGCTGACCATGTGCTGATCCCACAGCTCTGCTGGGGAGCAAAGGCTTGGAGGAGAAGCTGGCTCAGAGCAGGAGTGTGAATTGGGGTCAGGAAAAAGGAATTTGGGCATCTCAGAATTTGACCCAACACCCCCAAGCTTTGTGTTGTTTATGAACAAATGTTCCAAAGCTGCCTCATGGTCTCCAAGCCACAGAGAGCTTCCCAGCAGGAGCAGCTTCTCGTGGAGTTGATGCTTTAGAAGCTGGAACAGAGGCTGGCTGGAGTTCAGAGCAATAAAGTGGATATTTAGAGCAATAAAATGGATATTTATTGAAGTCCTTCAAAGGCCACACCCTGGCAGTACCAGAGCCACAGTCCTGGCTCTGCCCAGATGGCTCCAAGATGAAAGAAAAAGAGGGCTTGGTCTCACAGTTTTGTAAGTTTTAGTCCATTTGCATATAGGAGTGGACTGCCCAATTAATAGCTTCAAATGATGAAGTTTCATCCTCCTTGCCTGCCTGTCCTCCTCTTCTCATGTTGTTTATGCTTTGGGCCTGAAGTTTGAAGAGATTGTCCTCGAGTCTCCAGCTAGAACAGGATTGTTTTGTCTTCACCACCCTGTGAGAAGATCCTAGTAACACTTAATATAAAGCTAAAAGCTGCACACCAAAACAGAACAGAAAAACTTAAAACCCAAGGTACCAGAGGGAGTTTGTGCTGTGGATGAAGGCTCTGCTTCATCCCTCGGGGAGCCCTGGAGCCACAGGGAGATTGCACTGTCTCCTCTGGCCTGGAACTGGGGACAACACTGCCTCAGCTGGAGAGAGCCAGAAGCACTTCACCAGAGCCTGTCAGGATTGAAAATATTACAAAATTGCAGCAATTTCATTTGAGTCGCATCTGAGGAGGGGGAAAATTTGAAGAGGGAGAGTCTGACAGCGTAGAAACATCCTACTTCAATTTTCCTTTCAAATGGCTTCCTATTTTGATGGTATTTTGTATTTATTGGATTCAAACAGACCCGGAGTCAAACATCCTCAATGATCAAAGTGAATTGGCAGGCTGAGGGGAGCTATTTTCTTGGAGGGTTTTTGTATCTCCAGGTTTCACTCTGAGTTAGAACAAAAATCCAGTTACCCATCATGAAAAGCTCCATGGAGGTGCCTTGTTCTGTGATCTCCATCCCCTCAGCCCCACAGACAGCTGGGTTTGTTCCAGCAGCAGCTGCCCTGGGAGGAATTGCCTTTCCCTTTCAATCCAGAGAGGGAATAAATAAACACAGATGAGGTAGAGGTTTGGACAGAGGCTGTGGGATGTTCCTGTCTCCTCTGAGCCCAGCAGGAATGTTGGCTACAACTCAGATCAGGAGAGGAAGGCCTGAAAAGAATCTGGAATTCGTCTGTCAAAAATGGCTCTTTTCCACCATGCAGTGGAATCTGGGAGGGTTGTGGTGATCACACCTCCACAGTCACATCTCCCCACTGGTATCCTTGCTCAGCAGTGAGACCCTGCACTGCCCATCCCACCCCACCCCACCCCATCCCATCCCATCCCATCCCATCCCATCCCATCCCATCCCATCC
>QUSF01000141.1:248343-272718 GCA_003676055.1 Chloebia gouldiae
CCTGTTGCCATCCCTGGCTCCGTGGCTCAGGCTGTGGCCCTGTTGCCATCCCTGTCCCAGGCTCAGGCTGTGGCCCTGTTGCCAGCCCTGTCCCAGGCTCAGGCTGTGGCCCTGTTGCCAGCCCTGTCCCAGGCTCAGGCTGTGGCCCTGTTGCCATCCCTGGCTCCATGCCTCAGGCTGTGCCCTGTTGCCATCCCTGGCTCCATGCCTCAGCTGTGGCCCTGTTGCCAGCCCTGACGTGGCTGTTGCCCCCGCAGAGGCCCGGAAGAAGGCGGAGAGCAGCAAGAACGTGGTGTCCCAGGAGGACACGGCATCCGAGGCCGAGGCCACCGTGGAGGAGCCGCTCAACGGGGACGAGGGCGAGGAGGAGGGGCTGGCACGGGAGTGCGAAGATGAACTGGTAAGAGAGCTTTGGGTAATGCATCCCTGCAGCAAAGAAGCGGGCCACGGTTTTACTGGAACTTGCCAAATCCCCAGGAAAAGTAGTTTTTCCTTCCTGTAAAGAGATTGCATCATTTAAATCTGATTGTTGCTCACAACTTGTTCTTCCAAGCCTGCAGAAGCACTGACCATGCAAACACATGTGAAGGTGCTGAAGAAACATGGTTGGCTCTAGAAATTCAGACATTTATCCTTGATTTCATAGCTTGGAGTGGTTTAAACCTATACACTCTGCTCCCAAGTGATTCTTAGATGGATTTAAACACACGGCAAGAACAGGCTGTGTTAGATGAGCTGCATTTGCAGTACCCTTGCAGCTGACCAGAAATTCAGAGTCACAGGAGGGTTTGGATTGGAAGGAACCTTAGAGAACTTCTCATTCCACCCCCCTGCCATGGGCAGGGACACCTTCCACTGTCCCAGGTTGCTCCCAGCCCTGTCCAGCCTGGCCTTGGGCACTGCCAGGGATCCAGGGGCAGCCACAGCTTCTCTGGGCACCCTGTGCCAGGGCCTGTCCACCCTCACAGGGAGGAATTCCTTCCCAATATCTCATCTATCCCTGCCCCAGCAATGTGAAGCCATTCCCCTTGTCCTGTCCCTCCAGGCCTTTGTCCAAAGTCCCTCTCCAGAGGCACTTGTCCCATGGTACAAGCCAAGGTCTGACCCCAGCCGTGTGTGGGGCACACAGCAGCCCCATTGCTCCTAGTCCTGCCCCAAACAGGGGTGTTCCTGGTGAGCCCAGAGACAAATCTGTGCATTTGGATGGGAGCCCAGTGTTTGGGTACAGAACAGGCACTGTGGTAACACTGGCAGCACTGTCATGTATCAAACCAAAACTCTGCTGAGAACAGGATCAGCTCCAGAACCAGGCTGAGGGCAGCAGGGCTTCAGGGTAGAAGGACATGACCTGCCCTGAGTGGCCCCAGGAACAGCTCCAGTCCCTCCCCACCCCAGCACTGGTGGCAGCAGAAGTGAGGATGAAGCTCAGCATCCCTGTCCTCTTCCTCACCCTCCATCTCTGGGGTTCCCACTCTGCACACCCACAGCCCTTCCCAAGGCCTTAAACTGCTCCAGCTCCAAACACTCCCAGCTGCTTTGAGCTGTCCTGCTCTGTCCTGCTGGAGCCATGCTGGGTGAGGGCTCTGAACGGGGTCCTTGAGCTGTTCAGGTCTGGGGCCTCGTGGCTGGAGTCCCTCAGCCCTGCTGGAGGGGAGAGGTCACACCAGGCACTGGGAAGAAGAAAGGCACAAGGTGTGTCAGGAAAAAGAAGGCCAGGTTTGAATCACATCAGGGCAAACAGATGGTAGACATTAGGGGGAAACTTGCTGATGTTAATGATGATAAAGCAGCACAGAGCCTGTCAACAAAAAATGTGCACTTCTCTGCCTTTGCTGGGGTAAGAAAACACTGGAGGGACATCTGCTGGCAGTGGCTTGGGAAGAGCTAGTCCTCATTAAGAGGAGAAGGAAAAGATGACTGTTTCAAGTCACATCTCTATTTTCTGTAACTCCCTGGTCCTGATGTGGCATCAAGACCAGAAATATTCCACTGCCAGCCTCAGACAGGCTCCCACGTGCTCTGGATGGTCAGGGCAGTGTGTGCTGGGTGTGTGCAGGCAGCTCCCCAGAGCTCACAGCCCTGAGCAGTCCTGAGGTCCCCCCAGTTCCTGGGAGTGACTCCTTTATCCCACACCTCAGTGTGGCTGTCACCACCTGCTGTCCATGGACAGGGCACCCACATGGGGTCCCTAAAATCCCTTTGGCTCTGAGTGGCACAGGGGTGCCAGGGGAAGAGCCAGAGGTCACTCAGACAGAGCTGAGGGAATTTATTGAGTTCTGAGCCATAAATTTGGATATGGAAAACACTGAGTAAGTGCAGCTGAATTGGTGGTCAGTTCTATTTACTACACTTAGTAGGGGATACAAAGATTATTGTGGACATGCCTCAATAAATGTCACGTGGGTGTAAAAAAGTCACCTGCCAGCCATCAATGCCTGGTGTCAGCTGAGGGGTGTCTTGAGGGATGGCCCTGCTCAAGGGGAGATCCTGCACACAGACAGCTGCTCTGGAGGGAAAGCTAAAGGACTCCTCATGTGTTCAGGTATTTACAGCACACTGTGGTTGATTTGCAGTCAGATTTTCATCTGTTTTCGTGCAGTTTTGGTCATTTATCTGCCCAGTCTGCATCTAAACCATTTCTGGGGTTGGTTCTGGGTGCCCACTGGAAGTCTCACACCATAGGAGTCTGCATGTCCCAGCCTCCTTGGCCTCCAGAGATGTCTCATATAGGATTTTACCAAGCAGAATCCTGAACAACCCCAAATCTGCTCTCTTAAGTTCAGGGATCTGATCCTGTTCTTGGTGTTGGTCACTTCTCTGGGGTACTCAGGTTCACAGTCCCATGGGCTCTGTAGCCAAGGCTTCTCTCCACCTGCACATGCCTGACCAGGTGTTCCTGGCCATCAGGAGCCAGAATGTTGTCTCCCCTGCTCAGCTGGGCCAGAACTTACTCTTGGTGCTGTCCCAAAGTCTTCTATTTCCTGCTCCAGCCCTGCTCCTCCCCTCCAGATGCCAGGGGGTTCCCCTGGGGTCTCTGCACCAGTGGGGTGCAGGGGATGCCTCGGTGTCACCAGCTGGGCTGGCCCTGATCCTCCCCCACCAGCTCCCAGCTGCCTCAGGGCCCGTTCCAAGGCTCATCCCAGTGCAGCTGGGCTCTGCCTTGCCCCGAACAAGGCCACCTCTCCTGGCTTTCAGGAAGAGCCTGTTCCCTTTCCTTTCTTTTGGAGCCCCTCATGTCCCCTGCAGAGAACTCCTGGATCCATTTCCATCCCTGAAGTACTCACCCTGTGCAGGAGGTTAAACCCCACTGCTGAGCACCCCATTGCCCCAGTGATGCTGCTCTGCACAGCAGCTCCAGGAGCAAATTCCACTGAGAACCATAAAGGCTGGAAAAGACTTCCAAGACCATCAAGGCAGTCCAAACACATGCTGTGCTTTCCAAAGCCCTGCTTGGGGAGCAGTTCAGCACCGTTATTGTGGCCTTTGGAGTGCTGGATGAGTGTTACCATTCTGGATAATGAGTTCTGCTGCAAACTGGGACCAGTTCCTGTGCTCAGCAGCAGAATCAGGACACTGATTTGCCTTTGTGGACTGAGGCACCTTGGCAGCACTGGGCAGTTCCAGGGAACAAGAAACAGGATGAGAGGAAAGGGCCTCAAAGTGTGCCAGGGGAGGTTTAGAGTGGAGATCAGGGAAATTTCTTCACTGAAAGGTTGATCAGGCATTGGAACAGCTGGGAAGTGAACGTGGAGGTGCTGGGTTAATGGCTGGACTTGATCTTGGAAGTCTTTTCCAATCAGAATGATTCTGTGATTGTATTACTTCCAAGGCCTGGAGGGAATTGCACACCTCAGGTCTGTTTGGCAGAGCCATTTCAGAATCAGGAGCCAGAGGAAACTGGTGGTTTGGCCTGGTGTCCATACCAGGTGTGCTTTGTAGCTCGTCCATCACGCTGAGCACCCTGGCACTGCTCTCCCACAGCAGGGGACCAGCTGGTGACCACATGTGAGGTGTCCCAGTGTCCCAGGCAGGGCAGGAGGGACACAGGGTGATTCACTGTTTGTGGTTCCCTTTTCCCTGCAGGAGAACAGCCATTACACAGACGTGGAGGATGCCAGGCTACAGTAACCAGGTACAGCTCCTGTGATGCTAATGGGGCCAAAGCTCTCGTTCTGTGCCTCTTGGGCCTGGGGGGTTGCTGCTTCAGGAGAGGCTCTTTTCCACTGATCCTCTGTGTTTTCCTAGCATGGAGCTTGGCTGCTCAGCTGGGTCACTGGCCAGCCCTTCGCCCCCTTTCCTGAGTGACAAATCTCTGGGGTTCGAGGACAGTGCTGTAGCTCCCCCTTCTCTCCTTGCAGCTGTGAGCAACAGTGTGAGGAAAGCACGAGGCTAAACCCTGTCCTGGCACGTTGAGCAAGGCAAGCTGAATGGAAGTGCTGCTGTCATCTCTACCTGCCATTCAAAGGAGAAACATGGCCCAACATCTTCCATCCATTTGTAAAGCAAAGGCAAAGAAAACTCATCCTCCCAGCAGATCCCCACCACCCCTGCAATGCATTCAGAGCTCTGCAGCCAGCAGAGGAGGCAGGAGCCAGACCTGCACAACACAGAGCCACCACAGAGACTAGGTGTGTCCCCAGGGCAGCCAGAGGTGTTCTAGAGCTGCTTGCAGGAGAGCAGAGAGAGCTCAGCCCAGCCCAATAAAGACATTTTTCCTGTGCGAGGTGAGAGCCAGAGCATTTCCTAACTGAGGGGAAAGTAGTGTCTCAGTCTGGACAGTTTGTGTTCTTGTGCCCCATGAGCTGCTGTGTGTCCACGGTCACTTCCAGGTGGAAAGGAGTCGGTGCTGGAGCAGCTGCTGTGCTCTGGAAAGCTGCTTGAGGAGGGAAGGGGAGAGGAAGCTGCAGGAAAGCAAGTGATCCCAAGCAGGAGAAAGAAAGCAAACATCACCCTCGGTGGTTTGGTGTCCTCATTGTCCACCCTGTCAGGGCTGAGCAAGCCTGTGCAGTGAGGGGTGTGGATGAGACCTTTTCCTTGGACCTGCTCCTCCTGGAAGGGATGTGGAGCACCCAACTCCTACAGCCTGCAGCCAGAGACATCAGCCCCTTCCCTGGCTGCCCAGGCCTCCTCCTGCTCCAGTCAGGGCACATCGGGAGCCTGGTGCCGCTGCTGCTCTCCTGCCTGAGCTCCATGGCCGGGGTGACAGCGTGCCCGAGGCTGGCCAGGGAATGCCCCGGGCACGGTGCATGTGGGTGGGCAGCACCTCCCTGCTCCCCTGCTCCCGGCTGCTGTGCCCCCTGCCCCGTGCTGCCAGCAGAGGCTCGGCGTGGCACCTCGCAGCCGAGAGGCCTCAGCCCTTCTCTCCTGGTTCCTCCTTCCTGGGCTCCTCCCATTTTCCCGGGGACTGAAACTCACACAGCACTTTACTCACACCTGGTGTGTCCTGCCCGCCCCTTCCCCTCCAGACCACACACACACAGCAGTCCTTGGAACCCGGAGCAGAGTCCACACCTTCCCCCTGGCCAGTCCCTCCCACGCAACACCTGGCTGGTCCCGAGTGCTCCAACCTCATCCACAGCATCTCTTGGAAGGGTGAAGGGTAAACAGCTCCAGGGGTGACACTTCCCTGCCCCTGGCGCCATCCTGGAGCACGCATGGCTCTTGAAGCACAAAGTTTTCTTTGCATTTCTTAGTTTGGGCTGCCTGAGAAGGGGTTGGAGGGAGAGCCGTGCTTGCCCCGCCCTTGCCCGGTTCCTGTGCAAGGTCTGCACTGAGTTGTCCCGAGCTGTTCTCCAGGCCTGGAGAGATGAGCTGCAGGTTTGGCTGTGAACTGACTGTGCTGCTGCTGTTTGGGAGAGAAGTGACCTTGTACATACGATCCTGTATAATAAAAGAAAGAAATCTAATTTGCTTCCCCTCTCTTCTCTCTGCCATACACACACGCTTGTTTCTTCTATTCCAGACAAGTCTTTTTTCCTTTTCCCTCAGCTCTGCCCACAGATTTTACTTTTCGTTGCCCAAGGTATAGCCCACTGGGCTGAGCAAATCCTCTGTGTTCACAGGAGTTCTGGGGTTTTTCCTTGGAGGCTTGGAAACTTCTTTGATGCAGGAGAGCAGGGGCCAAATCCAGGCCTTTAATTTCTGGACTTTGCACTGGTCCAGCTCATAACAGATGGAAAAATCTGGCTGCTTTGCCAGGTTGCACAAGCCAGCAGTGCTAAAAACTGCTCCTTAAGCAAGTGTTGCTCTGGGTGACACCAGAGCAGTGTCAGGAGGGACCAGTGACCCTGAATGGTTGGAGTTGGAAATGGCCTTTAAAGATTATCTCTTGGGGACACCTTCCACTGGACCAGGTTGGGTTCTTTGTGGCTGAGCCACCATCCAGCCCTGGAGATCAAAACTGCCTGAGTTCATGGTGAGTCTGAGATGTTTGAACATCCACCTGTCCATCCATGCTGCCATCAGTCCACTCCAAGGTGAGACAGCAGCAGCATCAGGCTGATGGTTGGGTCTTTGTGGCTGGAAGGAGGAACAACAGGAGGGGGAAAAAGAAACCCAAAAGCAAACCCAGTCAATCTGGCTGTCAAGAAGATGAGAATCAGCCCAACCTTCAGTTTGCTGATCCTTATACCCAGCTCTGAGAGCTGCAGGGCCTCAGGGGCTGAGGCTGGCTTGCTCCAGCTCGGCTTTGGAGCACGGACAAAGTCTGCCAGCAAAGAGCTGCTTTGGTTTTGTTCATTACTTTGGGAGGAGAGAGAGGGACTTGGGGAGCTCTCAGCAGGCCCCTGCAGGGCAGTTCACTCTGCTCTTGGCTGTGGGTGGGGCCCAAGGACAGGAGTTCTGGGGTTTTGGTGGTCTGTGAGCGTGCAGAGACCCCAGGTGAGGGGGCAGCAGGGCGTGGGAAAGGGACACTCCTGACACCTCCATTCATCCTCTGGGCCAGAAAGCACCTGCAGAGCTCCCTGCTGGCTCCACTGGTCTGTCAGGAGAGGAATGGGGGCCCAGGAGGGGTCACCCCTGCTCTGAGCATCGTTTTCCCACAGGCCCATTTAGGATGGAAGAGCCCTCTAAGGCCAACCAGTCCAACTTCCCCCAGCTCTGCCAAGGCCATCACTGACCCATGTCCCCAAGGGAGCATCACCTCTTTTAAACCCTTCCAGGGATGGGGACTGCACCACTGCCCTGGGAAGCTGTTCCACTGCCTGACCACCACAAAATGACATTTTCCATAATACCCAACTTAAACATCCCCTGGCACAATCTGAGGCCATTTCCTCTTGTTCTATCCATTGATAGCTGGGGAAAGAGACCAGCCCCCAGCCACATCCCCTAAAGGAGGGAGATTCTCCTTAGCCCTACTCTTGTTGCTTGTATGGGTGTATTTACATCTTGTATGGATGTATTTACATGTACTTTTGGATGTGTTTACAACCACAATTTTTATTGTCTTCTATGGCAGTAGCCAGATAAGTTCAAGTTGAGCTTTGACCCTTCTTATTTTCTCCCTGCATAACCCCACGACACCCTTGTAGTTGTTCTAAATTGCCTTCCTGTTCTTCTAAAAGTCAAAAATTCTTCTTTTCTCATTAGTTCCAATCAGAAGTTCAGTCAAGCCAGTTTTCTTCCCCATCTCATCTTTTGGCTCGCAGGCACAGCCAGCTCCTGGCCCTTTAGGGTTGTCCTGCCTAACAGAGGTGTGGTGCTCCCCAGGGCCCTTTAAACATCCACGACAGAAAAAGATGTGTCAGATCCCATTAGTTCTTGAATGAATGTAAAGACTCCCACCCTATTTGCACTCAACCTCCTTTTCCATGGTCCAGTGTCCCCACAGAGTTGCTCCCTGTAAATTGTCCCTGTGGGGATGTGGGAAGACAAGGGTTGGGCCAGTCTATTCTCTCCAGAACAACCCCACAGGCAACAATTTATTCCACATCTGCATATTCTGAAGAAAAGCGACTGACAAAAACTGAGCAGCTCAACTGAACATACACAGTTGCCATGGTGTGAGCTTGAAAAAAAAATAAATAAAGCTTTTATGAAAGACTTTCCCCACTACCCACAGAGGGAAGGTCCCAAGTGTCCTGGACCTCACCTGGCTTCTCACTTGTGCTGCTGTTTGCTCCCATCCCATCAGTGGCAAAAGCAGCGTGGTCTTGCTTAGAAACACCCTCAAAGTCTCAGTCCCTACTGCCTTGCCTGCATCTCTGCAAAGGAAGCAGGAACGTCTGAGGCTGCTGACACAATTTGGGTTCAGTGGCATGGCATGGCATCAGCAGATGTGCAGGAAGCCTGCGTGATCTGCTTTCCCATGCTGGCCTGGACAGGCATTAGAGCAGCAGAGCAAGGCTCCTCCAGTCCCAAATGCTCCTTCCATTGCTTCTGGACATGGAAAAACAATCACTGGGGCCAAAATGCCTGCAATCATTCATTCAGAGTCAGGAGATGCAATAAAACCCCCCACTGACTTTATTAACTCCCATTGACTTTAATGAGCATCAGAGTTCAGGCTGTGCAGCACTTGGGGAACATTTCAGTTACTGCAGCTGTAACAGGATTGTCCTTTGGGGAATTTGTGAGAGCCACTTGCTGTGTCTGTCACAGTGGTTGTAATCCCTCCTGTATTGTCTTCTTGTTAACTGCAGGAGGTTCAATTCCCTGTTCTTGATGCCTCAGGTTTTAGCTTTTATATTTTTCAGATTCTGTGCTGCTTTAGTGTGTGGGTCTGGGCTTCGTATTATGGGATGGTGAAGTCTCTTCACAGAGCAGGGAGACAAAACAATTCCTTCTCCAGCTGGGCACCAAGGACAAATGATCCAAATCTCAGCCCAAGAGCACAAACAACGTGGGCTGGAGAGAGAAAAACAAGCAGGATGGGACTGCCTGGGCTAAAGCTGGAATTGTACAATTAACACCAATATGCAAATGAAGCAGAACTGATCAAAGTGAGAGACCCCATGACCTGTGGGGCATTTTGTGACCATTTTGGGTTGTGCTGCCCAAGGTGGATCCATTGAGGCCTCTTAATAAAGCCCTACTTTATTCTTTAACTCCATCTAGTCTCTGTTCTAGGTCAGCCTCCACAAGGCATCATTCTCAATAAAGTTTTGCATGTGGAGATGTGGTCAAAAACCCCACAGGCTCCTGGTGGAGCCTGTCCCTCCTCTGCCAGGAAAACACCCCCAAGCCTTGGATAGGGACATGGTGCCAAAGGACTCAGCCACACTGAGAATGCTCTGCCTGCCCTGCACAGAGGGCATGTGGCAGGATGGGCACCCTGCACTGCTCCAGCAAGAAAACACCGAGCTCAGCAGCTTTCCTTGCCCAGATTTCCTCCCTGGCAGGGAATTGCTGCCTCTGCCAGGCTGGCCCAGGCACAAGCGTGCAGAGCCCGCAGCACTCCATGGGTTTGCTCAGAGCTTCCTCGTGCTGGGCAAGCCTGAGCCAGGTGGGGTGAGGAGAGCAGGTCTGGCAGCTCAGCTGGGACAGCCCCTCCTGCAATGCAGCTCAGCTCCTCCCTGCTGTCCCCAGGGGCCAGAGCAGCCCCTGAGCTGCTTTGGGCCAGCTCAGGAGTGGCCTCAGCACCTCCAGCCCCAGCACACTCCTCCTTCTTCAGGTCCAGGGATGTTCTTGGCCAGGGGCAGGATTTAAATAAAGGCCACCTCCCTCATCCAGAACAAATAGTAGAGGGAAACAATGTACTTCAGTGCATTTGTTTAAATGAATTTCGGGAAAGTGGAGAAGGTCTGGAATTAAAAACAAACTGCCATGTGTGCAATAGTGGAGACTCCACAGGCAGCCCCAAGCAAGGCAACAGCCACACCTCAAAGGCAAATCACCACACCAGGACAACCCCAGACAGCTCCTTCAGGAGAAAAAAGAAAGCAAGCACTCCTCCAGGGGCAAGGCAGCAAAGAAAAATGTTTTAAGCTTAATTTCAGATGAGCTCACATTTCTCAGAACTTATTTTTTCACTGCCTTGGTGGAAAAATGGCAATTTTTATGCTGAACAAAAACATAGCACAAGGCCTGCAGCAGGTTCTGAGGGCCATGAGCAGCATAGAGACATTTCAGTCCACAGAAGGAAAACTGTAACTGAAAATTTATTTTTTATTGGCCTTCTGTACCTTATTTATTTTCAAAATTAATCACATTAAGATTTCCTCCCTGTAATAAAGCACCTGACATCAGTGACAATCAGGGCACAAACTGCTTCCACAGTCTTGCTCCCACCCAGTGCAGCTCTCGCACAGAGGAAAGAAATCCACCAAACTTATAATTACCCAAAGCAGGGCTGGGGGAAGAAACAATGGATTTTAAAAGTGATTTGCTTTACCTTAGAATGTAGAATTAGGGATGCTGCTTCTGTTAGAAAAAGCAGAACTTCTATGAGTCCAGAGACCACTGTGGGTGATGCAATGGGCTGAAGAGGGAGGTATCACACATTTCTGGTGGGTACTGGGCAGAAAAATGCTTCCCAACACAGAGGAAAAGTGGTGACTGCTTTATTCCAGAATTATGCAGGTGCCTGCAATGTGCCAAAAGGAAAAAGGATGAACAGCAAGGAATGAGCCTCTCTGTACACGAGAGCACAGGGAAGTGAGGGAATATTTTTCTTCCGGTGAGGAAAACCCAATTCCTTGGGTTTATTGGGCAGCATTTCCAGGGCCAGTTGGAATTTCTCCTTCTGTAAAAAGAACTGCTCCCTTGGGCTTGGGACAGACTGACAACCATCCTGTATCAAGGGTATGTAAGAGTGTAAGGGTTATGCTGTGATACCTCTGTGAAAGTTTATGTAGAGCTTATCTATATCCACATATGGTGAAACACCTACAGGAAAAGCTGTCTTCAGGCTTTTCCTAAAAACTAAAGACTGGCTGAATGACTGAATGAAGACACTGCCCTGTCTTCATCACTGAAATCGATAAAATAATGCAAGAGCTAAAATAATGACTGAAAAAAAGCTAAGATAATGAAAGAGCTGCAAACACCAAACTTGTTAGCCCAGGGACAGAGCCAGGCGAGGTCCCTTCAAAGCAGAGGCTTGTCCAGGTGAGATAATGTGTGTTAATGATCAGCACCAGGCCCTGAGCTTGTTTCTCTTTAGGAGAAAAAGATGTTTCACTTTAGGAGGAAGATACTGCCACATACCATCTTCCCAAAAGCCTTTTTCTTCCCCCACTCACAAGACCATTTAAACAACTGATCAGAGCACCCTTTCTGCTCCCTCAGCTCCTGCATTTGAGGGAAAGGACACATGGAATTGTGCTCCTTTCTCTGCCACAGGATGTGACTGTTCACCCACCCATTAAGCCAAACTGGAGCCACATGAGTTCTCCCAAGGTGGACAAAGCCCTGGAACCAGAGCAAGCTGTGACCTGCCAGCTGTCCCTGCAAATGCAGAGCAGAATGAGGGGCAGAGCCAGCCAGGCCCAACCCTGGCTGCTGCCATGGACACTGAGGCAAACCACCCCTCTGCAGACTCCAGCTGTGGGCTGCTGGCACTGCTGCCAAAACCAGGAAAGGTTTTCACCAGGACAGCCTTGTCCTGATCCCCTTGAGACCTGGGTCCTCTGCTACTCTGGCAACAAGGCACTGACCTTCACCATGGCAGGAGCAACTCAGTAAGAAAATTGAGCAATTCTTTCAGGAGCTGGAAAGGCTTCACAGCTTCTGGTCTCCATCCAAAATCTGAACTGCTAAATTCTTGTGCAGATACTGATTTCTGTCCAATGTCTGTGTTCAAATCTTTCTCACAGCCTGGCCTCTCACTCTCTTGGATACTATTCCAGTAATCTGGAATAAACCTCCATGGGAAAACTGAGCACAGAGGCAGAACAGAGAGCTGGAGAAATGTTATTTAGAAGATGAACAGATAAATCCTAATGATTCTCAGCAGTCAGCATCACACTCAATTTCACATTTTCTTGATTTTCAGCAACTTCCTGCTGTTTCTATTCCTGTGCCTCTCTGCCAGCCACCACCAGGACCTTTAGTCAGGTCCTTTCACCTGATTAAAGCTCAACACTCCCTGCAGTTTGTGACAAACCCTGTCCTGGTAGCAGCAGGTCTGAAAAATCTGCTTTTTTCCTCTCCTTGCTGATGACCCCAGATGACCCAGGCTCCCCGAGAAACTGCCCCAGAGCTGCCCTCAGGGTGTGGTGGCCATACCTGGAGGACACGGTGCACATGTCCTCCATGGAGCCATTTCATAAATGCTTCTCCTTAACACCAGCTGTGGTTACAAAAATGATTAAATTCTTGCTCTGGCCAGAAGCTCCCAGCAATGGAGTTTATTCTCACTGATTTTCCTAGCAGCCACCAGTGATTGCAGCAGAACAGAAGCACGTGAGCCCCACAGCAGCTGATCCCACTGGATTTGTGCTCAATTAGGGCACGAGGTGTTCCCATTTCCCTGGTTACTCATGTCCCCAAACGCTTGAGCTGCAACCACCTGACAGTGGAGATAAAAGCACATCCGGGCAGAAGTGGGGATAAAGAGATTGTTCTTCCAAGGCAGCAATAAAGCTCAGGCTGACTGACCACAACAGCAACTCTCTCTGTGCTTCCAGCACCTCCAGGGACAAGTCTCAGATGATTTTCTCTTGAATGTCCTGGGCTGGAAGATGTTTCACCTTCACTGCTGGGAAGGAACAGCCCTGCATTGTTCAGATTACTTGGATCAGGTGAAGAACTGGGCACGGCAAAATCCGTGGAGAAGGAGCAGCCCAGCTCTTGTTCACACAGGGACTTTCAGAACCTACAATCTGGCTCCCACATCTCCACACAGCCAATTTTCAGCTCAGAGAGAAAAAAACATGGACAAAACCAGCTCTGCCTCCAAAAAGGTATCTGCACACACACAGGGAACCACAGCTCCTCTGTTAAGAGCACCATCCCTAAGCTGCTTTCTCACAGCCAGCTCAAGTAAAAATTTTTTTGCCTTTGAACATGACTGCACTTCAAACTCACATCAGCCTCACAGGCATCATGAGGCATTTGTGTTCATACAGCATTATTTGAATGTACTGTGAAGTTTTTCCTAAAAAAAAAAAAAAAAAGCCCCAACTGATATCTGCTCCTAGACAGGCTTTTCCTGCATTAGTGAGGTTATTCTTATTCCACAGCAGGATCTGAGCCTACAGCTCAAGATGCTGCACTCAAATATCAGTCATTAAAAGCCTTCACAGTTTCATGCACAGACTCAAAACACATCTACAAAATACACTTCAAATTCTCCTGCAAGCCAGAGCTCACAGCTGAGAGGTTGGAACAATGATTTATGCCTTTATTAACTTGGATCTTTTTGATCCAATTTCACTAAATCAAGCTTTTCATTTAAAGCACTGAAATACAGCACCAGCTCAAGGCCACGCTGTATTTTTTAAAGTATGTTAAAAGTATTTGACCCAGGGAAAAAAAGCATTTAAAAACAAAGTATCATTGCTCTTCAGCTATTTCAGGGTGTCCCACAAGCAAATCACCAAAACAAAAAGGCAACTTGTACTTCTCCAAGGTTTAACCCCCAACAGGAGACTCTTTGCTAGAGGAAGAAACAAGAATACAACAATGTTACAAGAGGCACTGATCCTGGCTTTATTCACTTTAAGATACATCCAACATTGGTATAGCTCACTTGAAATTCAAAATGCTTTAAAGAAACCAACCATAAAAACCTTGATTTTCCACCTTACAGCACTGTCAAAGTTTTCAAATAGCAAGTGAATGACTCCCCAGCAATACTGTGCTCTGTGTTAACATACAAAGGTTAAAACTTAGTAGAAACCCTTCAAGTTGTGGTGTTTGCTGTATTGCCTTCAGAAGGACCAGCTCCCCTGGGGAGGAGGCTGCTCCCCTGACCCGCAGGGGGGGTGCCCAGGGCCCTGAGCTGCTGCACCTTTCCCTCCATCTGGGACATTTTGGTAACCAAGTGGCAACTGTCCCCATTTCTGCAACCCAGGGGGGACTTTCACTCCCCATCTGCATCCCCAGCTGGAAAAACTACACAAAACCCAGCGAGGACAGCACCAGGTGTCCCCTCGAGGTCATCGACACTGCCAGCAGGGGAAGGGCATGGCAAGATCCTGAAGCAAAAAGTGTTAATTTGGAACCCAAATTACTTGACAGTATCTCCTGCAAATTCAGGATTTATAGAAGACTGTGCTGCAGCCACCACACAATGACATTTAGACCTATTACTTTTTTGTTTTTTGCTGCATTTAGCTTCTTTTTAAAGTGATGAAGAGTGCAGGACTTCAGAAATATAAATGTCTCTCTATTAGAAATTGAAAAATTTAGTACTATGACACTATGAAAACGTACAGTACGGTTTATTGATTCTGTGTTAAAATTCAGCACCAATCTGGTGTCTGAACTGTCTCAGAGCTATTTTTGCCTAATTAAGCCTGTGCACAAGGCACCCGTTGCAGGTGCAGGAGCAGGAGCAGGGCTCACGTTGGCCTGTCAGCCCTGGGACTCTGTGACTGGTTTCCCTGTTTCATGACAGTAAAACTAAAATAAGCCTGTTACGTAAAAGCAAAATAACCTTTATCTTAGAACTTCATTCTGGGTCTTGGACATAGCTCAGTGACATGATCTGCAGAACAACACACCAACCATTCCCACCAGTGTTTGAAGAGGAAACTGAAGGAAAAATCCAAATCCAAAACACTCACTGTTATAGTATCTTTAATTTATCTTGTCTTTTACAGAAGTCTTAACGGATTAAAAAGCACCTCCTTTCCCACCACAGTTGGTAAAATATATTCAATGAGCAAATGTACGTGAACAGCTTGAGGATCTGCATCTTGCAAGGATTTCACAGACCAATCAATCAAAAGCCAAATTTCTCGTTGTTTTTACAACCTCGCTTTAATACAATGGTAAATCCACTCCGATTGCAAACCTGTGCAGTCCCATCTCCCCAGAGCTCTCTGCCAACTCCGGTGTTGGTTAGCAAACCTAGTTAGCTTTGGCACGGAGCTGTGCTCTCTTGCCTGTGACAGCCTGGAAGCCTGTTTTGATGCTGGCCACGGAGCAGCGGGAGTGGCAGGTCTCGCACTGCAGGAAGTAGAGCCGCGTGTCCTTCTGCAGGATGGTGTCGGGGGAGCGGCACGTGTGGCAGGTGACGTACTCCTCTGCGGGGGAACAGGGGCAGTCAGCCCTGCTGCTGCTGCACAGCTCTCTGCAAAAGCTGCTCAGACACACCCACCAGCCCGCAGGGCTCACTGTGAACGCTGTAAGCACCCCTGGTTAGCCAGGAGGAGATTCTCTGTGGTACATTAGGCACTGACACTGCTTTAATGCTAATAACCGGTACAGACTTCCCACTGGTGCTCCTCTGCTGAGGCAGCACTGCCAGGTGTCAGCAGCTCTGGTACTGACAAAGCACTAAAGTAGGAGCTTTGGGACACATAATCTGAGTCCTCTGACCAGCTGTGGCACAAAAACTTTATGGGGATTCACTAAGAAACATTCTTTAACCTCACGATTGTTTACATGATTTCTAAAAGGTACCTAGGAGAAAATTCCACTAAGAGGTGGACTCAAGTCTTCTCTCTTTGTCAAAAAGGGACACCAGCACTCATGGGAAATTGATACAGGGCTTTTATAGAACATTTTTCTGATCAATTTTGGAACAAAAAAGGCATTTGAACAGAACTTATCTTAACACTGCATCTGTCAATTCACGGGTACAACAGACTGGAAAATCAACAATTACTGTTGTTTTCCACAGTCCTCATCAAAGCCAAGATATGAGGCTCAGATGAAAACAAGCAGTTCTCAAATGCTGTTTTCACTGGCATGCTTTAGTGCAGGACTGGGTACAGCCCATGGTCTAACCACGGCAGAACCACCTGTATTTGCACTATTCCATGATAAAGGAAAGTGGCTCCTCAGCCTCCTCCATGGTGGGCACACACCTGGGCATCACAAAGGGGCTGAGAGAAATCTGCAGTGGGAAATGGAGTTCTACTTACTGATATATCTTCTCAAGACATTTTCTATCTGTTTTTGCTGGAATCTTCCTTTGATTACCAGTTGGTTGTTACCATCTATTGAACCACTAATTGAAAAAAAGAAAACTAATTATTTGATTTGCAGGTGTGAAGCGTTAAAACAAACCAGAAACATGAAGCAAGACAAAGATACATTCTTCAAGAAGAGCGCAGACAGAATTGTGTTATAGGGACAAAAAAATGCAAAATTCAAAATAACTTAAGAGCTACTTCCTACAGAAGTTTTGCCCTCACCTGGGTGTCTCAGGGGAGTGAACAAGACCATTCCCTTGGACTTGGGAGTGTCCCTCTGTACCTCCTCACTAAAACATTCTCTCCTCAATCACCCAGCACAGTGCTGAAGTGCAGGGAACAAAAGCCTCATGTTCCAGCACATCTATACAGATCTAACCTCAAAAAATATTATATTGGACCAATATAAATCCTGAGCACACACACAGCAGCCTTACCTTGTACCCAATTCTGCCAACAAAAATGCCAGGAGATGTTTTGGCTGACGATGTAATCTAAAAATAAAGTAAGGAAATGTTTAACCTTCTGCCTTCAGAGAAATTTGGTATTTATACAGGACTGGCAGGATAAATCCAATTTAAGTTTCAAAGGGAGCAGGGCCAGGGGTCTACACCAAAGAGCCGTCCACACAAAAAAATCTTCCCATTGTTCCCAACTCAAAATTACAGCAACTAGTGAAAAGAAGTTTTCTATTACAGATTTTTCATTCTTACTGACCCATCCCCTGAAGAAACATTAGTAGCTACCATTAAAACTCCCCTTAGTGCACAACCCAGATCCTCAGCAGGGTTTCACCAGGCCTGTTTTCTGGCACACTTCTGATACCCATCAGATCTGCATTCCCAGAAATGATCACAAAAAACAGAGCTGCCTTCACAAGACATAATTAAGACAGGTATCACTGCAGAAAACAGTGGGAAAACACTACTGGAGTCCATATCATTTATCAAGAGAACAGCATTTGTAGTCAGCTCAAATTACAAAGAACTTTCCCCACCCTTCTCCTCAAGGCTGGCACATGTCACTGTTGACCCAACTTGCTAGAACCCAATGAACTCGCCAAGTCTCAGCCCATGTATCATTTTCATAATTTGAGTATAAAATTAGAAATTATTGCAATAAATAATGTTCAGAATTCTCTTCTCACAGAGAAATATAATGACCTCTCTGACTGAAATAGCTTCCAGTCCTGGTTTGCCACAGCCACTTGCCAGAAAACTCTACAGGAGCACAGAGCAGTGCATCCATCTGCTACTCTTGGGAAATCCACAGGGGAAACTTACAATTTGCAGATATCTGTGAAGTTGACAAAAGATGTTTTCTTGGTCCCTACTCTCACAACCTGCGGGGGCTTCATGACAAATTTCCGCTTCTCCCCAGCCACCATGTCCGGGTTCTTCTCCCGCATGATGTTAAAAACTCTATTGAGCAACTGCAAAAGAAGGGATTCACACCCACGTGAGCATTTGCCACTCCTCAAAGTACCTCACCTCTAAAAGCCACCTGAAACAGCATTCACAGTGAATATCAGACTACCTTTGCCTAAGAGCATTTCCCCACCTGCTTCAGAACACTCTTAAAGCGTTCTGATAAATTCAAAATCCCAACACGGCTTCCCCAAGGGTTTGCTCTGCCCATGGCAGAGGTGTTTGAACTATAATATAGTGAAAATTACTGTGATACAAGACATGCCTTGTTAGCTTCTGCTCATTATTTACTGACTACATGTCCTTCGCTTTGAAGTGAGAAATAGGAAATATGAGCATAAGGCTCTACTGATGCAGATGAACACAGAAAATATGCTTTAAAAGTCTCTGGAACATTACCTCATCATATGTGTAGTCTCTTTCCGAGCCTGCCCACGCAGGTCCTGACTGAAGGCTAAAAGAAATTCCATCATCTTTTTTGCTATCTTCATCCTCAAACGCTGTAAAGAAATTTTTTGGGGATTCATTAAGAAACATTCTTTAGCATCACGATTACATGATTTCTAAAAGGTACACAGGAGAAAATTCCACTGAGATGTGGACTCAAGTCTTCTCTCTTTGTCAAAAAGGGACACCAGCACTCATGGGAAATTTATACAGTGCTTTTATAGAACATTTTTCTGATCAATTTTGGAACAAAAAAGGCATTTGGACTGAAGTTATTCACATACAAGGTGGACTACATTTCTCTTCTGACATCTCAAAGAGCTAGCTTATACTTCTACCTTCATCCTTCTCCATTATCTCATCTTCATCTGGAAACTTCACATTCTTCTTTTTCTTCTTTTTATTGCCCAGCATGATATCAAGGTCATCTTCAGGTTCTACTGTCTCTGGCACATCTCCTTCAATTTTCAATTCCTGCAAATTAGTAAGACTGTAGTTTATCCTTGTTAACCACAGCCCTCCATAGCACCAGAAATAACACCAGCTGTACACTATAGAGGTGAATACTGGTGACACCCACCACAGCCCTGAAACCCAACGGGTAAGAACGGAATTCCAGCATGTTCAAGAGAGCTCTATACCCTGCACTACTGCCATCAGCAGGGCCTGATTTGCACCTTCTGGCTTAATTTCTGGCTAGCCAGGAACAAGGTCAGACTGCACTTAAAGACAGCAGCCATCTGAGGACAGGAGGGAACAAAACACCCTTCATGGCAGCAGCAAGGGAAAGCAAAGCTGTGCTACTCTAATTTGTTATCACGATTCTGCACACTGAAAGAACACAGAACAAGTATTCTGTACCCTGAGCAGATCAGAGGAACATTTTCTTCCCCAAAAGACAGAATTTGAAAAGGAGGCTTATGCATAACATAACATTTCTCTGTCCTCTTGCTCTCTGGGCTTGCCAGTTACACTGACATGTGATACAAAAACACTACTTGGAATAAAACTTGAGAAGAGTAAAAATATCTTGTACACCTTCTGGTACACAGCACAGTAGCCAATCCTTTCTAAAGAAAACACCAGAGTGAAAACAGATTTCTTGGCAGGTATGTGCACTTTATTTGAAGTCCTGGCCTTTAGAGGACTGTTCTGTGTGTGGCTTCTGACATCCAGTTACCTCTCTAACCCCAAAAGACAATTAACCTTGAGGTTAATCAGTCCTTCCTCCAGACTAGTGAATTACTTGCTCTTTGTGCAGAGCAGGCAAGTTTTTCCACTTCTGGACAAGAAGTCCAGGCAGGCGCAACATGTTCATAAAAAAAAAAAAAAAAAAAAGGAAGACATGTAAAGTTTAGTTAGGAACTGCACCAAGACACAATGACAGACTTGAGACAACTCCTGCACTGCCAATTTCAAGAAAATGGAAGCAAGAGAGTTTTCAGCCACAGTCAAGTTATGTAAACAAACCTTTACACCTTCTTCTGCTTCATCAATATCAAATATCTTTTTTGGTTTTTTCTTCTTTTTCTTTTGATTGAAGAAGTTTAAATCATCCAAGTCATCTGTTGTATCTAAAAAACAAAGGGTTGCCTAAAGAAGTGTAACTGTAGAAACAGTTCAGACATTAAGGCTTCTAATTGACATCCAAATCTTCAAAACACCACAGTAAGATACGAGCAATGATTTGTAACCCCTGTGGATATCCTTCAGATTTGAAGAGATCATTCCCCTCTGCCCCCAAATACTGTTTTAGTTTCTGCACTTTCTGTGTATTTTGATTCTTTAAATGTTTAATCTTTCTTTCTGCTGTACAAGATAAATTAGTCACCTTTGTCATTAGAGATGCTTGGACAAAAAATGAGAAGTGGACAAGGAAGGTGCAGTTTCTTTGGTCTGCAGCAGGAGCCAATTTATCAACAAACTGGATTTAAGTTAATGGCACTCTCTGAATTAGGTAATCTTGAAAATACATTGGCCTCAATTTAAAAAGCAAGGTTTTATACACAATCACACACTTACTTCCTGAAAGATACCAAAGAACACTCTGGTTATCACTTTCAGAATTGTCCAAAAACTAGAAACTCCTTTAGCCATGTTTCTGTTATTCACACTGTTGCTTAATTGTTCAAATGAAAAAGAGCCATATTGTGGAATTACTGCAACAACTGCACGTGGAAGATTTAAAACTTCACACTATTTTAGAGTCCCTTTTCAGTGCCTTTCACAAAGGACTGTTTGAGTTAGAAAACTGGAAATTACATAAACCACTGGGAGCTTGGTGGTGTCTGTGAACATGATTCCAAGCAAGAGGGCAAGCTGCCCTCCAAGCAGGCAGCAGAGATCACTCACAAATCTCTGAACACACCAAGGCTCTGGCATTATACTCTGGGATGCCAAATTCTTGAAATTGGGCCTGTAGTCTCAAAACAGCACCTTTGAGAGTTTATCTACATGGATTCACCTTACCTTTCTTCCTGCTGTCTTCTTCATCTGCTTCAACATCTTTGTCTTCTGTTGGCTCTGGTTCAACTTCCTTTGTTTCTGATTGCTGAGTCTCTTCTGTTTGTATGTCTCCTCCTCCTTCCTCATCCAGCATGAAGGGCTTCTTCTTTTTCTTCTTCTTCTTGCTCATAGTAGGATCGAAAATCATCTGTAAAAGTCAAGAGCTCCTTAGCAGCTCAATAATTGCCCCCCTCATTTATTATTTGTAACACTTTTCCCAAACACTTTTTTGTTATTATTTGTAACACTTTTCCTCAGCTTCAACCTCAACTATGTCAATTACAAGGGAAAACTGACAGAGTTCACAGCACCTGCTACTTTTCCTGTCGTCCAAGTTTCCTGTCACCTATTTATTAGTGCAGCTGTAAAAATGTTAAAGCTGTCACTCTGACAGACTGGCTACCATCTCTATTTTCTGACCATTATGGACTCCAAATTGCAATAATACAGCACTGCTCAGCACAGAAGAAAATTTAATCCCACCAAAGCACATGTTCTGATCACAAATCACTTCCACTTGTGAGACACATTAAATCCCAGATTTACTGAAGACAAGATTTGCCAACACTCTCTTGACAAGAACACTCTGGATGAGGAGGAAGCCTAGAAGGGGCTGATGATACAGCAAGACCTGCATCAGCTCTGAACACTGTGAAACAACAAAGGTCTAATCCTCCTCCCTCCCCAGAGTGAGAAACTGAACCTCAGACACCAAGTGAATAAAAGCTGTTCGTGAGCTCTTTAACCAGCAAAGCAGCTTAATTCACTGGGTCTGGCTGTGAAGAAGGCACTAACCTCAGACTCACTTTTAACCCATTTATCATCTGCAGACCTGATGGATTTATTCCAAGAGATTAAAGCTTTTTCTTTCACTTCAGACACAAGCTGACATCCCAGCTGTTGGTCAGTTTGTTACACACATCTGCCTGGACTGTCGCACCATAGTTTATATTAAAAACAACCATTTTAGATACTTTCTCCAATGTTCCTTATCCAGTAATGGAAGAATGTTCTCACAGAGCTGTACTTCACCATCATGAACACCCTCACTCTGGAAAGAGCCAGCACTTCACCAAGGAGCAGCTCTCCAACTTCTTGCCCAGCTACCCCTGAAGTCTGGCAGTTTCCCTCTCCCCACAACAAAACCTTCCCTTGCACTTCTCATTCTCCTACACATCTGTTCTTGTCATCTTCTTCCCATTTTCTGAAACATACATGTTTCACACAGGCTCTACTAAAGGCATCAAACTGCTCATATGGGTGTCTGCAGCACAACAGACACAAACATCCCCAAAGCCTGCACACACACGGGGGGCCCTGAGGCTTTCAAACTGCTGAAGTGGGTCTTTAGTTGCACACACTGTGCTGGAATGATCTTCAAAAGAAAGCCAGAGGGCTTTTCTCTGCTGCTTCCATAGATAGTGGTGTGAATCATGCTGCTGCAATGCACAGAAATCACAGCATGTCCAACTGGTTCCACGTCTGCTTCCTCCTGGACCTCCCCAGCCTGCTGGGACAGCAGGAGAGCTGCCTGCATGGGATCCAGCAGAAGTGGCTGACTCATTTCCATGAAGATGCTCTGCAAGACTCTGAAGAGGTTTTTATTGTCTCACGTGAAACAAACCCAAGATCATGCCTTCATCAGATGTAACAGTTTCTAAGAAGGAACCCGCCCAGCCATCCCAAATCTCTTTTTCTGAGGGAAAAGACATCTGAACCACCATAAACTGAACACACCAAGACAACTCCTGGATGCAGGAGACTGGTTTTCAGCATCAAACCCAGGTGGCCTTGAGCAGGGCCACCCCAGCCAGGCAGGGCAAGCCAGGCTTCTGCACACCCAACACCTACTCAGAACATGGCACACACATGAGGAGGAGGATGCCTAAGCCTGAAGTGTTTTGTTCACCAAGGGCTTCAACAAGCACTCAACAGGAGCCTTAGGTCACACTTGCTTTAACAAGTCGTGACATAAATGAACCAGCCTGATAACCCAGCTGGTCATGTTCTGGCTTTCTGAGGCAGGTGTTTCCAAACTTTCTTTATTCCTTTTCTCTGCTCAGCACATTGGCTTAGTCTGAACTTTATGATACCAGTTAGTGCTGACAAATGACAAAGCTACAGATTTTCTACTGAAGGAACCTCAGCCCCCAGCACAAACACAACATACCTGGATGCTTTTCCTGTGTGAAAAAAGTTATAAATTCCCATCCTGTTCCTGCTCGCAGAGCCGAATTCCCATATGGGGTTTTCTGCTCTCTAGACCACACGGCTCCTTCTCACATCCATCTCCATAAACCTGCTCCTTACTTCAAGTGCCTACACAGTCCAAATCCCATCTTACAGAAAATTAGCAAGTGAACAAACAGAGGGGGGAAACAGAATCAAGGTTTTATAGACCAAACACAACTAGGGACTGAAGCCAATGAATCTCTGAAGTGCTGTGACAGTGGCAAGCAGCAGGGATTCCAACAGAAGCCACAAATAAATCCCATTTCCTTAGCCTGAATAAACACAGGCATGTCCAAGAAGCAGACATCACCCCTGCTCTGATCAATCACTTCAGGTGGCCTTACACTACACTGCCCTATGTCTAGGGAGAGGGGCAAAATTACTAAGACCAAGCAGCACTTAAATTTGTCAAAACACAGCACTCTCTAGTATTACTGCCTGAAGCTTCACAAAACTTCAGGGCTCAAAGAACTTGCAGGTCTTCAGTGGGATTATCTACTTTGCAGGACTTTTTAACAAAGTGAACAGACATTAACAGACCACTTCTCACAACTGGGCCTGTGCTGCCCCAGCTCTGGGCAACACTCAGGGATGTTCCCAGCAACGAGTTTCATTCATACACAACTCAGAAAACTTTAAGCTACAGCTCAACATAATGAACTTCTTACCATCTATCTCAGTTTCCAGTGTTAAATTTGTCTTCATGTGTCTTCACCCTCCTTGACCTCACAGGCTTTAAAAAGTTTCACCAACTTAACACGAGTATCAAAGTATCTGGCACCCAGTAACCAGAGACCAGAGTTCTGGAAGGCACCTGCACTCACTGCACACCAGCCTGAAGAAAAGTGCCAGCTCCACTGTGTTATCTGCCATCATCTTTATTCTCTGTCACACCAAGCAACCCAGAGATGCAACTTCACTACGGATCCCAGGAATCACCTCAATGTCAAATTAATCCACGATGCAAGAAAATCAGTTTAATTGATACAAACTGAATTCAAAGCAGGACACTCCACGAACTGCTCCACGGTCCTGTGATCACCTGAAACAGACAGCACCTGATGCAAGCATTCCTGAGTGCAGAGAACAGCCCAGACATGAGAACTGCAGCTCCCATGACACATCTAGGCACAAAAATGCAACGCATTCATTCTAGATGTTAAAGCAGCTGAGTAAGTCAGTCACAGCTACCACTAAAATAAGTCGTAATTATACCAGTTCTCCTTTATGACGTAGGACAAGCCTCTCTCCAAGGCTTGAGTGATCACTTTGCTTTGAAGGAAACAAGCCACACAGGTATTTTAAACACCAGAGAGAAGACACAAAGCCAGAAGCAGCCATCTCCTAGATCCAGCTGGAGCAGCTTCCCACGGGCTACACCAGGCTGATGAGCACCTCACACACGGAAAACTTTCCTTTTCCCCATGAGAACAATGGAAATGAGGCCAGTAAATCTGCCAATACAGGGCATTTGCAATAACTGAAAAATTTCTCAGACACGGACGGATGCATCAACTTCCCCGGTACTGTGCCTAGACAAACACCGCCAGATCCGAAAAACGTTTGGTTATTATTTGTTCAGATGTTGCTATTCGGTTCTCAAGGTTAAAACCCGAGATACAGAAGCGGCAGAAAGCGAGTGGCAACAGCCTCAACGCCGCGTTTCGCTCAAGAGGCAGGACACGACGGAGCAGCGGCGGCGGGGCCATCGCCTCGGTCTGCGGCTGCTCCGCGCC
>QUSF01000141.1:307381-575055 GCA_003676055.1 Chloebia gouldiae
TTTCCTTTCCTTTCCTTTCCTTTCCTTTCCTTTCCTTTCCTTTCCTTCCCCTTCCCCTTCCCCATCCCCTTCCCTTTCCCCTTCCCTCTCCTTCTCCCTCTCCCTTTTTTCCCTTTCCTTTCCTTTTTTTTCTGTCACATATTAAGTAAACTTTCATCAATTGGAAAAATATTGTTTGTAAGTTTTACTTCATCAGCCTCAGGAAAATGCTTCATCTACACACTTGGTGCAGATGTGCAGAGCTTGAGATCTGTTCATCCCAGGCCTCCTCCTCTTCCTCCCTGTGCAGGCAGGGCGTTCCTGTGCCTCTCCCAGCACCCTGCACCAGGCAGCCACTCCATGTGCTCCAGCTGCATGCCAAGGAAAAGCATCCCAGAGCAGACTGCCTCATATGACAGGAATATCACCAAACATGTCTGATCAACATATTTTCTCCAGAGGCCAGGGACAGGACCGAAGCAATGGCTGGAGCTTTGCCAGGGGAAGGGCAGGCTGGAGATCAGGGCAAGGCTCTTCCCCAGAGGTGCTGGCACTGCCCAGGGGATGGGCACGGCCCCGAGGCTGCCAGAGCTCCAGGAGCGTTGGGACAGCGCTGCCAGGGGTGCCCAGGGTGGGGCTCTTGGGGGGTCTGGGCAGGGATGGGGCTGGGCTGGGGGGTCCTGTGGGTCCCTCCCAGCTCAGGATATTCTGTGGTTCCATGATTCTAAGTGCTCTGCTTAGCTCATGTTCAGCACTCTTTAACATTCAAAGCTAACATTTATGTTCTCCTTTGTTTTTTTTTTACTGCCTGTAATTTCTGAGTGAGGATACTGGGGATGGTACCAGAATAACCCACAGCTCCTCCAGTCACAGCCTTCCCATCACAGTTCTTAATGCTGAGCTCCCTATCGTTCACAACAAAGACTGGAAAACTCTACTTCTTGCTGTTGACATCCATGGAATAAATTGTTTGTTTGAGACAAAATTAGTTCCTTGCAAATGTGCAAATTATCTGGGAATATGCATTGCATTAACTGTCATTGTTCATTAACCATAGCTAACGAGTTACATGGGTAAAGGGAAATCCACAGTGTCCCTTACAAATCTGGAGGAAGCAGTGATGAAGAGGGAAAAGGTGGATAACTGCATCCTTATGGGTTTAAGCAAGCTAATTAATTTTTTTTCTATATGCCAGTTAATAAAGCCAGCTATTTCCACTGATCCTAGAAAACCTCCCAAGATGACATTTAACAATTCCATTTCCACAGGCCTTGTCCATGGCATGCTTCCCCTATTATTGTTGTGTTTAAGCTGTATTGTGTTTCCCAGCACTGCTAGAATCATAAAAAATAGAGAAAATAGAGATTCTTTTGTAAAATAGTCTGAATTAGCAGATTGAGTGGACTGGTTAATGAAAAAACTGGTAGATGACATTTATATGTGGCCTATGCTCAAAAGGTGAATTATCTTTTAAAATATAATTAGCCTGTAATTGCTCTGACATTGTTTAGCTGTATCCCTCCCCTTAGATTATACCTGTCCAGTATCAGGTAAATTACAATTTGCAGAGTTCTCTAGGATAGGGTAGGTCAGAAGGGACTAGAAATTTCCAAGGTGCCTGAAATCACACCTCAGCCAGGAAAAAAAATCCTGATATGCCAAAGAAATCACATTAATATTTAACATTTTAATAAAGAGCTGTCTGATCCAAGCCAAGGAGGAGAAAACTGAGTGCATCCAGTTCCTGGGAGCTTTTTCATCCATCAGTGAGAAATATTTGCTGAAGGGTTGATTTTCTTCTTGCTTGAAATTAAGATACTATATTGTAAATAGACAGAGCCTGAAACCATAACATTTCTCTTTGTTCAAGAATTAGGGCCAGCTCTAATTTAGGCCAAGTTCTAAGCAGCACCAGCTGGGCACACTCCGGATGTGCAGGGGTGGGAAATGGCTGGGAAATGGAAAAGCCACCCTGGCCATGAGCTGGGGGGAAGAACTGCAGGGATTGGTGACCCCCTGTGGCACCAGCTCCAAGCTTCCCTTGGCAGTTTGGCAAAATCAACATATATCTGTTTTATTTAGTGAGAGCGGAGTGTTTCCAATATTGCAACATCTATGGATCATCCACTTCATTTATTTCATGTTGATGCCTTAGGATTTTAGCTTGTGTATTTTCCATATGTTTGTAACCCTGCAGTTCTTTAGTGTAGAACTCTAAACTCCATGCACAGTGTGAGCTGCTGCTTTCCCAGTTTGGGCAGACACAACCATTCCTCTCCAGGCCTGGCAATCAAGGACACCTCACTGCCTCAGGCCCTGAGAGATGGAAACAAAAGTGAGCTGGGGGAGCAAACTTGGGGTAAATGGCTTCATTAGCTGAAGTTGGAATTGGCAGATTAACCCCCAATATGCCAATGGACCAAACCTATTTGTCATAAAGTCAAGCTCTAATGCAAACCATCAATCCATACTCAGTGTGTCAGAGCAAACATGAAACATGAGAAGCGCCTTTCTAAAGCTCTATAAAAACAATGTGTTTCCAGGTTTTGTTTTGGATTTCTTTTTTCCCTTTGTTTTCTCACTTATAATTAATTTAGAATGTGACAAAACAAGAGATAACACAGCTCAGTTTTAGAAGTGATCATGTTTTAGCACCTGAACTTCCTTCAAATTCTCTGCTAATAAAAGCTGTGCTTTTCCTGAGAATTGCAGGAATGAATTTTTGTGCATTTGTGCAGCTCTTCGGAAATTCCTCTTAGGAATGGCTTGGTGACTTTACTTGCTTGGAGTATTGCAGGTGTCTACAGGAAGATAAAATCATACCCATAATCACAGGTGACTTTAATACTTGGGGGGAAATCCACTGAGTGAATTTTAGGGGTATTTCTCTGTAACTGCCAAAAATATCTATTGCCAAATCTGACTATGCGAATTAAGTAAAATCTTTGGGGTTTTTTTTTTGTTTGTTTGTGGTGGGTTTTTTTGTTTGTTTGGTGTTTTTGCTTTTTTTTTGGTTGTTTTTTGGGTTTTTTTAAATTTTAATAGAAGCCGCTCCTCTAGTGGTGGTTAAAAGGAACTGTTCTGTTTTGTGAGTGACACGTGGAGTTTTGACCAGCCACCCTGTAATCAGTGACTGCCACTAAATAAACCCCTGTGATGCTGTTTGGGTTTTGTACTTTTTGTTCTTTTATATGTTCTCTGTACTCTTCACATGTGTATTTGTAACTCTGTAGCCTATTGTATTAGTGATTAATTTTCCCAGTAATTTTCCATGGCCTTTCCCTAAGCAGAAATACAAAAGAAAATCCAGAGCTCCAAGCTCCAGGGGGTACAGAACAGAACTCCAGAGCTGTCTTGGTTCTTCCTGGGAACCAAGGCCATGAACAACTGTTGGAGATCCATTTCATGGACAGAGAATAACCAGTGCCAAAGGGGGACTCAGAGAAAGGGCTTGACAGGGGGGAATTGCATCACCACTTGTGCTCCTAATTGGTGCTTTTTATCAATTATACTAATGTCCTAAAACCTATAAAAATGTATTCACCCCTGTGGGGGAGGGCTTTTATGGACATCTTTCCATAATTGCCCCTGAAACCTTAAAATAAAAATCCACTTTTATATTATCTCTTTACTAAAATGATCTCAAGTTTCCTTTCCAGGTTGGGCAACAGGCAACACTAAGTTAATTAATTATGTTTTCCCCATGATATTTCTGACTGCTGGCCCTGGAGGCACTGGAGAGATCAGAGGGAGATAATGAAATTCACTGCATTTCTCTGTATTTTTTCTTGCCCAAGGGAAAGAGAGAATGAAATAAGACAATCTTTCCCAATTATTAAAAAAAAAAATATCACCAACAAAAACCCAAAAAAAACCCCAGCACAAACCAAACCATAAAGGGAAAAATTTAAGTGGTTGAAATAAGAATAAATATTTAAAATTATAGCAATGTTCCACATTTCCATCCTTATTCCAGATGATTTCTTTGATCCTGCTTACTCTCAGCAGAAGCCCAGCAATTGGTGCATCCCCAGCTCCCTCTGGATTCTGAGTGTTGGAGTTAAAGATCTCCCAGGAGCAGAAGAATTCACTCAGTTTTGTACGTGCATGGAGGAGACTGTGCCATACAGAGATTTTCTTTCTTTGAATTTTAAATTGGCCAGCAGAAAGGGCTGCACAGCAGCACATTGTAGCCCTTCTGTAAATCCATCAATGGATTTTTATTCCTGTGTTCAGACTGTGGCATTGTTACTCTGTCATCCAGCACAGCAACCAAGCCACTTGAAAACAAAAACTCCTAATCCCACTGGATCACAATAATAAATTACTAAGAATTAATTGTTTTCTATCATTGTCCTTAGCCCTTTCTATCAGATGTAACAAGATTGAAGCCAGCCCTTCCATCAAAGCACTCAAGAGGGGATTGAATTAACCAAATTTAAACATTCAAACTGCTTTGTTTTCTAGAGGAAAAACAGAACATACCGGCAATTCTGAGTTGCACAATAATTAGTTACATTTGTTTTCACTGAGTTTCTGTTCATGGGACTCAGAGTTCCAACCTGTAACTGGGAACTGCCTGGGAATCAGCAGATCCTGCCTGTTGCCACCACTGCATTTCCACATAAAGGTCACTCCACTCCCTGTTTGTGGTGAAGGCAATTCCTCTGTATAAAGCCTCTGGCAATCTAAGGACAACAGATGAAATATGTACAGATTATTCTTAAAGCATTAGTGCTAAGTGTCACACATAGAGAGGGATGCAGTGGGGTGCAAAAGAGTGATTGTGAAAGTGCAACCATACAAACCAACAGGAGCACACTAAATAGCTTTAAAACAAGCAGTCATGAACTTAGAATCAAGCACAGTTGGAAATGGAGAGTTGTAAGTCTGGACATATTTTCATTTTAAGTATGTAAACTGGGAAAGTATAAATGGGGATGGAGGGAGAGGGACAAAGGAGAAATAATTGGTGAACAAGATGGAGCTGAGAAAGATCCATCCAAGGAGCTGAGCACAAATCACCAGCATGATCAGCAGGTCCTGTCTGTGCAGGACACAGAAGAACCTCTCAGAAAACCTCAGCACTTGCCAGACATGAAGATGTGGCACTGAGGGACATGGTTCAGGGGTGTCCTTGGCAGAGTTATGTTTATGTTGGGACTTGATCTTAAAGGTTTTTTCCAACCTCAGTGGTTCCAGGATTTTAAACCAAATAAAATAACATGGGAAATTACATAAATTAAACACAACACAGAAATAAGGAGAAGAACACACAGGGCCCTTCTGAGAGCTTGGGGACAGATTGAAGCAGTTAGCAGAACGTGTAAAAAAGTTTTAACAGAAATAAGGGCAATTTTTATAAGGGTCCTTCAGATTTAATTACAGTTGTTTCCATGAAACAAGGGACAATAAAACTGTCTTGGACTTAAGCAGAGAAACATTCTGATGCACAACAGAGAGACAGGACTCTGCCAAAAGCCTGCCCAGGTTCCCAGGAATGATCATTTATCACCTTGGGCATTGCTGCAAGATGAACTGGAACAGAGCAAGAGCAGCTGATGGAGAATAGGCAGGAGCTGCAACCGCTGGGGATTGGATTGCTTCTGCACAGAGGTAATGATGGATCCTAGAAAAAAGATATTTTCCCTAAAAGCTTTTTTATGAAAAGAGTAGGAAAAAAACCCAAAAGCACCACCACCAAACAACAAGGCAAGCATTTTGGATCACTATTAAAAAAAAAAAACAAAAAAAACCAAAAACAAAGCCAAGGCAAGAAGGCATCAAAAAAAGCAAGCAAGAGTTCATCAAAACCTGGAAGGGCTTTGGAGAAAGTTCACTGAAATTCATATATATTTTCATTTTATGAAGAAGCATTTTCTGATTTATGCTTAACTGGCACAATATTTCCTTGCCCTCAATATTTCCTTTTGCCAAAAAGTCAAGTTCTTGAAACCTCTCTGCTTCAAAGTTCTTCATTACAAAAAACATAAAACAAATCTCCTTAAGTGATTACTGCTTGATTCAATAATCCCCCCCGTGCTGGTTTTATAACAGAACTTAGAAAATAATAGCAGAGCATAAAATAACATCAGAAAACAAAGAGATGGGGTGCCAAACATGCAAAGGAAAAGTGTCTTAAGATTGGGAGTGGAAAGCAATAACAATTACAGATTACTTCTGCAAGTCCAGAGAGTCATAAACACCAGAACACCCAGCAGAAGAAGTAGCAGAAGATTTACAAGAAACCGAAGAGATTTTAATTTGGGGGACTTGGAAATAATGGTCCTCAAGTAGTGTCGTCATACTGGCAAGAGAGTAGCCAAAAAGTTCCTTTGAAGTGCCTGCAATCCTTGCTGCATTCTTGCTGCTTTCTGATGCATCTTGTTGCAAAATCCTCATTTTGGAGTTCCAGTTAATTATTGTGCAAAAGTGAATCCCTTAGCAAGGTAACAACAAGCACAGGAACCGCCTCAGTGTTGGCTTTCTTACAGGTTTTCTTTTCAGAGGAGACTCCAAATCCTTGTATGAAATGTGCATTAAACAAAAATATCTATTTCTCTTTAAATCTGGCTAACAAGTGCTTCTAAGGTGACCTGACCTGGACAATACTTTTTTTAAATTTTGCCTTATGGTGACAAAATTCCATGCAGGCTGCCTGTTCGTATGAGGGTGGGTGCAATCAACATCCCTCCCTTCTTCTATTCCTGCCTCAGGAAGCCAATGAAAAGGTTTTTTTTTCCTTCCTTTGCTTTTCCCACAGTTCTTGAAATAAAACATCATTAACATGAGTTCAATGATACCTATTCCACATTTTCTATATTCACAAGGAAGAGCTAAACTTAGTGTATTTCTTCCCCCAATATCCATTTTTTTCCAGTAAATAAATAAAAATAATATAAACTATTGAAAAAAATTAAAATAATTTACCTTCCTGATGAGGAGGGAAGTAAAATAAAAATAAGAGCTACATCATAGTCACAGACTTTAATTTCCCAAATCCAATGAATATCACCATATTAACTAATTTACATCAATGCAGATCTACTGGAGAAAATCTGACACATGTCTCCAAACAGTATATTTCACTTAGAGACTTTACATCCCCAGATCTGCTTGCTGTCAGCATCACAAGCTTGGGGGGGTGAGGGGTGGGATCTGGGATTTGCACATCAGTGTCACTCTGCCTCTGCAGCATTTACAAGAGTCATTAACGTCATTAAAAGGCACCACTTTAAAAGCCAATGTCTCCCAGCATCACATCCCATAATTACATCCCACAGGGTTCCAGACCTTGTCTGTCCCTGTCACAAGATCCCTTGCAGAGCCCAAACCTTCACCCCTGCCCTGCCCTGTCTGCCCTCACACTCCTGTTAATCAGGACAGAGGTTTGGCATAAATGACAAGAGATTTCACATACATGACAAGAAGTTCCACCTCCAGACAGAGGTTTTACCTCTGTTACTGATTGTTGTTAAGATGCTCCTTTGCTTTCCCATTGCTGCAACAATGGCAGAGTCTTCAGGAGGCTGTTTCAAAGGTATCTCCCTGCTGCTGAAATGCTGCTCAAAACGCCTATTGTTTCGCTGTGAATTTTGAGCTGTTTTCCCCTTGAAGCATCAGCCATTGCAGATGGATACTTGTATTAAGACTAGCGCTGCAGATGTCTGGTTTTATTCCCATTACCCTGCCTCTCCATAGCAGTAACTGCAGCTTTTACCTCTCCCTCACCCCGATTTGTCTGACTTTGATCTTGAAACTGGAGTTGTTTCAATGCCCACAGTCAGGTATGTGGAAGGATATTCTTGTCTCTTTGTATTAGCCCAGATAAGATAGAGAGGAGACAGAGGAGAAATTAACAGGTCAGAAATACAGCTGAAACACAGCAGTCAGGGGCTGATTTCTGTACAGCTGGATGCCATCTCTGCTCCTGCCAGAACCCCTCCTGAATGATGAAGACAATATCCAGCTTCCTCCCCCCTGCACCCATGAGATTGGTGTTTTTGGAAAAGGGTTCACTGGGAGGTAATCTGCATCCACAGCTCCCATCTCACTTTACAGTGAGAAGCACACAAAATAATTCTAACCCGTTCTGTTTTCAGACCTGAAGTTTTCTCCGTAATTTTTAACTGGCTGATTTGATTCTCACCACAGACTTTCTTTTTCCATAATTATGTGTTCAAACAATTTAAAAAGATGTTTCTGTGAGATTATTTAAGGTAAGTGACAGATGCCATGGACCCAGCATTCCTAACTCCATCCCCCAGAGATGCAGAGGAGCCTCATCATGCCCACCAACATCTGCATTTATGAGGCAACCCTCAGTAACATCCCTCCAGTCATAAACTGGGCTGCAAAAACCAAGACACAACATTCCCAGCATCAACAAGAACAACTTAACAAACACATATTTACAATAAACAGCGTTTTTAGTTTCACAGAAGTAGGATGATATTTGATTACAAGCTGAAGTTGAACTACCAAGAGGGAAAAAGAAAATTTAAAAAAACACCACACAAAAAAAGCATCTGTCTTTGAAAAGGAGCCACCAGAGCCACTTTTAGACATGCAATAGACTCTTCATCACCTTTTAACACATCTAGGCACTCAAATGATTGAGGGGCAAACTGCCTTTTTTATTTTTGGCAATACAAAGACAACTAACAGAAAGACTTGTGGATGACAATGAACAGCTGGTTTGGTATCCAGGTCTGCAAGAGCAAGGTGTATTCATTAAATTGTTTGATTTACAAGAAGAAGCAGGTAATGCAGACACTCTGTTTTCTTTCTCTTAAAAAACCCCAATCAGCCAACAAAAACCCCAAACCAACAAACCAACCAAAACTTCTCCCCCAGCAGTGGGGCAGAAAAACCTGAAACCAAAATAAAAGTTACAGATAAGTGACTTAAGATTTAAATTTATTAGTTATTAAGTTAAAAATAAAAATAATTTAAGTATTATTTTAATTAGATAGTTTAACTTTAAAAAGCTTTATAATAAAATAGTTAACTATTTTATACTTTATTAATAAAATACTACAAAACTCACTGTTTATAAAACTATAACATAAATTTGAAAAAGAAACATTTAAATCTAAACAAAAACTATTGTTTAAAATACTTTCAATCTTGACTTCAATAAAAGAAACCCCTAAAACCCAACATTTAATAATACACTAATAGTACACTATAAAATATAGATGAAAATACTCCAGTATTTTTCAAGTTCCCAAATTTCCACACAAAACCATTGTTTCAGAGTCAACTAACGTTGTTTCCTCTGGGTTTCTTGTCAAACATTCCCTCAGGAAGGAGCTCTGCAGCTTGTAAGCTTCAAATGCTGTTGGGTGCAGCTGGTTCACTCAGAGTTACAAGAAAACACAGAGAGCTGATAGAATTCCAAATTCTCCCCATGGAAAAGAAGTGGAATTTGTGATACAGATTCACTCCAGAGCTGGACCACTGTGAGTCAGTGAGAGAAGCAAGGGCAAGACATTAAACTGCTGGAATTGCTTCAATAGATATATAGAAATTAAACACACAACACATATGTGATATTAGGTGATCTATTAATGCAGGTGAGAGAGGCATCCAACCTCTGAAGGGGTTTGAGGGACACATGTGGGGGCACAGCTGGTTTTGGCCTGTACTCAGCAGTCCTGAATAGAAATTAATTGGATGTTAGTAAGGGGAGTAAGGTGGAATGTCGAGCCTTAACTTCTTTTTGCCAAGGTCAGGATTAAATGTGTGGGATGGTATTTCTTGTTGGGACTCAGATGTTTATTAGTTCTTGTCTCTATTACAGTCTTACAAAGTGTGAGTTCTACAGCACTTCAACAAGCTAAAAATGGAGCCCTATCTCTCTCTCTACAAGGCCTTTTAAGGATAAACTGTCCAATTAAGAAATGACACCTAAATTATTTTTACTTTTAACCCAATAACCAACCACCCATGCCTGCAATGTGGACTTTTTTATCCAATTACACAAAACCACCCAAACCAATGGAATAGAAGGTGAAGAAGGACCAGCCTCTGCTTCAAAACCTCCATCTTGCTTTACATCTATTACTATATTCTAAAGCCTTAAACTCTAAGTTTTCCACCATGTAATATCACACTCTTCTATTCAAACTCCACACCCACAATCCCAGTGCTATCATTCCATTTTGGAAGCTTCTCCACAGCCTCAGGTCAATGCAGAGCTCTCCTGGGGGTCAGGGCCTGGCAGCACAGAAAGTCAAATTCTCAGCAGCCAGGGCTCCAACAGTGGAACAAAGGAGTGTTACTATAATCACCTGATGAAGAATTAGTGTCACACACAGCTGCCACACACATGGAGCCAGTGATTGCCCTGTTGTGCTCCTGCCAGGCTCCCCCCGCTGCCAGGTCCAAAGCCAAATTTCCTATTCCCACACGGTCCTGTGGCCCTTACAGAAGGCACAAAAGCCATGATGTTCCCAGATACCTTTTCTTTTCCTGAAAGGATGTCTCAAAATTAGTCCAGCTTTGTTCACTGGCCACACCCAGTAACTTCTCTCAGCACCAATTCATTTTGTCTGTAGCACTTTGTGATAAAGACAATCCCCCCTGCCTCGAAGCTACTTTCCTTTAGCATTAGAGCTCTGCCTACATGTGAACAAGACTCATTTTTCTCTATGGAGATCAGGTTGTTTCTGAAGGCAGAGAGTGCCAGAAATGCCAATCCCAGCCCATGAAAAGCATTTCTGCCAAGCAGCCCTTCCTTGGAAAGGAAATTTTCTTCACAGAAAGGAAGTTTTCTTTCTTTTCTTTCTTCTTTTCTTCTCTTGTTCTCTTTGTACTGAAGGAGGTACCAACAGTTTGGCTACTTGGAATCACAGTCTGCGGGCTATGTTATAACCTTCATTCTGAATTCCACTTTCTGCACAGCTACTGCCACAAAAACCTTCAGGCCACACGAAATCTGTTCAGGGCTCTGAAGTTTCAGGAAACCAGATGAAGTTCAGATCAGGCAGCTGGGATGTAATTGCTGATTTGTGTCTAATTCAGGATATTGAATTGTGGGGCTTGTATGGCTGAGAGAGAGATGAACTGCGTGTATCAGTCAGTTTCTGAGATGTACTGTATTATTACCTGAAAATCAGCCAAATTGTTGAAAGGGACTCCCTTGAGACGCTCATTACTTAATTCCCAGTTCTCCTGATTGTGAGCATTTCAGCACATGCTGGTCAGCACCAGAAGGATGTCTCTGTGGAGCAGAGAGCTATTTCCTCCTGACAGGCATATTTATGTAAATGACTATTCTTGATGCTAGCAAAATTTACACCACAGTTCCATTTAAGATGGAGACGGGAACCAAAAAACCAAGGAAACCAAAAATTCCCATCACACTGTAGTTTCAGAAGACAGCCACGAGAGCTCCTGGCAGCCTCGGGGCCGTGCCCATCCCTGGGGAGCCTGGGCAGTGCCAGGCTCTGGGGAAGAGCCTTGCCCTGATCTCCAGCCTAAACATCCTTGACACAGCTCCAGTTGTTCCCTTGGTAGCTTAAAGCACTTTGTCCTGACGAACAAAAACTGAGCTGGTGGCAGCAGAGTGAGTGTGAGGCTGGGACTGAGGAACAATCAGCAAATGCTGGTGGCTAAATGCTCTTTTTGGATCAAAGTTTGAATTCTATGAGAGTGTTGACATAGGTGAGAAGGCCAGGCAGGGAATCTCTGCTCCCACACCTCTCACTCCACTAGGTGATGAAATATCAATATATTTATAAACACATGTGTAGATATTTGGTCAAGACTCTTTCCTTCTGCATTGCTGGAGTCAAAGGAAAATGAAAATTCAGACTACGAACTTGTCCCATGGGTGACGCTGGGAGGCCCTAAGCTTTCAAGAGAATGGAAACACAAAATAAAGCTTTGTGCCTGCACAACTTGATTCTAGGAAGGGGAACATGCCCCCCAGCAGCAGGTTTACAGCAGTTATTTGTCAGGCTTTGGCAGAGGGTTCCTTTGCTGGAGCACAGCTCTGGCTGCTGGGCAAGTCCCACATATTTCAGCTCCCACTATCTCATTTCAACCCCTCTGCTCAGCCTCACTCAAGGGAAGCTTCTCAAACACACCAGAAAGCCTTTCAATTGTGTTTTGAAGACAGAAGGCTGCATAAATTATATGAACTTCACTCATCCTCAGCAGTTAAAAAGGTGCTGGAAAACACCAAAAGGTTTTGGGGTTTGCTCATTCACACACAAATGGGCCAGTGGAAAAAGGGCAACAAAACCAGTCACAGTACTGAGCAGTTTCCCAGTGATACATTCCTTGCACAGATACTATAAAATCTCATTTTTCACAGGAAGACTCATCACTGTGTCTCTTCCAGATGTTGTCCTACTGTGGTCCACGTTCAGTTCTAAGCTGCCATCCACCAGCAGATGTTTCTCTTCATGCTACAGTCTGTAAACATTTTGCCTTCAGCAGAAATCTATTTAAGCAGTATTTTGAAGTTCAAAGAACTGCTTGATTTCTTTTTCAGTCCTGTGTGTGTTTCTATCTGCAAGGAGAAGCAAAGAACTGCCATTTCTTTCTCTTTTAGTTCATGTGTCACTATCAAGCCTCTGTTTATCTCTCAGCTCAGCCTGAGGTTTACTGCAAAACTGGCTTTTGAGAGGTTACATTTTCTGAAATTGTAATCAATGATCAATTTTCAAAATGCATATTTAAAACCCATTGAACTTCTCTCTTACTGAGGGAGCACACAAAACAGCAGAAAGCTCTTACTTGAACACAAGCTCAGAGAAATAATTCAGGAGTATTCTTTGATGCTACTATCTTCATCTCACAACTCCTTTAGGAGGTTTTCCCCTCTCCATGCGAAAGAATTTCTATCACAATTTGATTAAGAACAGGTCTTTAATAAAGATATTAGAAGAGAAATGTAATTAAACTAATTAGAATTTTATTTACCCCACTATTCTTTTTTCCTGAAGTTCATTAAACTTTCTTCAGATGTTTTTTCATTTTTTATTTAAAAACCCTTCTAATAAATTATTAGAAGCTTAATAACCTATTACATTTCCAATAAGTTTTTAAACGTCTCATAAGTTATTAGTATTATAAGTTCTTATTAAAAAGAATAGGAATAGCAGGGGGTAAATAAATAAACCAAATAAAAAATGGACTAAATATACTTCCAGTGAGTTTAAGTTATTAGAATTTTATTTATTTCCCCCCTGCCATTCTTATTATTTCTGGAGTTCAATTTCTTGAATTCAGACAGAATTTTCTACAGAAAAAAAAACATTTTGTTTCACCAGAAATAGAAATGTATGATGCATTCCTGGGTTGTTTTGGGGTTTTTTTTTGTGTGTGTGTATATTATTTTAATATTTCTTCACAGAAAAATCTGCATTATAAATACTTAAAGAACAGATGCAATAAATTAATTCATTGTTATTTCTAAATGGCCGCAATAGTTAAATATACAGCTGGTTGTTTGATATTCAGGGAAATACTGCAACCTCTCAAACTGTCATTTTGAAAAGTTATAATTCTGAGTATTTAGGCTTAAACTGAAGTCATTATTTAATATAATCAAAGTTGTATTTATGCAAACAATGAAAAGAAAATTCTAGCGGCTGCTGAGTCCCTGCAGCAATAGAGAAATGCACGACTCCAGTTCCATGGGCAGCCTCTTTGAATCAATCCAACATGGGCAAACATCTCCAGATATTTTCAGACTTTTACTGTCTCTGCTCTTGCTTTGGCAGCTGAAAAGAGTTGATTTTGTGCAGTCTGAGAGAAGTCAAAGACCACTTCCCTTTAAAAATAGTTAATATTTGAAATATTTACCATGTTGCACTAAAGACGCCGAGAACAAGTTGAGAAGTGACTGCCAGGGAAATCATTACTGGCTTGGGGACCCTTTAGGAAAGAAAATGTTACTGACTGTACCAGGTCATAAAAACAAATGTCTTTTGTGTAGAGGATGTCAAAATCCCATTTCTGGGATCTTTTAAAGATTCCAGAGCCAAGCTTTTAGGTTTCTCTTCCCACCCTCAAGCCCACACAATGACACACATGCTTGAATCCCATGCCAGAGCTCAAGTGTTCTTTGGAGCCTCTTTTGCTGCGACGCTTTAACCTCTTTTCAAGCATCATTCTGGGATTTCTCTCCTGTGAGCACTGTAAGACTTCCCCTTGTATTGCTCATTCCCTGGAGGTCTAAGAAAAGTTGATTCAAGAGATCAGTTTTCCTCTCTGACTGACATCCATCATGACAACTTGCAGTTACTCTTCCTGATTTCCAATTTCTTTATTATGCTCTCCTTGAAGTAGAGAACACAGAGAACAAGCAGGGGCAAAGCCAGGCCTGCCCTTGGAAAAGCTGTCCTGCTTGGATGTGTCCCAGTGTCATGATTTTAGCACACAGGAGCTGTCAGAGGACAACAGGGCTCAGGAGGAAGTGTCAGGTCCCTGTGGCTTCAGCATTGAGCCGGGTTGAGTAAAGGAGAATTTATTCCTCTTATTTCCTGTAAGGGCCATTGGCACAGGTAAAATTCCTTGATACCAAAGTTATGAACCACAGCAACTTCAAAGACACGAAGGCTGGGAAAATATGAATGCAAATTTAATTCCATAATCAGAATAACAGTGACCAGAATGAACTGAAAACATATTTTAATCAGTTTCCTGGACTATTTTACAAGCAGCTCTGTCTAGAGAGAGGAGTGAAAGAGAGAAATGCAAAACAAACTCACTGATCTAGAAACAGACAGTTAGTTTAGCTGCTGCTCTAATTTTGTTGACAATCTTTAAGCTCCCTGAAGTATTTTCAGCCTGAACTGCATAGGGATCTTCCTTAGGTCTGTGTTGACAGCCCTACTGGATGGCATTTTTGGCCTCCTTCTTTCTTGTTTTTCTTTTCCATTTCAATTAAGGTTTTTGTGTCTGAGGAATATCTGTTCTTTCCAGGTCAATACACATAAGCTGGAACAGGAATTTGCAAGCCTCTTTCTCTCCCTGCATGAAGGCTACACTAGCAAATCCTGCCAAGGCCGCATGTCAGTGATGCTCCTTCATCCAGCTGAACACTGAAAACAAATTTGGGTATTGGTCTATAGTATTTACATTGACTTTTTACAAAAGACAGAGGGAAAAGCCACAAACCTCAATATTTCTAGCAAAAGCAGAGACATACAGAACCACAAAATCATAGTAAGATTTGGGTTGAAAGGACCTTAAAGCCCATCCAGTCCCACCCCTGCCATGGGCAGGGACACCTTCCACTATCACAGGCTGCTGCAAGCCCTGTCCAGCCTGGCCTTGGAACTTCCAGAGATCAGAGGCAGCCACAGCTGCTCTGGCCCTGTGCCAGGGCCTCAGCACCCTCAGAATGAGGATTTCATATTCTCCACTGAGGATGCCTTTAAATAGCCAAAGCTGGCAGGAGCAGAAGGGACCTTACCTGGCCACTCACTGTTGTTTTGACCTGCTGGTCACCAGATCAGGGTAATATTATTGTGTCCTATTAATTTGGTTGGATTAATTTCAGGTAGCCATGCTCAAATTATTGAGACTCAGGTTTGGGAAATAGGAATCAGGAAGTTGATGTATGTGGGTAAGGAAAGAGAAGAGATCATCCTTGTGTCCAGGTGAGGACTTGAGAGCACACAAGTGGTGCTGGGCCCCATGTGCCCTTTATGGTGACTCGGGATTTCCCTCAGTTCATTGCCCATCCTTGGGAAAACCTACACCTGTGTGGAGCAAGTGACACAACCTACACAAATCACTGCAGCATTGCACAAAACTGAGCCCTTGAGGGAGGAGAAACAAGAAAAAAAAAAAGTGTCACTTATTAAGAGAATGATAATAAAGTGTTGAACTCTGCAAAAAAAAAACCAAACAAAGAACAAATAACATTCTTAACGTGGGAATTATTTTTCTCGAGGACTCACCAGACTTTTGCCTTAAACCTTCCCTCAACCCCAAAGACTGTTTTTTCAAACTGACTCTTTCAAGGAAATGCTGCCAGCTGAAAGAAAACCTTATGGAACATCTGGAGGTGAATGTGACCTTCCCACTGCAGGATTTCAAACACCAGAATTAATCTATCCTAGATCTAAGAGGATATCAAGGCCAGATGCTGCTATGTATAATCAGCCTTAAGTGGTGATAGTGTTTTCCTTCTATTGCCCTTATCAAGCACTCAGATCTTTAACCAGCCTTGATAAATCAAACCTTTCAAAACCTGATCCAAACAGATGAATATTGTTTTCATTTTAAGCATTAAAAAATTGGCCAAGTCTTATTCTGAATCCTAGAAAACCTGCAGAATCAAGAAATGGCATGGTGATTAGATGCTTGCTAAATGTGTTCCAACAAACACATAATTCTGTGTCTGGAGACTCAGCCTTTGAAGTTTTTCTTCAATTCACTCCCTATCTACATTGTCAGGCACTCAAAGTTTGAGTTATTATGTTTCATACTTTTCACAGAAAGCCCATAAATACAGATGCCCCCCCCCAACAAAGGTTCATTCACTAGATGTTGTCCCAGAGAACCAGATTAAATAGTACAACTGCTTATTGCTCAATGTCTGCCTAACAGAAAATTCCTCCTAGTCTTGTTCATTGTTGTTTCATTAGTGAACACACATTCACTTAGGCTTCCCAAAACATTTGCTGACAAAATAAAAGTTCATGCATTTGTTTAATTGCTTCATCACTCTCTGCAAGTAGTCTTGGAAGTTCACAGGTTTCTTTGAGGAAAAGATACTCTAAATGCACCATTTTCTGTCTTTGGACAGTAAAAGTGGGATCCTTCCATTAGACCAAGTTGGTCCAAGCCCCATGCCTTGAACACTTCCAAGGATAGGGCAGCCACAGCTTCTCAGGGTACCAGAAAAATAACTCCATGGTAAGTTGTATTCCTAAGAAGTTATACATTTTTAGCAGTTTTTTCACTTTTTTTTTTTTTCTGTTTAGCAGACACTTTGAATACAATATAATGCTAAACATAATTGCTATAACTGAAAGCATAGTAAATGATATGTATTCTCTGAGCAGGATGAGGCAACTAAAACTACCTGAGTCTCTGGCACAGGTAAGTCACAGTGCAGTATGAAAATGCCACAGCATTCTCTAGGCATGTGACAGATGGAGCATTGCAGCTGAGGACACCAAGCTTGTGCTTTAAAACCGGACTTGGGGCAAAATGAAACTTCTGGTGGAAGGCCCAGCGGAACTTCTGCTAAATAATGTATTTTTTCCAGGTCTTTAGGGCTGCACACAACCTATGCTTCCACTACAAGTTGAGTTCAGGTGGAAGAAAAGGAAGAGATGTTGAAGAAATGGAGTGGTTTCCATGGATTTCCCAGAGCTCACAATCCCCTCAGCACAGTAGCTGTGCTCCCATCTGTCCCCCTGCAGCCAGAGAGATGCTGAGCCTGTGCCACCCATCAACAGCAAAATGAAGATGTTGTGTGCTGCTCAGGAATGTGTTTGTGGTGGAGCACTGTCAGGAACAGAATGTCCCAGGCACCAGCAGTAGAGCTGGAGCTGGAGCAGTGTCGTGGCTCAGACACCTAAAACCAGGCAGAGCCCTGCCCATGCCAACTCTGCTCAAACCTTTTCCTCCCTCTGTGTTGGTCCTAAATTTCTGTCCAGGATTTCTGGACAGGAATACAGGCACCCTGTCTTAAACAAAAAGAGAGCAGCAGCTTTAGTCCATCCACTCAGCGAAACGGAGAAACTTCTCTTCAATGAAATCTATCATATTATTGTAACATTTCTGTCCATTCACAGAAAGGGAAACCATGTGCTCCACAGCTGAGTGACGTGTCCCAACCTCAGGTGAGGCTTTTGTTCTTCCCTGCTCCAAAAAAAGCACAAATAAAAGACCTGCCACCACCATATAAGCACCATCTTGGCATGATTAACATTTTTCCATAGGCACAAAAGAAACAGAGCATCCATTTCTCTTATGTAAAACCTTTCATTAAATCCCATTTGACTTTATAGATGACACTGGTTATAAATAAGACTGATAACCCCAGCAACCATATGGATGTTTGGAGTAGCACATCCCACTCACAGAGCACTTGTGGGAGCACATCTTTTACTCAGGAGTGGAAGAGAATCATGTTTAGCTAAAGCCAGACAACACACTTCCTAGAACTATTCATAGAAGAGTTGGATGGCAAATAGGAGAGATAAATGCGGAGACACTTCAGAGAGGTGTTCTGTGCCTGCTCTTTCTGGGAGACACATCTGGGTGGGTCCTGCAGAGGTAAAGTGTGATCCTTCTGTGTGTCAGCATGATCAGGTGATGAGGAATCAGCCACATTTCTCATGCTCTGCAAGCACCACCATGGTAAATTCTGGACCTCCCAGCCCCACGGCCACACTGGAGTGGGGCTTGCCCAAAATGTGGCTCCTCTGTTTCTGTCTTCACAGTCCCACCTGTTCCAGCCCCACACAGGGGTGGGGGTGGACAGGACAGGGCTGTCACAGAAACCCCCAGTCCAGCCCCATTTCCAGGCAGGCTGGAGCAGACATGGAACCCCACTGGGAGGGTGGGGACCCCTCAGCACCCTGACTCCACAGGGGTTTAAAAATTATGTGACAGGAGCTTTATGCAAAGAAAGAGAGAAAGGTTTCTTGGCCACTTTTGCTGTAACACCAGAAGGGCATGTAATGGACTAGAGAAATGGGATATTTTAACATTGAGATAAAATTGATGCAAGCGGGAGTGGAAAGTAAAAAAGAAAGCCCTTACCTCCCTGGATAAAGCAAAGGAGAAGATGTTAAGTAAAGACAGGGCAGCTGTGAGCAGCAAGTGTTTGCCACACTGGGAGCCGAGTGCTGCAAGATGCAGATCAGTGCTGGTACCCCACCCTGCCTGTAGCACTTACACCATTACTCAACCCTTTGGCAAAGCTTCACGCATTGTCCCCGTCCAAGATGCAGCTACTTTGGCTGGGCAGTGTTGTGGTCACATTCTGTTGTAAGGTAGAAAAATTGTAAAATAAAGGCTTCATAAAATCCGGTCTATTCTGTTAAATGGATGGTTGGCTTTTTTTGCAAGTTGTCATGTGAAAGTAATCTTGTTGTGAGTAGTTTGTTAACATAACAATCTATTCCTGGGTGAAAAACAACTAGCACTTGTACAAACATTAAACTTATCTTATGAGAACTAGTGAAGAAAATATGAAAACAATTGAAGAGTAGAAAAATTTGATGGATAAGTAAAATACTTTTTACCAACTAATAAAGTAGTTGGTAAGAAAGCTGCTAACTAACTGAGTCACACATGCGGTCTGTAAAACTGTATAAAAATGAGTTATATGAACAAAGAATGGGCTTTTTCCACTATGAAGAAAATAATGACTCAAGTGAAATTTTCCAATACCATTCAACTGCAGCCAGCTCTGATGGACAAATTGCAGTAATGTCTGCCAGTTGCTTGACGTCATCCATTTAGGGAAAAGATCAAAACTCTGGGTGCCTCATTTATCCTCTAACTTTCCACATGCTCATCTAAATTCTGTGCCTTCTTTAAGCTGATGAAAACAAACTGTGTTCATTTATCTTATAACAGATTTTAGAATAAAGCAGTTATTAACCTGCCTTCTGATGCTGCTGCAAGCATTTTCCAGATTTTTCCAAATATGCAATGGCTTGGACAGCCACATGTCTGCAGGGCAGGTCTGTGCCATACACACACTTTAACTCCTGGGCTGCCAGGACGCTGTGACAGTGGCTCCTGGAGCTGTGCTGGGTTCCAAAACAAACCACTGAACATGTCTGGTGGCACCAAAGTTTTCTCTGCAACATGCTGCCTTCACTGGGTGCATAATTGTTCTGATAGATGTTATGTTTTATCTTAGTGCAGTCATGCTAATTGGAAAAGAAATTAGATAAATACTACAAGAAAAACTGATGAAAAAGGATGGGCAATATTGGCTATTGCCATAATTCCAGATTCCTGTCCATTAAGATTTTGCCATTTAGTTTTGAAGTAAGTGCAAAAGTAAGAGCCTTCTTGCACATCTTTATGGGGCTGTGGAGTTAACTAGGCCATCCTGAGAAAAGACATTTCTCCTTGATTCAAAGTTAGTTTTTTGTTGCAAAGTTGATCCTTTGTGCCCACTTGCACAGGCTTCTCAAACTGGTGTCACTGGGAGTTTCTACACCAGGTACACAGAATGATGAGTCAAGATTTACAGATGGTTTAAAATGACCAACCAAACTCCACTTGTACCTGTTGACTTCACTCACCTGAAGCTTTGGTTCTCATTATGAGATATATTTACTCAGTGCTGAATTTTATTACTTCTAGGCTGACAGAAAAATTGTGTAATAAAATTGTGTTGCTTGAGAGGGGATGGTAGAAAAATTTATAGATTGAGAGAGAAGAGTCTTCAGTCTTCAGTCAGAATTATAACACTTCCAGGAAAAAGCAATAGATGTTTTTCTTAAAACAGTTTCACTGACAAAAATATGTAATTACCTTTCTCAGCTAAAGTTTCTACCACTATGCACCTGAAGAGCCATGTTTGGTGAATATACAACTAAATTCCCTGAGGGAAATTCCCTGTGTAATCGCTGCCATAGGAAGCTGAAAGAATCAGAAGTTTTGCTTCTGGAGGAAGGCTCCCGCTTGTTCTGGCAAGGTTATTTGCTAATCATATATAAGGCCAGGCTCTGCCTGTTGCAAATTAAAGTAATTTGAACAACAGAAAAATCAAGTGAAAATACTAAAAAGGAAATAAAATTATATTGTTTCCCTTTAAAAATTAAATACATATTTTCTGTTGTTACATCTTGAAATTAAGTACCCTTTAAATTATGAAGAATGAACTGTTCTCAGTTTTCTATCTTGACAGTGTACAACAAAAGTCATTACAAAACAATTTCATAACCAGTTAATAAACATCTACTGAAAGCCTCACTCTCAGCTATAGACCACCATTCATCCAATGGCCTGCATTGCCCCAAAAAATAGACTCTTGAGATTTCTTCTCACTGAAATAATGCCTGAGACCTTATTTTACCATCTTTTCTGTGGCTCCAATCTTTATGCTTTTATCTGTTTCAAGGGGTTCTGTGTTCTTATTGCCTTCTTGGGAAAACTGGAGGGATCAGATTGCTTACATGTGTAGCTGCAGTGCCAATCCTCAGCACTCACCATCCCAGCCTGTGTGTGGTACAGCTGAGGCTGTGAAAAAGCACAGCTCTCCTTGTGCAATGCTTTCAGCCCAGCACTGCTGTCATGCCTCTAGCAAAAATAAAGATTCACAAGTGTTGCATGAAGTATAAAGGAGGAGAAGGTTTTTAGGGCTGCACAATGCTTATTCATGCTTAGTTGTTGCTCAATTAAAATTTCCATTCAAGTAAATGCCCTTAGACTTGAGAAAGGCAAGGCTGAGAAGAGACCCTGGAGGCAGAGGTGATGGTCGAGTAGGTCTTGCAGAGCAGGACTCACTTCACCAAAGTGCCCTGCCCAGGCATCAGGGAAGCAGGAATTGGTTTGGATGCTGTAGCTCCAGACTTCTTCCTCTCCTCTTGTCCTGGTGCCATCCCCTTAAGTGTCAATACAAGGCCCATTTGGTGGCTGTGAAGAACAGCCTCTCCTCCTGTGAGTCCTTGACTCACACAACGGAGGGTGATCACCAATGGCAAGACAAAGGTAGAGAAGAGTTCTTTCTTCTGGTGTTATCTGCACCTATCTTTTCTGTGAGTGTGGCTCATACAAATGGGATATTTCATCATTAGAGCACCTCTCCTATAAGGAAACAGTGAGATAATTGGGATTGTTAATCTGGAGAAGGCTCTGGGGAGATTTTATCGCTGGCTTCCAGTGCTTCAAGTTGCTCTGAGAGAGCTGGAGAGGGATTTTGGACAAGGGCCTGAAGTGACAGGACAAGGGGGAATGGCTTCCCACTGCCAGAGGGCAGGGTTAGATGGGATATTGAGAAGGAATTCTTCCTGTGAGGGTGGGCAGGCCCTGGCACAGGGTGCCCAGAGCAGCTGTGGCTGCCCCTGGATCCCTGGAAGTGTCCAAGACCAGCCTGGATGGGGCTTGGAGCAGCCTGGGACGGTGGAAGGTGTCCCTGCCCATGGCAGGGGGTGGAACATGGTGGGTTTTAAGGTCCTTTTGAACAAAAAGCTTTCCAGGAGTACATGAGTCAGGCTGCACAAAATGCTGTGGACTCTTCCAACACCAGAGGCTTTTGGCCACCTCCCTGAAGTCAAGAGTGCCCTGGCAGAGTCTTGACTCAGGTCACTGCTGCTGGACAGCCTCTGACCCAGTGTCAGAATGGATGACACCAACACCATGGCAGCAGCAATGCTGGCCATGCACTCCAACCAGGCCCCAAACACCCACAATGTTCACTGTGGCAGCTTTGTGCCTCAGCCTCCTGCCCTGTGTGGCCAAGTCAGACTGTTCTGCAATACTTGACCCACAGCTTGCTGTGTCCTTGCCCCATCTTGTGACTCCAGGCCATAACAGTCCTACAGTGTGTCCCTTCTCTCCTTCAGGAGTGGGAAAAGAGGAGCCAGTAGCAGCCTGCATTGCTTTTCCCCCTCCCTTTGGGGGCCATTAGTTCTTCATTTCCTGAGCAAGCTGCTGGAGCAGTGCTATGGCATTCTGGGATCAGTGAGTGTCCTGAGGGTGGGAGGGAAGGAAATGCTCTTCTGCTGGGGAAGGAAGAGGTTTCCCACTGGAGAAGGGGACAAAATATCAGCAGCCCCAAGTCCTCATCTGCACACTGTTCCACAAACCAACATCTTCCTTGGCAGAAGAGGACAGGGTTGAATCAGAACTTCCTGGCAAAGGATGAACAAGATTGCAAGACAAAGGAGCCAACAAGAGCCCTTTGCCTTCTCTACAAACCACAAAGCTCAGTGGCCTTTTCTAGTTCCCTACAAATTAGTCAGAAACCCAGCACTCAGTGGCTTGATTTTAGCATTGGATGCTCAAAGGTTGCTGCTGCCCACCATGACTGAGGTGCAAAGATGACTGGAGACCTCATGCCCATGGAGCAGGTGAAGTGCCTGGTTAGCAAAGCCTAATTTATTTTCTGGGGTGGGAGTATTTTTTTTCCTTAAAATCCCATTAGACCATTCTGAAGAAAGTACCTTCTTTGAGAAGAGACACTTCAGGCTGACCTAACTGTGGCCTTACACTACCTGAAGGAGTTGACAAGATGGAGAGAGAGACTATTTACAAAAGCCTGGAGTGACAGGACAAAGGGAATGCCTTCCCACTGATGGGTACAGAGCGGATGTTAGGATATTGGGAAGGAATTCTCCCTGTGAGGGTGACACAGGCTGCCCAGAGAAGCTGGGGCTGCCCTGGATCCCTGGCAGTGTCCAAGGCCAGGCTGGACAGGGCTTGGAGCACCCTGGGACAGTGGAAGGTGCCCCTGCCCATGGCAGGGGATGGAACTGTAAAGGTCCCTTTCAACCCAGACCATCTGATAACTTTGTAATTCATGGAAGGAATGTGCCAAACCAATAGATTTCCCTTTATGATGGGGCTTTGCCTTCAACGTGTGGTAGCTGCCAACACCAAATGCACAAAACAAGCAACACAACCCACAAAGTAGAACTAAGTCAGAAGTTTCTTGCTTCTCCAGAAGCGCCCGTGGGTGGGTCTCCTGCGCCCTATATACCTGATATACAAACCTCTATTGTGTAACTAAAGGATGGGATGACAAGAGAATTCCTGTCGGGGTCACCTTGGCAAGACCCCAGCAGTGTTAAAGTCCTTTTCTCCCTAGCCCAGCTGCTGAAGAAAAAGTCTGGAATGCGTGAAGCCAAGTTTTCAAGGTTGTTTATTTTTTCTTATCTATAACAGTTTCTCTGTGACCTGTTGAGGTGCAGCTAGCACAGAAGCCATGGCAGTCTCTCCCCAGCCACAGGCGTCTCCAACATTATATACTCAAAATTACATGTACCATGTTTACAGTTCCTGTACCAATACCTAAAATCTATGTTGGACAGTGTGTCCCTATCCTAGACCAATAGAAAAGTGTCACTATCACACCGAGGCATGGAGGACAAGAAGAAGGAAGAAGAGGCTAGAGCATGCCCAGATTCGTCCATCTTGTACCCCTGAATTACATTCTAAAAAAATCCCAAAATTCTACTTTTCCCCCTGTGTCCATTGCTCTCTTACACTACTCAAACCCTTTTCACTTGTATTTCCTCATATAAGCTTGGCAGCCTCTCCCATGGGCTAAAATTGAAGCCACAGGTGTTTTTGACTTGCTGCCAAGGTTCCTGAGCCCTTTGCCAGGGTCTTGGGACAACTGGGGCAGCCAAAGGGATGCTCTGGACTGCGAAGAATTCCCAGCTTACATCGGATTGGAGAGGGAGGAAAGAAATGATACCCCTTCCAAAGTACAGCCCCTGCCAACGTGTTTTGGATATTCGTTGTAACCAAGACTGCTCACATCCCTCCTTCACTTCACATCTGATTTACAAAACCAGGAAGCCAGAGTGGAGGTTCATCTCTAATGCAGCTAAACAAGATGTACTGAGCACATCCTGCTGTGCCTCTCTCCTCTGGGCTGACACCGCAGTGCCAGGAGCCCTCGCGCTCCCAGAGCTCTTCCCTTCTCTCCTTTGCTCTGGTGGCTCCTTTTCAGGAAAAATAAATCTAGATAGAGGCCTTAAAAGCTGAGTTGCCTAAGATCTAGATAAATCAAAGGCTTTAGAATTAGTTTCACCTGAGTTGCAGTGGAATTTCTTGTCATGAGAAAAGACAGAACTGGCAGTCAATGTACAGCACTTTTATGACATTCCACTCTGTCTGGAAGTAGAGTTTCCTCAGCTACATTCCTGGGGTGAGTAAGTTCTTTGTGGTGTAAGTGGATGTTTTGCTTTTATTTATAAGTTATTAATTATTTTATATTTTTCATGATTGTTTTAAATTACAACAAAATATTTTCAGAAGATACAGCTCCAGCCGTATCTTCTGAGTATGTGATGTGGACGTGATATGGATTGTTTAGCAAGCTAAAACAAAAACACAGGGGCCAGAAACATCTATGGTTTAAATATTCTTATATGTAGACATACATAGATTCATATTTTTTTACTTTTAAAATAGCAGCACAGGTTGGTTGAAACTTGAAAATTATAACTACTCACAATTTTTTGTGAAATATAAACTGAATACATTAAAAATAAGACAAGTTTTCATTAAATTAATATATTAATTTCTTCAAATCTCCTTTATGGGCAAGACTGTTTTCCTTCTTGTTCTTAAATTTTAAACTTACCTTTAGAAATTAGAAAGCTAAGGTTTATAAACATCTTTTTGAATGAAACATACTTTTACTTCTTACAGAGTTTTGTCACACACCAGCCTCAAATTCCTTATATTATGGGGGGAGAATAATTAGCTTCTTCACTGTAGACAGTTTAGTTTTCTTTTTAAGGAGAGATTTCATTGAATGTTGAGTTAGGTTGCTTTAAACCACTTTCAAAATGTTCTTGTTAGTGTACCAGCAAACGTTAATAAATTTATTAACATGCTACATCATCATACATGTTCAGATTTATACAAGATATTTTTATGACCTACGCAGAATTCCAAAACCTGTAAACACACTGATAGCATTAACAAGGATCAGATGTCTGCTGTTTTTGAGGTATAGAAAATAAGAAGGCAGAAGCTCTGAATGTTTGAACAGTTCAGTGTCTTGGTCACTGAATCCATTGCTGGGTTTCACATGCGCGCATTTTGCGGCTCCCACACAAGCCCTGAACAAGTTTTACACTTTCAGATTAATTCTAGCAGGTTTCTGAGACCTTTTTCTCAATTTGGCAAGAGAGAATGGCAAGCCCAGATTTTTTTTTTTTTTGTAGAGTAATTAGAACAGTGATCTTCCTTTCCTGTATCTTAATTTTTAAATGGTAGGGAAGTAAAAATCAAAATAATTTTTAAAATAAGAACTGTATTGCAATGCTGGTTTTGTAGTGGATTTCCCCCCCTCCCTTTCAAACTCCATGGCAACAAAAAAAAGGTAGTGCTTTACCTCAAAACATACAGCAGTGCTACTGAGAAATGTCTGATGTTGAAAAATGGCAATTGTTACTGAATATTAGGTGGTCTTTTAAATCCTTTTCTGTGATTAGTTAGAATATGACTGTAGTAGAAAAATTAAATTTGATTTAGGACTTTACAAGATCTCAATAATATAGCCTGTTTTAGTGTTCCAATATATCTCTCACAGCACAGTAACTCACTAAGACAGAAAAAATGTTATGAACACAACACACAACATGAATTACCAAAGCTAAGAATACTGGATGCAAATTAGCTGTTTAATTAAAATGTTGTTTTTCTTTTATTGAGTTGGTCATGACAACTGTTAGAGCCTGTAACTTAAAATGTAAAGAATGTAAGAATTTCATGTAAAATACTGAAGCACTTAGCAAACCTACTACTATGTAGTACAACATAGTGAAGATCTTTGACATTTTGAGCCATAGTGATGCACCAGGTTTTGCAGTGATCAGAAATACAGCAGGTACTTCACAGAGTAACAGAAATTCCTTCCCTAAAAACATTTGCAGTCTAAAGTCCTGAAAATGTTAACTGACAATAAAAATTCCATCTGCCACCCTTCGGTTCATGTTACCATTGCCCCTCTCTTCCCTTCATTCTTCCTAATGCACCACTTTTGCTGCCTTTATTCTTCAGGCAAGTGAAGAAACTTTTAACTAAGAACACATTCTCTAAACTTTTTCTTTTTCTTTTTCTTTTCTTTCTTTTTATGAAAGCAGCATCAAGTCAGACAAGTTTATCACACAAATTTGAAACATTCAGTCTTCAGCTAAAACTCTCCCTGATTAAGTATGAAAGTGAAACACAAGGTTAGGATTAACTGTTCACAGGCAGTTGCATTATTAAATTGCATAATGAAAGGCATGATGGATAAAGTTTTTGAATAAATGCTTTGCCTATAATTGTTCCAGTCCTAAAGCTCTGATATTTTCATCATCAATACATTCTATTTCTTTTCTCAGGGATTTAAAGTATTTAAATTGCTGTCCAAGATTGAGAAGCAGGATGTTTTCTATTGCCATCTGTGTAGCAGTTGCCTCTGGGCAGTTTTCCTTATCTCCTGTTAATGGGCCCATCAATGTCCTGCCACATAGCTCAGAGATAACTCCCTCCAGCAGCCATTTTCTATTTAACGGGTGATCAAGGACCCACCCCTGACTCAGAATGACATCAGCCCATGGTGAGATGCTCTGCCCAGGGGGGAGGAGCTAAGCATTCCCACCTAAATATATCCTGGGATTTTTTAGACAGAGAGGCAGCCTCCCAATAGGTTTCCAAGAGGACACAGCTGGGGTTTTCCACTATACCGACTACACCTTTTCTACAGGACCACTGCACAAACAGAAACCACATCTGTCACTCCAAGAGGACTGCAGCCACTCCAGTTTGGACTGCTACCAACACACTGGCCAGAGGGGTGTCAGGTTGTATTCTGACTTTGTCAGTGGTCTTCCTTTTGTATCATTGCATGTATTTTGTTTCTTTTCCCTTTTCCCAATAAACTGTATTTCTGACTTGGAGTCTCTCACTGGTTTTGCTTTCAAACCAGAGCAATTACAAAACAAAATCTCATATTGATCACAAAGTTCTAAAAATGAGGGTGATGGGTAAAGAAATTAAATCAAATCTGGCAGAAATATTTTAGATCATAATGAGAGTAAAAGACAACTCACGTTATGAATTTCCAAGCAATGAAAAGGAATGAGAGAAGATGGGAAAAGAGTAACTAGAGAATATCAATAGGGAATTGTTGCTGTTGAGATGGACACACACACACTTGTGAAGAGACAATGGCTTCTCTTTGCTACAAGTTGTTCTTAAGTTTTATACCCTTAACAAAGTGTGATCTTAAGTCATTAGTTACATCAAAACTGCTCATTATATTCATTGGACAAAGCAATAGTTTATTGTACTTTATTGGTACAAAGCAATTATCATCAATAATTAATTGGTAAGAGTTTACAACAAATTATTTAGGCATGTATGCTGCTCACTAAGGCACGTATCCTCTAACTCAAATATCCCTTATATGTCTATTTTATTGGTTCCATGCTAATGGCCTTGCTTTCTTCTTTGCTATGGATAAACTCATATTTTATCAATTTCTTCTTCTACTAATTATGTTGTTTAACCTGCAGACCAGCTGCTAAACCTATCCACAGGGAGTGGGAGGTTGGGGGTTTTTATGTGGCATAAACCCAGCAGTAAATCCAGTACCAACCTGTAGCTATGTGGATTTCAGTCCTTTTGACTGCTTCTAGTGAAAGAGCATACTTTGATTCCACAGACTATCAGAGCAACCATTGGACACCAGACCTCTTGAACCTAAAGGTAAGACATTCACCTGAACTGTAGCATTATTACACCAAAATGCAATGCTTCAATTCACAATATTTTACTCAAAAGTGTATATTGGATTGGTTTCACTTTCACTTCACGTGCCACTTCTCCCACTGTTAATGATGAGGTTTCTTTGAGTGGTCTTCAAACATGTTCATCTTCTCCATTACTTATCACAGAAAAAAAGTAATTTTATAGCAGTGCAAGTGTGCAGAACCAGCAGCAAGGGATATGCCACTGAAATAACAAAGGTCTTAAACTGCTTTCCACTGACCTTTGCAGAGACAGATGTGCATAACCTGATGTTTCTGGGATATTTGTTACATCTACTCCCATGCAAAAGCAAGAACTTATCAGATATCACCTGTTTAACCAAGTTGGCTGCTTTCAGGAGGGATCAGGGGCTCACCTGTAAGAGAATGGGAGACCTCACTGAGTGTTGATAACCCTTCTGCAAAGGAGTTCTCATGACTCATTGTATTGTTCAAACCTCATCTTGTCATGATGCTTCAGACACTTCATTCCTCTATTTTTGATTATTGTTACCCATTTTCACACATATGGATAAGGATTTGCTTGACAGTCATAATTTGCTCTCTTTTTAAAATATTAGGTGTAAAATCTACACATTCCTATTCTAATGTTCCTTCTACTGGAATGCTTTTGCTGTTTGCCAGCTCTTTCATATTTGCCTTCTCAAGTCTCCAAGGAATGTCTCATTTGACATGGCACTGACTTCAGTTGATTCTCAGGACACTGGGACCCCCTAGGTCAGTCATTCTTTTTGAAGATGGAGGCAAAGAATGGATGATGGACCAGGGGGGTCTCAGGGTCCTCTCCTGGAGGACCATGATTATGAGATTGATCAAATCCCAGCCGAAATTGTGTGTGATCTGTTACCCCAGACTGATCCCTAAAAATCAATGGGCCCTGATGGAATTTGTCCAAAATCTTCAAAGAGGTGTTCATGTCATCATAAAGCCCCTCTCAATGATTTTTGAGTGATTTTGGGAATCCAGAGAGGTCCCAGCCAAGTGGAAGTAGGCAGATGTTGTTCTGATTTTCAAGAAGGGCAAGAAGGTGGACCCTGGAAACTACGGGCCTGTCAATGTCCCTTCAATGCCCAGTAAAATCATGGAAAAAAGTTATTCTGGGAAGTATTGAAAAACAGCTGGAGGACAATGCAGCCATTGGTCACAGCCAACTCAGCTTCATGAGGGGACAGTCCTGCTTGTCCAGCTTCTATGGAAGTATGGAATAACACCTGGTCGATCTAGGAAAGCCAGTAGATGTAATTATTTTGGACTTCAGCAAAGCTTTCCATACTGTTTTTCACAGGATTCTTCTAGGCAAAACATCCATCCCAACACTGGACAAGCACATCATGGGAGGAGTGAGCAACTGGCTCATGGGTTGGGCACAAAGGTGACAGTGACTGGGGTGACATCAGGCTGGCACAGGTCATTAGTGAGGTTCCAGAGGGCTCAATCTTGATTCCTGTGCTCTTCATAACTCACCTGGCTGCAGGACTGGAAGAGAAACTGAGCAAGTTCACAGATGATGCAGAACTGGAAGGAGCTGTTGGCTCGCTTAAAGAAAAGGGAGGCCCTGCAGGGAGAGCTCAGCAAATGAGAGAACTGGGCCATCAGTGACCACATAGAGTTCAACAAAGGGAGGTGCCAGGTTCTGCACCTGGCATGGGGTAAACCTAGGTGTGTGGGCAGACTGGGAATGGGATGCTGGGAAGCAGCTGCAGGAAGAGCTCCTGGTCAATGGAAAGTCAGCAGTGCCCTGACAGCCAGGAGAGACATCCCTGTTCTGGAGGGCATCAGGCCCAGCATCTCCAGCCAGGGAAAGGAGAGGATTGTCCTGCTCTGCTCTGCAGAGGCCTTACCTCCAGTCCTGGGGTCAGTTTGTGCACCACAATATAAAAAAAGACATTAAGCCCTTAGAGAACATCCAGAGGAGGCCAAAAGGATGGCGAAGGGTCTGGAGGAGCCATATGACAAGAGGCTGAGGAGGCTTGGTCTGTTTAGCTGGAGAAGAGCCTGAGGGGAGACCTCATTGGGGTTTTCAACATCCTCATGAGGGACAGCAGAGGGGCAGCTCTGATCTCTGCTCTCTGTGACAGTGACAGGACCCAGGGAAGGGCTGGAGCTGTGCCAGGGCAGGTCAGGCTGGAGATCAGGGCAAGGCTCTTCCCCAGAGGTGCTGGCACTGCCCAGGGGATGGGCACGGCCCCGAGGCTGCCAGAGCTCCAGGAGCGTTGGGACAGCGCTGCCAGGGGTGCCCAGGGTGGGGCTGTTGGGGGGTCTGGGCAGGGATGGGGCTGGGCTGGGGGGTCCTGTGGGTCCCCCCCCCCAGCTCAGGATATTCTGTGATTCTGTTCTATAGCTCTGTACACAAGTATTTTAAGTAGGGGACTTGCATCGTGCCTCCGTTTGGAGCACAGTGCTATGTATGCACTCACTTTTATCTTTCTCTAGAAACCTTATAGAAAATGAGATAATAATGCCTGGCCTGCTTATTTTCTTTTGTGATCCCTGGCTTAGACTGAACAGTTTCAGAGATGTGTTTGATCTCCATTACAGTGGTTGGGATTCTTGAAAGCCACCAGCACAAATTCATCTCTTAAATTACCCACAGGTCTCGATGCTTCTGTCCTGCCTTGCCTAGCAAGTTTTGACAAGTAAGTTATCAGATGAATAGCTCTTCTCAAATGGGGCTGATTGAGAAAATGGGAAGCATCTTCAAAGGACAAATGATTCCTTGTCTCAAGAAACACAGGAGATCTTTGGAGGTGCTGAACCCAATTATCCATCCCTTCTTTGGTTAATATTTCAAGCCAATTATCCAGAGGTTACACCAATCTGGATATGAATTTCATCTAGTTCTAATCAACTAGAACTTTTGTTCTTTGGCTTTGCTGATCTCAACTGCAGTGAATTTCACATCTGAGTTAATGCTGGGGTTATTTTCATCACAGCAGACTCATTGGATGACCAGGACAAGATGCTCCATAACCTGATATTGCACATTATTACTGCTGTCATTTAATATTAGAGGATGAAAGAAAGTTATTACTACATACAGAGATTTAAGAGCTTGTTCTTCCAGGAGAATATTTCAGCCTGGATTAAAAAAATAAAAAACCAAAAAAAAAACCAAAAACAAACCAAACCAAATATCAAAGCATGAAAATGCTGAATATTTACTTTGCTCTGCCAGTGTTTCCTTGTACTGTTTGCCCAAAAGCTTACTTTCTTTTTCCTCTTAGGGGTGAGCAGCACAATCATATGAAATCTGTAACTGTCCTTTCAGATGGTCCTTCCAGTAAATATCACCTGCTGATATTGGCACAGAAGCAGAGAACCTTCTGCCTACTGAAACCTGTGGCAGACCTGTAAACAACAGCATTTTAATTTAACTTTCTTGTTTATATATTAAAAAAAAAACCACCTTATAAGCCAAGATAGGAAGATTTCAGAATAGCAATGTTTTCCTAACAAAAACATTTGCAACTGAGATTAAAGTTTAATAAATTATTAATAATAGATTCTTGTACTGTGCAATTGCAGCAAATCAAGCTTCATTCTGTCAGGCTCAGCTGCTTTCTGTCACAGGAACATGACTCCAAAAATCAAAGAAATGTTGCTGATAGAAGTCAGATCTCATATACCCATGAAAGACATCAAATCCTTTTATAAGATGGTACAAGGCCATTAAAACACATGATCTATAACAATCCACAGACTATTCAAAGGGCTTTGCAGATGATGGGTGCACACTCACTCTGGTGTGAGTCAAACAGACCCCATATGTACCCAGATCCTTATGGGGACTCTTTTTGTCTCAACCCACTTCCAACACCACCAATTGCATCTGCAAGAGATGCTCAGGGGAAGGTGCAGAGAGGAGGTGGCACGAAGGAGTCAGAGAACAAAGAGTGATGGAGGGCATGGTGAGGGAGCCACAGGAAATTAAGAGGAGATGGAGAGGTTGACAAAATGTGGGGAACTGAAGGAGATCAAAAAGCTTTGATATTGGGAAAAGTGATGGGAATAAAGGAAAGACAGATAAAGACAGGTGGATAATCAAGAGTGTAAAACACACCAGAGAGGAATGGAAATTTAGCTGGGAAAACAAATATCATAGAGGAAAACATTCGTATACAGAACAGGGGGAAGAAAAGCCAAGATGTGCTAACTATGGAATAAGGGGAATAAGAAAAGGCAAAATACATTGATTTTGTTGTAATGCAACAGAATGGAAAAAAAAAGGACCAAACAGAGAGAAAATGAAACACTGAGATAAACCCAAGAAAAGAAGCCCAAATGTGCTCACACACTAAATTTTTACAAGACTGTTAGTGTATGCAAACCAGGTGTGCTGCATCATGTCTGACAACCCAAACTACAGTCTACCATGACAGTGGAGTTTCTTTACAAAGCAGCACAGAACAAATCCCTTGGATTTCTTTCTCTTTTAAATGAGAAAATTAATTTAATCCCATACACATCTTCAATATAATGAGATTTAAATTCAGGGTCTCAAGGTTGGAAGATAAGCTAAAAACAATTTGTCCCTAATTTAGATAACAGCAGCGTCTGAAAAACAGGGGCTTTGTAATGGGTAATTTAGACTAAGCTTTTATTTCAAGGGGGGTTAAAAAAAATAAATTTTCAACATGAACTTTGAAATTGCACTTTCAAAAGGAAGACTGCTAATGCTGTCAATTCCCCTGCAGATATCAGCACATAATTCTGTAATTGAAATGCTTTCAGATGAAGGATGTGGTGGCTGTTAAAGATTTTCATGTGATAAATGCCAGTTTCAGAAACTAACATCCCAACCCTCTGAAATTCACCCAGTTCTACCAGTGTGCCCCATTTCAAACCCATCACCCAACAAAACTGAAGCAGGAACAAGGGAAATACATCTCTCAAGAACCTCAGAAATTCCGTATGTTCATGCAGGTCTGTGTCCCCTCTGCTGTTCCAGGTGTGTTCACACAGCTCCTCTGAGAAGCTGCTTCGAGCACTGCTCAGGTGGTTTTCCTCAACAATTTCCTCTCCACCTGGTCCCTCCAATGTTGTTTCTCAAGCACTCAGAGAAGTCCCTTTTTGTCCCAAATATTTCTGGTGGTTGGACACATCTTTCCTTCATGCAGGAACTCTGTTGGTGGGTAACCCCTAAGTGTCCCAAGATCTAAGGTAACATCCTGGATGCTTTTTGGAAAAAACACAGGCTAAGCACTGTGTATCTCCTTTAGCAGATGTCCTGCACTCTAAAACAATGCAACATCATGAACTACTAGTACCTTCAATTAGAAGTAGTAAAAACTAAAATGAACAACTTTTGATATTTACAGAATTTTCCATTTTGGGGGATGTAAGGAGTAGCTCCTGCTCCAAGGCAGCAATTCCCATGGCCCCATGTTTCATTGCAAATTTTTCAAGTCTTGTAAGGTAAGCTCGTGTTACCTTTCTATGATCTTTCTCACTTAAACTGCCACAGTTTGGCAGGCTGAGAGAAACAAAACAAAACAAAACAAAACAAAACAAAAAAAAAACCAAACAAAAAACCCCCAAAGTAATAAAAAGACCTCCTAAAGAGGTATTTTCCCTTCCCCAGAATAGTCCTGATAAGATCCTCAGCACTAAAAAATACAGACTTGCTCATAGGACAGAGAAATGGAAGGAGGCTGCAGTTTTATTTCATATCAGAGCTTCAACCCCTCTGACAATTTTTATTACACAATCATTCTGGAGGCTGTTGTATCAAATTTGATCATTCAGCTTCCTAAAAACCCATTGCTGCTTTGAAATTCCTTCCTGTTAGAAGCTTTTGGTGCCCCAGGCTGCAAACGGGAGCAGCGTTGTCAGCAGCTGAAGAGCTCAGCCATTGCTTGTTTCTATCCCCTTGCACAGAACTCACCAAAGTAGGCATAAAAAGCCCAAAAACCCAAGCCTCATGGCACACATGACATGCACATGGCTGCAAAATGGCCAACAAAAAGTAATAATATACCATGGAGATGTATAATGTAGTCCTTGAAATGATAAAGGGACATTTGATATGTCTTGAATAATCACACCCACGTTCAGGTAAACTCATCTGGTCTTCGTACATGCTTTTATCAAGCTTAAGAAAAATAGCTTTTCCTCGCATTTTGACTCTTAGTGTCCGCACAGAAGTCTCTCGCTGGAGCGGAGCTGGTGGCAGCTCCCAGCTCTGATGGTGCGGATGCGGATGCCCGGCGTCCGCAGGGATCTCAGGGAGCCCGGCAGGCAGCCCCGCAGCCCGAAACACGCTTTGTGGAGCACAGCGGATGGGCTTTTAGCAGCAGGCCTTTTCCTCTCCCTGCTATCTATCCTTTCTACCCGAGTGGCAGGAAAATCCCAGCTGGAATCGCCTCTGCCTGAAGACGGCCGGACCGGGTCTGCCCTGGTGGGTTTCAAACGGGAGGAAAAGGAGAGGCTGAGGGTCAACTTTCCACTGGATGTTTTTACCGTAAGACAGCAAAGAGAGAAGGAGGGGGAGGTAAAAAAAAAAAATGGAGGGGGGGGGGTGTGGGTGTCGAGGGGAGAAGCGATAAAAAGCAGGAGTTAAGCAGGACAGAGTGACCATCCGCGCTGCGCTCCGCGGCGCTGGGCTGGCGGGGCCCGCTCTGCGCGGAGCCTCGCCGGGCCGCGGCACGGGGCGCGTTTGTGCCCCGGCGGGAGCAGAGCCCGGAGCCTCGCCGGGCCGGGGCACCGGGCGCGTTTGTGCCCCGGCGGGAGCAGAGCCCGGAGCCTCGCCGGGCCGGAGCACCGGGCGCGTTTGTGCCCCGGCGGGAGCAGAGCCCGGAGCCTCGCCGGGCCGGGGCACGGGGCGCGTTTGTGCCCCGGCGGGAGCAGAGCCCGGAGCCTCGCCGGGCCGGGGCACCGGGCGCGTTTGTGCCCCGGCGGGAGCAGAGCCCGGAGCCTCGCCGGGCCGGAGCACCGGGCGCGTTTGTGCCCCGGCCGGAGCAGAGCCCGGAGCCTCGCCGGGCCGGAGCACCGGGCGCGTTTGTGCCCCGGCCGGACCAGAGCCCGGAGCCTCGCCGGGCCGGGGCAAGGGGCGCGTTTGTGCCCCGGCCGGAGCAGAGCCCGGAGCCTCGCCGGGCCGGAGCACCGGGCGCGTTTGTGCCCCGGCGGGAGCAGAGCCCGGAGCCTCGCCGGGCGCTCCTCTCCGGACCGAGCCGATCCCTCTGCCCGCCGCGCAGCGCCAGAGCCTCGCCTGCCCTTACCTCAGACCAGTCCTGCAGATCTCCCTCACGGGTCTGGCAAGCGGCAACGTTTTCAAACTCTCTTAACTTGGTTATTTTACCATTTTGTTCTTCTGCATTTATTTGCTCCACTTTTCTGTTCTACTCCAAAGCCTTCTGTTCCAGGCACTGCCTGCGATTTAGGTTGCTTCGATTCTGTTTGGTGGTTCTGTCTCTCCAAATTTTTTTTCTGGTTGCAAATTTTGCTTTTTCGTTTAGTCTACTTCTAAGGTTTTTTCCCCTGAAATTATTTTAGATACTACATTATGTCTCTTCACTCTTTTATTACATGATTTTAACAACCTACATTTGATCTAACCTACATTAAAATTAACAACTTACATTTCCTAAGCTGTATTTTTACACTGTTCCATTTGATTAGCTATATTATTTTATTCCCCTGTTGAACTGCAGTAACTGAAATGATGATATAATGCTAAAATAAATCTCTATTTTCCTGAAACTTTCATAACTCCAGAAATATAAGGGATTGGATTTTATCTATTTTAGGAGTGATAATATTTGTCCTTGAACGTCAGACTGTAATTATTTTTCTGACTTGCCCTGTCAGCTTTTGCTGTAGCACCTCACAAAATGAATCCTACACTTCACATATCCCATTGTCCAGTCTTCCATTAGTATTCTTAATATTCTTTAATTTTGTGTGAGTTCAGCAAGCAATGGCTTCTTTACACAGTTAACAAGATACAAAATGTAGAGACCATTTCTGACTGCTCTTTGCAGCACCAGAATTTTTCTTTCAACATCAATTTCTACTCAATTCTATCAGTTTTATAGACCCCGCAGTCACTGGAAAATGAACAATTTCATTTGTAATTTTATTGTGGTTGTTATTTTCCAAAAAGGACTCATTTCTTTCTGTTGTCCAGATTGTTGCCTACTTTTCCCTGCTTTATTCTCTAGCTATATTTTACAGCTCTCTCTTTCTGCTGCCTTTCAGCCAAACCACGAAGGCAAAGGAGAGCTCACTGTGTTCTGAAGTGCCTCTGGGGCTGGGCCTGGAAATTTTGGAGTTTCCGGGAATCTTCTTAATGTGAGAAAAGCTCTGACCAAGGCAGGGAAAGTCCTGCAGAGGCATCACTGGAGTGTCCCCCTGCCTGTCCCTTTAAAATTCCAGGCATTTTATTTGGATATGCTGAAGTCTGTAATTTTAGACACTTGAGTAAATCTCTTTCAGAAAGGTCTTTTGCAGCTTATTAGAGCTTGAGGGGGGATTTTTTTGTTGTTGTTTGGTTTACTTGGTGGTTTGGAGCCTTTTTTGTTGCTATATTTAGTTGGGTTTGGTTTTTCTTTGGTTATTTGTTCTAGTTTGGGTTTGTTTTTTTTTTACCCAGAACATCCCATGTTTGCTTTATAAATATCAGAGTTTCATTTCCTGATGCATTTCCCACTTCACAGAATAATTATTTTTTCCCCACCGACGCAGGCTCAGAAAGCTTTCACAGCATTCTAGTCGAAATCCAAAAATACACAAAACCCAGAGTGTCTTCCCTAATTATCCTCCCTTTTTCCTGTACATGAATACCCCCCAATTCACTGAAAACTAAAGGATTTTGCTGGCTTATATATAGATTTTTTTTTCTTCAGCATTCCCTTCAATATGTTACACACAGACATAGGAGCAAAGATACACATTAATCAGTACCCAGTATTTTGCAGACTGAACACCTACTAAAATCCTTGAATAAATAATTAATACCTTGTAAATTAAGTGTGCATGCTCATGGAGGATATTTGCATAGACGAAATATTCACTTATATTTAAATTATTAATAACATTCCTTTAAAAAAGCAAATTTAATGGCAAAAACCCAATATAAGTGGAATACTCATATTTTTTTCTTTCAATCAAATCAGAAAATTTCTCTTCAAATTTCTTTACTCAGGTGGTTAAACTTTTATTTAATTTGCAATAAGTATATTGAATTTGAGTGATCAGGAGACAGAAGGCAGCACTTTCTGCAGGGAACATTCACTACACCTTTTCCATTTGCTTCTCTCTGCATTTTGAAATGCTCCTGCCATTTAAGAAAACAACCTGGGATAATGAGAAAGACATTACATTCCAAATAATATTGAATTAAGCATTTTGAATCCATTCGTTATTATAACTTTAACTGTTTAGCAAAATAAGAAGTATGAGTTTTGTCCTGAGAACAGAAATATCCCAGTTAAAAATATCTGGATGTGTACATCAGCCTCTTCATATCTCCCTGGAGGGCAAAACTTTAAATTAATTTTGTTATGAAGTTTTCAAAAGTTCCCATAACTGAGGCGTTTCCTGTGCCAGGGGGAAAGCAGCCCTGGGAGGGGGAGCTGTGCTCAGAGCAGCTGCAGGTCCCAGGCCCAGCTGCTGGTGGCAGCAGGGACGTTCTTTTGGGGGAACACTCTGGGAAGGCTCAGCTGACAGAGACATCCATGTATTTTGTGGGTGGAAATGTATTTGCTTAAAAGAAAAATTAAGAAAGTGGCCAACTCCCAGTGGGGAACCATCCAGAGGGCCAGAGTGAATAATTAGATGTAACATGTTACCACATATATATATAAAATTATATATATATATATATATATTTTTTCATATATTATATATATTTTATTATAATATATATTTTTATTCTATATAAATATATAGAATATTTTATATATTTTATTTATTATATACATACGTGTGTATTTTATTATATATAATATATATTTATTATATATATTTGTGTGTAATAATATTTATTATTAATATATAACAGTAACAATAATAATAACAATATAACAACAATATATTATTTATTTATATATATATAAATCATATCTATGTATCTATTATTTAAAATTCATGCTGAGCTTTTAACCATTAATATGTTGAATTTCAAGGCTTGTTCTTTCAGTATATTCTTAAGATTTTGAAATGGACTGCTTCAATAGGTCTGATTCAATACTTGACACTCTGGAGGTAACTTTTATTTTCCATGACCTAAAGCAGTTTTAGAGATATCAAAATGTAAGATATAAGAAAATCCAAACAAAACAAAAAAAAAAACCAAAAACCAGAAAAAAAAACACAAACCAAACAAAATAAAGCAAACAAAAACAAACCAAAAAAAGAAACTAAAAATAAAAAAATAAGAAAACACTTGGAAATAAGTAAGTAGAGAGGTAGCTCAAGTGGTAGGATAACTGTAATGCCATAAGTGTAAAAGCAACATCTTTGTTTTCATGATTTTATGAGTCCCAAAAAGTCCAGAGTTGAAGTGAACATCCACACTTGGCACTTGGGCACAGCTTCAGGCTGGTAAGATGATAAATAAAACTGATATTCTAGTCATTAGTTAGTCCATAACACAAACAGTGATGTAATATCCAGCAAATTTGCTTAGAAGCTGTATTTCTTAGGGAAAAAAAAATAAAAAATACAACTTAAAAATCAATTTTCTGTAGTAGAAAAGCCAAAGGCAGAAGTTCCAAAGTACAGTTGTTACTGAACCAGAATGGTCCAAAACCTGGAAATGTTTTGGACCTGGCTCCTACTTCTGGCAGCTTCACCCCATTCGAGCTTTGTCATCTTGCTTGGAAACTCATTTTTCACCCCATCCTCCTTCCAATCCTGCCAAGCACATTCAGGAACTGAGACACTCTCCGTTTCCCCATTGGAATTCCAGGAACTGAGCATTGAGGCTCTTTTTAGACACACTTTTCAATTTCTTTGTTTTATCCAAACAGTTTCCAATTAATGAATGGTGTTTGTGGAGCACCTTCCAGACACAGCCACACCGATCTCAAACAAATCTCCCCCCTCCTACTGAAGTTGCTCCAATTTTCCCATTTGAGAGCTCCATTTGCACTTTTGACAGCAGTGCTACACTGTGAGCTCATTTCTACATCAATCCCAAACCCTTTTGCATTCCTGCTTCCCAGAAGAGCATTCCTCAGCCCAAATGCACAACACACATTCTTTTTCTTGGATGTTTGTCCATCGTTACTTTGTTCTTAGAATGTTTGCTATTTTCCTGTGGGCAGTTAGTCCTTTAATATGCTACTTGCAGAAATTTGTCTTCATCCTTACTTCCCACTTATGGGCTACACATGGCTTTCTCTCCTTCCATGGAAAAGCTGTGCCTCACAGAGCTTTGTAGAGACAGTCCAGATCTCTCACTGATCTTGCACAGATACCCAAGATTGCTCCAATATCTTCCTTCCATATGGGACACAACATCTGAGTCCCTGATCCCAGGATTTTCCACACACAGACAAGAGCAAAGCAAATAACCTTAGTCTTGTTTTCTTTTTCCTCCTTTCTGGTGGAGGCACATGAGTACAGCAGATAAAGTTTGCAGCTACTCTATGTGGATCCAAGGGCTCCGAGTGTTCTCAAATGTCTGTGCCACTGTCAGGATAACACAACCTTGCCACGATGTGGAAGGAGTGTCCAGAAACCTCCTTTTGTCCTCAGCAGCAGCCAGAAAGGTCTCCCTTCCCTGCCACACAGCACTCTGAGCTGGGACAGGCCAATATGTGTCACCAATATGCAAGTGGTGCCCTCAAGAAGAAATTGTGTTTACACACCAAGATTAATTTGAGTCAGATCCTCTCATTGAGGATGTCAAGGATACAGGCAGGGATAAAAATATTATATTAGCAACCCCATTACACATGGAACACAAAGACTTTTAGCATTTGCTTTTAAATTCAATCCCTTAGTCATAGCCCCTTCAAGTTTCCCTTCAGCAGGTGTGTCTGCCATAAGCTAAGCAGGAATTCCTCCCTTCTGCCAGGCATCCAAGGGAAGCAGGGAATCCTGGGGGGCTCTGCCCCTGCATCCTGACCCCAGGGTACATCTGTGCTGTATCAGAGCCAGCCCCATCACCCGGAGGAGGAAAGAAACACCCAGGGCCCCAAGAGTCTGGGATGCAACATCCTGGAAGGATCACCACAAGCAGCACAGCTGCACCCCATCAACCTCTGCCAACAGCTCAGCTCCTGTTCCTCACTCTGCTTCCCACCCTCAGCAAATTGCTATCACATGGACCTTGGCACCTCTCCCAGCTCTGTCCTCTGACTGTCAAGTAAGATGCTTAAAAGTGATCAGCAGGAACAGCCAGACAGCAAATTAATTTTGTTTTTACCCCCAGATATAAACTGATCATTGTTATTAGTTATCACATTAACCCATGGCCAGAAGGATTGTTGTTGCCCAAAGGATTTCAGAAGTGAATCCACCATCAGTCTCCACCGGTCACAGACCAAATATTCCATTAAAAAAAAAGCTTCACATTTTAGATGTCTGGATTGTTGCATAAAAACTAAATTGTTCCTTGAATGTACAAATAGAACAAACCCCAGAACAACAGAGGCTTCAAAGGGAATACCAACAGGAAATCTCACATATCCATGTCAGTAAAGCCTGTGTCTAGTCATTAACTGGAAGAGAGGAAAAGGACCTGTCAAAAAAATAATGTCTTACAAGACAAGTCAAGCTCTTACAAGATAGCAAAAGGATAAGTATTTAAAATAAGGATTTCTCTGGAAAGTGAAAATGAAGCAGCAATAGCTTGACAACTTCATCTTTCATACAATATTCCAAGGCACTTCCCTAGTTTCCTTTCTTACATGCTCACCCTTCTAGAGACAGTTCAACAGAGCTGGAAATCATCATATTTTAGATTTCCTCCAAATGAGATAGAAAGACTTAAACATGCAGAAAATGAGGAACAAGAGAGAACACATAAAGAATGTTTTTAAAAATCACCTAATTCTCAGTATGAAGGCATGAGTACATTTTCAAACAATCGAAGAGTCCTGTCCCTCAGCTCCAAAAAACCCTGGGACCAGGAACACATGTCATTTCAAATCGACAAAATATTATATTAGGTTGATGGTATTAAAACAGAATGTTATAATTACTTAAAAGCAGGAAACAAAATTATACTCATCAGAAACAGCTTAAATTCCAATCTGCACCTTGAAGGAAGGCTAAATAGCCATCTCAGATAAAGTGCTAATTTTAAACGGGTGAAGCTGGGTTAGAAGCTTCTTTTCAGTGAGGCAGGGAATAGCCAGGTAATTATCATGGACTTAATGGCCCTGTGGATAATTAAGCCACAGGGATGTAAGCCCTGTGGGTAATTAAGCCATGTTGTGGGCATTGGCTTGACTTAAATCCTAGCAAAATTTTGGAGTAGAAGGTGGAGAACTTGCTTAAAGATGACTTGAGTGGAGTAAGGAGATTTGGTACAGTCAAGGTCACTACCTCTGCCTGTAATGAAAAATTAGCAAGCTGCACAGTAGAGCCATGTGGCTAACTAAAGAACTGGAAGAGAAGTAATTTATATTTAGCAATTCTACAGGCTCAACCTGTCCACCGGAGCTGGGAGATTATCAGGAAGTTACTTGCTCATCCAAGCACCTTTTAGGAGAGAAAAAGAAAGTAAATGCATTTTTCACAACGAAGAAGAAGGTTTAGAAGGATTCAGTTCCTAGAAAATTAAATGAGACAAATTTACTGCAATGAATTACCAGAGATGTTCTCACTTGGTTCGGTTAAGCCAGAAATACTGAAATCTAGGCAGGGTCTCCAGCCTGTCCTGGAAATAATCAGACCATGTGATCCCAATGGTTTTGTTTGCTTTTGCAAGCTGCAACTTCATTACAGCTTTTCCCCCTCCTAGGTATTTAGAAGCACTTTGTTTATCCAGTCCTGTTTTGGGGATTTCAGGCTACTTCCTCAAGGTTCCTCTAAATTATGGGTTCAGTTGTCACTCCTAAACCCATTGCAAACAGTAATGAGCACAATAGCTCTGGTACAGGCCACATCCCTGCAACCATTTACAAGAGCCACATCATTCATCCCCATCCCTGCAAACAGGCGTTAGAATTCTTGATTCCCTGGGCCTTTTCCACCTGGGTAGAGCCCAGCTCACATCAGAGTTACTTCTTCCAAAGTATTTCTGTTATTTATCTGTTTCTAGTGTTAATATTCACTCCATCCTCAGTTGTGGCATCTGTATGGAAAGTGAGACAAGGATCCAGCCCTTGATAGGGCTTTAATGTACCATCACACTGGATAGTTCCTGGCAGGGTGCAGTGTTGTCTGGTTTGGGAGCTCTTTTTGAATCTGTGTTGGTTTTGAATATGAGAAGTGTCGGAGCAGACTGACAGACATCTAATTCATTCCTAAATCTCCCTGACTTTGGAGACTGATTAACTCTATCCAGGCAAGGATTGCAGTGCTGCCCTACCCTACACATGGCAAAAGTTTCCCTGAACAAAAGTTTCCTCTGAACCTTTTCTCCTGTAATTCAAACTTCAGCTTTTTGTTCTGTCCATCCTGAACAAAGAACAGATAATCTGAGTAGGGATGGCTCCAAACAGGCAGCAGGAGAGAGGAGAACAAGCAGAGTCATTCATCCTGCGTTCTAGAGGCTGTGATGGACAAGTTTCCTTCTAAGAGTACTCTTTCTTTTCAGTCTTACCACAGCTGTTTCTGAAAGCCAGTAAATCCGGGCTCCTCACTGCCATAAAGTGTGATTCCCACCTTTTCCGCCTGGAATTTGAGCTATGATGACACAGAGAACTCAGGTGGAAATCCTCCAGAGGGAAATTAGTTTTCTGCATTTCCAGCCAATCCAAGCACAAGCAGTTTTGGTCTAAACAGCCTGGTACATGCCTAATTAGAGGGGGCTTGATAAACCAGCATAACTGTCAGAGAAAAATACACACAGGATGGTTTGAAAGAGTCTGTGCTGAGCTGTCCCCTCTCTCACATACACACACACAGAGTTAAAAATGGTTGCATTTATATTTGTGTACACAATAATATATACAGCATCTCTAAATCAGGGGTTTTAAATATACACAAGCCAAATTATGCCTTTCATTGCACATTCCTGCATATGGCAAATCTTTTTATATTGTCTGACCTTCCTAACTGTTCTGTAGGCATCAACGAGCCCCAGAGATTTGGAGATCATAGGAAGGATTGATACAAAAAATGAAACTGTTGTTAGTGGAGTATAAGAAAATCAGGTGTAAAGCACAGGACCACGGAAGGTGTTGCTGGATCACCTTTTATCTCAAGCAATTATTATTATTTGCTGGCATTCATTCTGATTTGCACAGATTTTTGCTCCACATGGGTGACCAAAATTGGACATAATTCTCTAAATGAAAACCAGTATGTGCATAAAATTTTGAACATGTTTGTATTTCAGTTATGAAAATACTTCTCTAGACACATCCTAGAATTCAATTGTCTTTTTATACCCAGATGTATCACATTCTCACTTTTGGTCATGCTGTGAACCATACAACCAATTCTTCTTCTATCATTTGAAATCTAGAAGTCGTTACCTTCAGAAATTGGTGGCTTTTTGCTCTCAAGCTAAAGTGTTTGACTGTAGCCTCTGCACTGTTGCATCTCATTCAGTTTCACTGCTTCATTCCTCAGGATTATCCAGCTGGAATGCTGAGGACAAAGGTAGGGAAGCAATAAAAGTGTGCAAAGGAAAAAGAGCTAAATACACTGCAGGCAGGAGAAAACTGCTGAAAGGGAATTCTGTCAAAAGTAACAGGGCACAGTGGATGGCTGAAAATGAAAGAAAACAGAAGGAGGACTAGAAAATTGAAATAAAAGGAGCAAGAAGGGTAGATTGAGTTCAGTAAGTTTAAACAAACTTTGAAGGTCAAATTGCACAGAAACAGCATACAGCATCAAACATGATAGAATTCTCTCTGGTGCACTTCTGTCTGTGCAACAAATGCAATTTATTTTAGTGAACTGATTGTGGGGTCAGTATAGGAGAACTAGAGAAGAGACAGTGCTTCTTGGATCAGGCCCCTGTTCTTGGGAATGACAAAAAAATACACAAAAGACCAGACAAAGTCTGGAAGAAAGAACCAAAGGAATGAGAATGAGCTAAGAGAAGGCCTCCAGTGCCACTTGTCAAATTGACTGTGTTACAGGCTTTTTTTTCAAGGTAAGGGTGAAAAAGAGCAGAAATCTGGATGTAACACACTGGCATCCCATAGAAATCCCAATGCTTTATTTACATATTTAATATAATAATCCAAAGCAGAGAGGCAATGGCACAGAAAAGGGTACTGTGATCTCTGATGACAGTCAGCAAACTTTCAAAACTTTGTTTTGGTTTTAAATAAAATTCTGTAATTCCCTTGATAATCAAGACCACTGCAACATGTTAACTATTTCCTGACATAATTTGCTAAACTGCAGTTAAAGTTCAGTGCTTAAGTTTCATCGCTGGGCAAAACTAAGTCTCCAGAACCAAAAATTTAAAAATCATATGTTAAAGTTCTCCTTGCTCATTTTAATAACATTAGTGAAATCAGAACCCTCCTCTCAAGATTCCATTACTAAAGCTATTTATTCTAAATTGTTAGGGGCTCAAAAGGAAAATAAACTTTTAAATGTAAGTGCTTAGAGAGAAACAGATGTGAAGACAGCTAGAGGTAAGGAAAATAGTTTAATTGCTTTAATCAGCCTTTGATGAGTCCCAGAAGGAAATTAATGGGTAAAATGGAAAAGTAAACCTCTCTTTAATGCCAGAAAAAGAAACAAACTTAGGGAAGGGTTTTGCAATATGATGCAAAAGAGGAAACCCAAGATTCATAGAGTCATGGAATATCCTGAGGTTGGAAGGACTCACAAGGAACATCGAGTCCAACATCTGGCCATGCACAGACACCACAACAATCCCACCCTGTGTCTGAGAGCGTTCTCCAGACACTCCTTGAGCTCTGGCAGGTTTGGGACCATGAACACCTTTTTACTTCACTTCTGCTTCCACTTTTCTCCTCCTCCATCCCTCTATGAGCTCAGCTGCTCACAGACTCCACTGTTCCAGGGAGCATTGCTTTTCCAGCCAATGGACAGAATTTTGCAGAACAAATGTATATCCCCCAAATATGTGCCTTTTCCAGGTTCAAACACTTACCCCAGGTCTGTACAATCCCTAGCACCCAAGTGCTTGTGATTAAAAACTCCCATGTGCACCAGGGTTCAAACCAAGCCAGGTTTGCATTCTACCCCAGCCATGGTTCAGGTGTTGCTGTTTGAAGTAAACAGATGGCAGCTGTAAAATTTTACTGTTTTCTCAGACAAAATCACATCCATTGTCATTTTTGCTGATATAAAGACATGGAAATGCAACAGAAACAACATTTTGGGGTGGAAGCTTGTTTAAATGGTACGTTGGGGGCAGGCCATCGTAGTGTCCATCAGGCAGCTTTGTGCCAGACAAAGTTCTAGGTGGGCAGCATGCAGTGACCTGAACATCACAGGTATCTTCCAGAGCATATCCTGCAACAAGGCTAAAAAGTTGCTTTAAAAACTAAACTCTGCAGTATGAACACCACTATGTGCAAAGCAAAACAGCTTCCAGCTCACAGCTTGCTCTTGTCATTCCAGCTCAGAGCAGGGAAAGAATTAGAGCCCAAATGTCCCCATCCACCTGCCACAGACAAGCCCTCAGTCATGGAATTTTGGAATAGACTGGGTTGGAAGTGACCTTTAAAAGTAATTTAGCCCAACTTCCCTGCCATGAGCAGGGACATCTTCATCTAAATCAAGTTGCTCAAAGACCCTCCTACCTGATCTTAAAAGTTTCCTGGGCTTGGGCATGACTACCTTCCTGGAAAACCTGTGCCAGTGTTTTATCACCCTCACCATAAAAAATTTCTTTCTTCCCTTTAAACCTATATTTGAAAAATCAGGAAACTTTAATGTATAGCAGACTAAAATTTTTAGGCAAGATATTATATTTGACCATCTGTATATTTGGAAAACATAGTCAAGCTTTTGGGCACACAAGTCATTATTTAGTTCTTGTATGAATTGTGAATATCTGCCTAGAATATGAACATCACCAGGGGTACTCAGGTTGGTAAAATCTGTTAGATGAAAAGAAGTTCCAATTGTGAGCTGAATGGTTGTGACCTAAGGGTTATTTACACACGTAGGTATGAGTTAGAGCAGATTTTAGGAAGCATCAAGAAATCTCAGTGAAGTTTGGACATATTTTATGAAGGGAGATGGGGAAGAGCAAATAAAAGGGAAACTCTTCTGAAGATAAGATGAGGGTAGGATCCTGACCTAGCAAATATTTTCACACACTCCCATTAAAAATGGGCAATATTCACAGGTGAGGGCTGAGCTTCTGTACCAGAGTTTTCAAGATCAGAGTAGGTAAAGAATTAACACAGAAGTGTCACCTTGTTACTTGTTACTAAACTGCAGTAATTGAAAATTCCAGCCCACGATTTTACCATAACAACAAAAAATTCTCATGGCAGTACTTGTTCCTTTTGGTTACTGGAATTTTTAGAGTCTTCTAAACAAGGTGCACTTCCTCCTCTCAGATTCAGAATCAAATCAAAGGCTCTTCACGTCTGATAGGATAAAATTTGAATCAACTCATTCAAAGGAGACTCCTACCCACAGCCATGACTCTGATCCAGCCAGGGTCTGAACTTACCCATCTGCTTTGAGTGACTCCAGCTGTACAGCATTTCAGACACAGCAGCACTGCCTCCCCAGAGGTTAATCCTCCCCTGTAATACTTCAGGCTCAACATCTCTTTCAGTTGCAGCTCATGCAGATGTATAAACCACAAAGGATCCAGCACGTGCATCCCTGCAAATTCCAATGGAGCCCAGATAGATCCAGGAGTGAATTATGGACTCTCAGAACAGTTTGGGTTGGGAGAGGCCTTAAAGCCAACATGGGCATGGACACCTTCCACTATCCCAGGCTGCTCCAAGCCCTATCCAAGCTGGCCTTGGACACTTCAGGGATCCAGGGGCAGCCACAGCTGCTCTGGGCACCCTGTGCCAGGGCCTCAGCACCCTCTGAGTAAAGAACTTCTGTCTCCAATCTAAATCTCTTTCTTTTAGTTTAAAACCTTTCAGGTTTGTCCTATTACTCTCTGTCTGGATATGCAGTTGCTCTCCCTCTTTTTGGTGAGGGCTGAAGGGGTTCTCATGGATCCCTGGAGCCTTGTCTTCTCCAGACTGAACCCCCCCCAGCTCCCAAGCCTGACCCCAGAGCAGAGGTGAGCATCCTCATGGCACAGCTACAGCCAACAGGGGAAGCAGCCTCAATGCCTCCAGCACTGATTTGTCACATGAACACAGTGTGCAGAACAGACAATTCCAGAATGGATCCCAAGCACTTGGAATTAGCAGCATAATACTGACCATCTCCCAGGGAGGCGTGGGTCAGTGGGGCTATAAAAGCGGGTGTAGAAGAGACCTGGTGTAGCAGCAGTGACCAGACTGAAGCCCTGCCAAGGCAGAAACTCTTGATGTTTTAACTCCCCAGTAAAGAAGTCATTACAACCACATTAATGGCCCAAAACACTTGGTTTCACTTGGTCTTCTTATTGCATCCAGCAGCTTTTCACTGACACAAAGCCACCCGTAAATCTGGAGACTGGCAGTGCCTCTGGGGAAACAAGGCTCCCATAACCCTGACACTGCAGAAAACTGATGAACATGGAAATAAAAATCAGCTTAGAAATACAAGGAAGTACAAGAAAAGGAGTCCAGGCTGGTGACATGTTTGGTGTACCCCACGGGGACTGTCACCTCAGGTGAATGGCCATGCTCCACAGCTCAGGTGCCTCCATGAGTATCCCCAAATCCCAGACTTTGCCACACTTTGGAAGTTATTCAGTGCATAACCCCAAGGCACATACACTTTACAGCACTGGCCTTTTATATCTCACATGAGTTATGGCTGTGGTTTATATGGGATTAGAGCAGTCACTTGGAGGTCTAAGAAGACAAGATATTACTTCATAATTTATTTTTAAGACCAGAAAACTAACAGGAAACACAATCTGAGAATGGGGGGAAAATGTGAGAATGTGCTAGAAAACATAAATAATGACAATTAAATTGTCATTATTTTTTATGTTTTCTAGCACATTTTTGTAGACAAGATTTCCTAGAAAAAATTTGATGATGTGGTTGAGTTTCTGCCCTTGGCCATATAATAACCATTGTAAAGCTCAGTTGGGAGGACCTTCACATCTTACGGGAAATAAACCCTTTGAGAAAAGAATCAGGAAAAAATAACATCTCAGGGAGTTGTATTTGAAATAGCATTTTTCCACTCTTAAAACAACAGTCTTAGGTATTGCAGTACCAGAAGCAAGGTGCTGCAAATAAAATAATTGTCAGAGATTTGTTGCTAAAGCTTCACAACATGACAGAAACCCATTGCTGAGATTCATATCCCTGTATCACTTCTACAGGTTTTGGCCAACTTTGGTTTTCATGACAATGGAATTTTTCCTCTCCATGATGGCAAGAAAGAACCTCTTCCTCAGCCTCCTGCTCTGCTACAGCCTGTTCAGGGCTGCTGATTCCCACTTGGTCATTGAGGAGAAGACAGAATGCAACCTGTCCAGGAGGAGCAAAATGGACCTCTCAGATCTTCCACCCATCTCCATAGTAGGTGAGTAAAACCTGCCCTTCAGTGCCAAATTAACAAGATTTGCAGAAGACACTGCTTTTGATTATTCTGAATTATTTGGATTACTTTGCTTGTCTTCATAGGGTGCAGAACTGTGGTGGCTGTAGCACCCAAGAATGACAGTGTGGTAAACCTCAGTTTAGAGGAAAAAAAAATACAATTTGTTTCAGTTTTACAGGTTTCACTTCAGCTCCCATCACACTATAAGGCTTTTTATATTGAAAAAAACTGGTATTGTGCTAATATGGGAAATAACCTTACTTAGAAAATCTTATGCATATGAGAAAAAATAACAATGTGATAGTTTAAAGGGTTGCTCTTGTGGTAGGAAAATTAACAGTATTCACAGGTATTAATATAACCTCAGTTTTTCTGGCCTTTAAACACAGGAATAAAAGAGCAATGCAAGGGAGGGCCAGGGGTCATTAATTTATCTGTCCAAGACAGGACTAACTCTGTCTCTACAGTTACTGGCAGATGACCACCTGCCCTGTTTGGGAAGAACCTCTTTAGGGTGATACTTAACTCTTTTCTTCACAAGATTCTTTCCTAATGTTTGCTGTAACTCTTCCATGTAATTTGCACCAACTTCTCTCAAGCAACTCACGGGTGTTTGGAGATAATCAGGTACAGAACATTCATAACTCTGTCAAAATGCTAATAATTAAAAAAATAAACCTTCCTTGTTTAGCTCCTTTCTGCATGTTTTTAGTTTAAAGCAATGTGGTTCTTACCTTGTTTCCTGTGTTTGCTCCATGCTCTTGCTCAGGACAACATATATTTAAGGAGAAACAGTTGCCCCACACATACATTTCCAAAGAAATCTGAACCTCTGAATCCTGAGTTAACTCAGTGTTGTTTAACTGAGAGTTTAGCAAAGCTTGTGCTGTTCTGCAGCCTCCCAAGCTATACCATTTCATGGTCCTTGGGATCCCTGCTGCCTTCATTCCCACAATTCCCATACCTATTTTATGGCCCAGTTAAAAATCAGAGCTATAAAATACGACCCCTTCAGCTGATTTCTCCATTTTCTTAATAAGTGAGCCTGGTGCTTTTAACATGAGAGACAGGCTGAGCTGTAACACATTTCTCCCCACTGCTTCTTAGAGATGCATAACCCTAACTTATAATGATACAAGGAAAATAAATGAAACCCCCCAAACCAGTTCAAAATATTTGTTCTTCATTCTGCAACTCAGTAAATCCAAGCAATTAGAAAATATTCAAAAGTATATTGATAGAGGATCTTGGAATAGATAAGGAGCCACTATTCACCAGTGGGGATATGGATGTTTTTTACCTCAATCATCCATTACATACAGGAAGTGCTTATTATGAAACTCACACCCAGAATAAAGATATCAAAAATACCACAATAGCTTGGTGAGCTGGGAAGTGTCTCACACTTTAACAGTCTTGCTACGTTAAAGCCCAAAACAAGCCCCAAAACAAGTAATGGAATTTACACACTTATAAATATCTAAAATTAGATATGGTGACAAATATATAGAGGGAGCAAAGTTACAGGCATGTGAATGGAATACCTTTGCAAGGAACATTATGTAAAATGAGGTCGTAGGGGGAGAAGAAACAAAGAACTGCAGAATGAAAGGTGGCATCACAGATGCAGAGTATATGCCAAATCAGCAGAGTTTTTGCTTGAGGAAAGCAGTGTACACTTGTTAATTCCTTCCAAAATTACGCATGTAGCACCACCTTTTAATAGAAGAAATTATGGAATTCTAAAGATTTTTCCTATTTTTGTTTTGTGACTATTGTGCATGAGTACCCCAATCTTTTTCACAGAGACCTTTAATTTTATTTCTCTGAAATAATTAATTGTTTGTATCAACTGAACAATGTGTAAAAAATCCCTTCTAAAATACAAATATCAGTTGCTCTTCTGCTTCGCACAAGCAGCAGTGACAGAGTTCAGACATCCTGAATTGACATGAACATCACTGCAAAATATGCAGCAATGAGGTGGCAATGCAGGTTATCTGCCTCCTCTCTCACAAAAAATAGGATTATCTCATTGAAATAAAAATCTATGAAACTAATTCCACATTTTCCTGTGCTATTCTCATTGAAGATTTAACTAGAAAATCCCAGAAAGTCAGCAGGAAAGAGGCAGAGAACAAGAAATCTTCCAAGGTAGGTGGTTGTTCAAAAAACTTTGTTGGATTAGAACAGTTTGTTACTTCTAGAGTTTCCCTTGGTGCGTTTATTTGAAAGGCTTTTACTGTCATTCCCTGATTTAAGTAATTTACATACGGTTTAAAGCTCTAAATGTTGTAAAAATAGATGTTAAACGATAATGGTGGAAAGAAAATTAGAAGCTGTGGCTGCCCCATCCCTGGCAGTGTCCAAGTCCAGGTTAGACAGGGCTTGCAGCAACCTGGCATAGCAGAAGGTGTCCCTGCCCATGGCAAGGGGTGGGATGAAACGGGCTTTAAAATCCCTTCCCACCCAGAGAATTCCATACCTCTGAGTTTCAGAAGTGCACAGGGTGCCTGCAGCTGCTGGGCTTCAGAGACCCCTCCCAGGTCCCAGGCACGCGCTGAGCGATGTCACTGCAGGACACGTGAAAGCACGACGCGAGCCGCTGCTATGGCAAAGGTGAAAAAGAGCAAGATTATTTTCTGACTCCAGCATTTATACTTCTTCAAAAGTGACAGTGGTTTGGAGGGTGAATGCGCCACCTCTCCAATGACATTGGACAAACTACTAGTACATCAAATTTCTCTGCCTCTATGGAGGAATGGTAAACAATAGATTGTTTACAGAAAGTTGTGTGAGAAAGTTCTCTACAAGAATGTAAACTCAGAAGGCTTTAGAAAATCTTAAGAATCAGGGCAACATCGCGACCCAATATTTTCCACCTTTCCACGTCCCCAGCAGAGAAGCTGCACTCCTGGGAGAAATGAGAGGCCTTTTTCCACTCCCTGAACCGTGTGAGGATTCCCACGGATGCAAGATCACCGGGCTCAATGAGGTGGAGCATTGCCAAGTTACTGCCCTGCTCTCTCAGTGTCACAGCCTAGCAAATGAGACTGACAGGGAGTTTTCACTCATCTGAAAAGCTGGGAGATCCAAACATAACACCTTAATTAGTTTTATTGATAACTTCACCATCTGAGTACATTTTGGCAGCCCTTTCTTCCCCTTTCTTCACTGCTGCCACTCTCCTTCCTAGAGACCCTTTCCAAAGCTCCATCCAGTCATGGTCAAAATGAGGTTTGTCATTTTGCTCAGGGGCTTGTTCTCAAGCCACTCTTTCCCATTTCCCAGCCCTACCACACCTCTGCATTGCTAGCACAGCTCCCACTGCCACAGCCAGCTGCTCATTCCCCCAGAACCTCCTGCTGTTCACCACCCTCATTTCACCTGTCTACAAATTCTCATGTTTTTATCTTTCAGAAAAATGCTAAACGCAAGGTATCTCCAAAGCCAAGGCCTCCACCTGCTGCTAACTGTGTGCCAACCTTCAAAACCTGCAAGCCACACTTGAATTCCTGCTGTCACTACTGTGCTTTGTGCAAATGCCGAATCTTCCAGACGATCTGCCAGTGCCTGATGTTAAACCCCAAGTGTTAAGCCAAGTCAGAAACACAGCAAGCCTTCTGTCTTTCATTAGTTTCTCAAGTGCATATTTCAAATTTCCCCATGTCTATAGCAATCAAAGTAGAGAGCTCTGAAGCTTGAATTTACGCCTCTTAAAATTTAATGCACAGTTATTATGGGGTTCGTGTTACCACAAGCTGGATGTTATTTCAGGGAGCAGACAACGAGGGAGATTGGCACTGAGTAAGCAGTTGTAGCAAAAGAGCTGTGTTTTATAATGAATTCTGGATTCCTGTGGGTTTGAGCTTTTATTTGAAGGGTCATATTAATGCCAGTCTGCAGAACTGTCTAACCAACACCATAAAACCTGCCCCCATGGCACCCAAATGGCCACTAAAACAGGACTGGTTAGGCCAGTGAGGGATTAGAGCTTGTCTTTGTCCACAGGGACATCACCAGCCTTCAGCACAGCCAAAGTATCAGGCTAAAAATGCAGGGTTTGGGTTTAACTCCATTTTCACATATTCAACAAAAATCAGGACAAGAATTTATGTAGGTTATTCTACCTGAAAAGATGGACCCAAGGCTATAAGGACATTTTTTAATTATTCTCAGCTAAGCATCCACCTTCATGGGTTTCAGTCATTCTGCCACCTGGAAATGGTGTCATACTCCCATATGACATACATATATACTTAAAGGTATCTGTGCCTTGGAATATAAAAATCAGATTTTTTTTTTCTCTAGACATGTCTGTAGGAATCAGCTCTTCAGCCTTTCTTCTCCTGCTGCCAAGAACAATTTTCAAAAGCAGGAAGATATATCTGGGACTTTGAGGAAGAAAGGAAAGATCAGCAAAAGATGAATGTATATCCCACATGTACATCTTGAAGCAAAAACCATTCCAAGCAATCAATTATTTGCCCTTTCTTGCTGCAGGAGCTGCGATTCAGGCAGGAATGTCCAAGAGCTGCAGCAATCGGGGAAAAACATACATCACATGCTGTATCAAGACTTAAGGGCTCAGAAAGAGATGGAAGCTCAAATCAACAGAAGATTTCTTTATCTTGTTCTTGAAGCTCTTTGCCTTAAATTTGAGGTATCCAAATTGCACAGAAGGAAAATCCTTCTTGGTTAAACTCCCAGGAGAGCAAGGAGGGAGCAGACCCAGAAAACATCCCTGCCACTGAAGACTTTATTTGCCAGACTCCAGCTCTTGTTTTTTACCTCATCTGTTCTGTACCTACAGTGTCTTTCCCCTGCTCCCTTACTGTTTTTTCTTCTGTGCCACTTCCTTGTTTTTAGCATTTTCCCTTTATCCAACTGCTATTCTTTGTTACCGCAGGAGCACTCCAGGGCTAACCCACATCTCCCATGTTTTCTCCACCTGCCTGCACCAGTGCTCTTTAGCTTTCACAACCAGATTTTTCTAGCCATGAATTTCTAATCAGGAAATCAGGAATTTTCTAATCCCCTATTCAGGTCAATTGAGAAGACAGTTGCTTGCTGATTTATTTCTTAACACAGCCGAGGGTTACAAAAACCTTCTAGGCAGGCAGGAAATGATGATACAGATGACACTCAAAGGGGTCAAGCCATAGAAAGGTTTGTTTGGTTTTTTTTTTAATTCTAATAATTAGTCTAAACTCAAAACCAGAACTCAAAACTAAGGTCAGATATTGACAGAAATTTTTGTTCACACTAGATAGATATATATAGTTCTCAGATTAATCTAAGAAAGAGCCCTAATGATGACAGGATGTCATTGTGTTCCTTATCTTTTATAAGGCACATCAATTGGCTTGTCTGATATACATTTGAATTCTTGTAAATATATGTAAGTGTGTCTTTTAGCCAGATTTCTTGGCTCAGGAATCTGTAAGCCACTCAGTTATTATGAAAAAGGAGATGAGAAGGAAGAGCAATACATTATAATGGATTTCAGATTGTGGCTCCTTCTTTTACTAGGTAAAGATTTAGGTTCCATCAAATTTTTTTCAAAATTCTCATAACTATAACAAACTGTTGTTGATTTGATGCCTTAAGTTTTAGCTTTCGTATTTTCCAGATTCTGTACTGCATTAGTGTGTAACTCTGAACTTCATATAAAATATTGGCAAGTTTTCCTCACAGTCAGTCAGACAAAACAATCCTTTCCCAGCCCCAGAACCAAGGACACCACTGCAGCTTCAGGCCCAAAAGGTGTAAACAACAAACAGGCCCAAAGGGCCCAAAAGGTGTAAACAACAGCAAATTGAGGAGAGCAGTCTGGGAGATGGGACTGCATAACCTGGAGCTGTAGCTGGACAATTAACCCCAATATGGAAATGGATCAAAACTTATAAAATGTGAAAACTTGTGACCCATTGTCCATCCTGGGTGTAGCCTTGGCCAGGCTCTTGAACTGCCCAAGGTGCATCCTTTGAAGGCCTTTTAATAAATCCCTATTTTATTCCTTTAACACTGTATAGCTCTGTTCCAGGTAGCCTCCCAAGGCATGAGATTGATACTAAAACCACACCAATAAGCACACTATTTCTTATATGGAAACAAGACCTTTCATAACAGAAAGTCCAGCTGGTCATAAAAATTATATTTTACCATGGTCAAGGGGCATGGGAGCAGAGGGAAGGGAAGAAAGGAGAGCCAAAAATCCAACAGACAGCTGCTCTCATCTGCAGCTCCCACTCCAGCTTTGCAGAACCTCACAGTGGCTGAGGTCAGCAGAGACCTCTGGCACCCATCTAACTGGACCTACTTGCCCAGGACCACATCCAGGCAGCTTTTGAACATCTCCAAGGAGGGAAACTCCATCCTCTGTCTGGGCAACCTGTCCTGGTGTTCGGTCACCCTCACTCACCATTAAAACCAGAACAGGAAATGTTTCCTAATGTTTCACTCTCTCCAGTATGTCCCTGTCTCTCTCGCACTGGGGAGCCCAAACTGGACACAGAAGTCCAGGGATGAGCTCCACAGTGAGGAGCAAGGAGGGATCCCCTCCTTGGCCTGTGGTGACAAAGCTCCCAGCACAGCCCAGGGCACAGTTCACCTTCTGGTGACTCTTGGTCAGCTTGGTGCCCCGCAGGTGCCCCAGGGCCTTTCCTGGCTCCCTTCTGGGTGTCCCCCAGAGTGTCCTGGGCTTGCTCCCCCCCAGGGACAGGACTTTGTGCTCCTCCTTGCTGAGCTGTCCACCCTGGCTCGGTCCCTCTGGACAGCAGCACATCTGTCTGGCAGATCAGGGCTGTGGGAGCTCTCAGAGCTCCCTCTGCCCCACCATCCACATCATGATGGAGATGTAGCACAACTTGGGGCTCTCAGACAAGGAAATCAAAGTGCCAAGACCCACCCAAGGACCTCCAGAGATGGCAGCTGACCCAGACAAGGACAGGCCTGTGAAGGCAACGAAGGAAAAGGAAAACTGTCAATGACAGTAAAGGGATTTGTTTTTCAACATATACGGACACTGGTTTTAATATAGCATCTATCTGTAGTGTATTTTTAAATTTGATTTATTAATAAGCCTTCTTTGTAACTGGAATTTATTAGAAAGAGGCTTTGCTTTCTTTGCTGTTCATCTCACACCAGAGAATACATATAATCCAATACTCTGAAATTATTAGCCTTAATGACTTGACTTCTCTGGGTAAAGATCACATTGTATGAGGTACTGACACAGGATGCAGAAATCAGCAAAATATGTACACCAAAAATTTGCTTCAGTGTGTTTAGTTTGAGCAGTTATTTGTACTGAGGGGATGTTTGTCAGTGCAGGAGTCTCCCTGGGGTCCCATCTGAAATATCATCAGCACACAGATGATAAAACATGCACATGACAAAGATGGAGTATGTAACTTTTACCTGTCACACACCAAAATGCCTCCACTGAAAACTTACTGGAATTCAAGTGTAGAGACAGTCTCAGGAATGCTCTGTGACAGAGTCCTCCTAGAGACTAATGGAAATTTTACCCCAGTTACAAGTTAGTAGTATAAAACACAAATAAATTACTGTTAGCTTTTCCACATATTGCCTGCCTTGTGTAAATTTAAAACATATACTGTATTTTCTTGAATTGATTGCTTATTGTCACACCCAAAGCTCATAAAATCCAAGTTTATCCTTATGGATAAAACAAGTGGCAGAATTAACACCTTAATGGCTACACCTCTCAACATGTCATAGTTTTCCAAGCTAATCACTCAAATTCTCAGGAAGACTGCAAAAGGAAACGAACAAAAGCCTTCAGGAATTGCTGAGAGAAGGGAAGATTTGATGGAAAGTAAACTGACTTTTTCCAAGTTCTCTAGAAGAGTCAGCAGTGTCTGTGATGCTGCTTTGGCTGAGGGTGGTAAAAGACTGAATGAGGCCCCTTTGAGAGGAGGACAGTGTTAAACCCATGATAAAAAGAAATATTGGAGCAGCAGAAGGAGATTTGTGTAACCAAACGAAGGGGCTGAGGAAGAATTTGTGATGTGCCAAGCTGTGATTCTGTAGGAGCTCACAATGACATCCATCCCAGTGCTACAGGAGGCCTCTCAGAGCATGGTGGGACACGCTCCTCATGAGGTACTGCAGCCTCCAGCTCACTCCCTGGGTGGGTGTAGACATTAAATGGTACTCAAGGCCAATGCAAAAAAACCCATTAAATCATAATATATTTCAACAGAGCACTTTAAGATGAATTAGACCATTCTATGGCCCGAAGTGACTCTATAAACATGCTGAACAGACCAATTCAACACTTGTCCACATCCAGTGATCTATTTAACTCCAAGACATGCCTCTGAGTTGCACACTCAGGGCTGGAAAAGAAAATAATTAACAACAGATTGCCCTAGCAAATCCAGGAGCAAATTTTTTCTGTCTATTCCCTAACTCCAACCTGCTGCTCTTCTGGACAGTGCTCCCCACACAGTGATCTGCAGAACCCAGCAGAAAACATGAGATGGCCTTCTGTGGTTACTGCACTCCAAAATCCCAGTTACCCCTGTCATACCTGTAGAAGATTTGCCACAGGCACCTTATTTCCAAAACCAAGAATGCATAACAAGCAGCTATTCATTGCCAACCAGAAATATAATCTTACATTTTTGTAGTACATTTAACAGTTGTAAAAAAATAATTGCTTTCTTGGCTAGCTGCAAACCACTTGAAGCACCATGTGCTTTTCTAACTGTGGGGATGAGAAAGTCACCAGTCACTTTTGGCAAGCTCTGGCCAAAGGCAATGAGTGAAGTCTACAGCCTTATAAAAGCAACAGTTGGCAGGTCACAATGTAGTCATAAAAACACGACTGGGGACATCACAGGTGGGCAGACACACATGGGCAGTGCTGAATCTTGGCATTCCATGAACAATTCTTTCCTTTCTTTGTACAGCCTCCACTGTTTCAGCTTTTATTTTGCCAGTGTCCAGATTCCAACAGGTCTTTTTCAAAGGCATCAGCAGCTCCTGGGATAGCACAAAGAACAGGAACAGACACATCAGTCCCACAGTGCGCTGCCTTGCTCTTAGAGTCACAGAATGGTTTGGGTTGGAAGGGACCTTAAAACCCACACAGCCATGGGCAGGGACACCCTCCACTGTCCCAGGGTGCTCCCAGCCCCATCCAGCCTGGCCTTGGGCACTGCCAGGGATCCAGGAGCAGCCACAGCTGCTCTGGGCACCCTGTGCCAGGGCCTAACCACCCTCAGCATAAAAAGCAAAGATCTTCTTTATATCTAATTTAGATTTACATTCTTCCAGTTTACAACCACCACCCCTTCTCCTGCCACAACAGGCCCTGCTAAAATGTCTGACCCCATCTTCCCTACAGGCCCTTCAGGTACTAAGAGGCTGCAACTGGATCTCCCCAGAGCCTTCTCCTCTCCAGGCTGAACACCCCCAGCTCTCCTAGCTCACCTTTGTGGCCTCCTCTGGACTTGCTCCAACAGCTCCATGTTCTTCTCCCATTTGTTATGGACGAGTAATGAGATGGTTGGCTCTCACAATTAAAGGGTGAACATTTTATGTATGTTAAGAGAAGTTTTATAAATGTATAGTTATGTTACTGCAATGTGTTTCCCCCAGTATTGTTATCATGGGATGGCCTCGGTGCTCAGGGCATTTGGAGAAGGTTGGCTTGTGACTGTGGTAACCCCTGGCCTCTAACCAAGGTGTAAGAAAATGATCTCCACCCCTGGACAGCAAGGAAGGAGCGACTGACAGGACTTTAGGACGGACGAGAGGACTGAAAGGTGGAGCATCCATTTTGAAGATGAGTCACGTGGCTGGCAGTCATGGGGGGATTCCCAGTGCTGTAATTTTTCCTTATTTAGTCCTTTTGTAGTATTTTTGTTAAGGCTTAATAATGTTGCGTCGCGATCAGCTCCTCTCGCCGCGACACCCCGAGCGGTGGCGTGCTGGGCGGTGAGAGGGAAGAGAAGGGGCGGCCACTCCCCCTTGTGAGCTCTGCAGTCCCAGTTATCAGCGCAGGGACAGATGGCAGACCACACGGGACTTGGGGGGTGAACAGGATGGATTTATCCAGCGAGCCCCAAGACCCTCCGGGGAGGGCGAACAAAGGTTTTATACTGTAACTCAAGGGGTGGAGTATAGGAACAGCAACCAATAAGGGTAGGGCTAGGGAGGAGCCCAGGGCAGGACTAACATAGCACAAACCTATCAGGGAGAACAGGGGAGTGGAGTAACACAAAGTAACCAATAGGGTGTTGGGCCTCATTACATGGACAGGGAACTCTCTGGAAACATGGGTGGGGACTAGGGAGAATGACAGGGAATGCTCTGGAAGCAGGGGAGTGGACTAGAGGGACTGACAGGGAATGTTCTGGGGAAAGGGGCAGGGAAAGGGAGGATTGACAACTTGGAGAGGAGGGGAGTTAGGGAAGAGCTGGGTAAGATTGGCAACTGGAGAAGGGAGGAGGGGGAGGATATGAACTGGCATTTTAACAAATATCAAATTAAAGAAAAGCACACCACCACATAATAAACCTTTACAATTTTAAAGAGTGAGAGGTCATTTCTCACACATGTGAGCCTCCAGAGCTGCAGGCACCCCACAGGCAGGGTGTGCTGCGAGGGGAGCAGAGAGGCAGCATCCCCTCACTGCCCTGCTGCCCAAGAGTGGGGTGAGCCTGGCACACGGGGGGTCTGGGCTGCCCAGTGCATGTGGCCACCCACAATAATAGCTCTTAGACCTGTGCAATGGAGGTTCACAGCTAGAAAGGGGTTTGGAGGGATATTCTTCCCCTTCACCAGCAAATTATCCTTGATTTGGGGATAAAGACACCCCCGTGTCAGTCTGGCATGATGGGCTGATGTTCAAGTTTTTCTTGTCCTTCAGAATCAACATAAGTATTTTCTGCCTCTTGCACAGTCAGATCAGAGAGGACTGGGAGAGGGAAATGAAATCCTGCCCCTTGACTGACATCCAGCAGAGGCCCTGTGCTGTGGAAGAGGTTTTACAGTGACTTCTGTCAGCCAGAGAGAAGTTGGATAATCCATTTTTACCCCTGAAAGAATTTTCTACCAAGGTCATTGACATAGAGACCAAGAAAGAAAGGATAAATAAGAGAAACCTGCAACTGCCTGTTCCAGTGAGCACTTTGTTTGTCTTTCCTGACCAATGAGTAAAGTGTAAACTTCTGAGTTTTTTAAGACTGTATAAAAAGCATGCATGCTATAATAAAAACGGGTTTTAAGCCTTCTGAAAATGGGGCGTTGCTTTGTATTGTGACTGTCTCAACTACAACACTGTGTCACACCAGAAGCACCCATGCCAGGCTGGCAGGTGTCACATGGGACCTGGGGGATACCATTCCCACCTGGAGGAGCAGCACCAGGCCAGGGACACACGGGGCTACCTGAGAGCACAACCTCCCACCCTCAAAGTGCCCCTCTGAAACCTGTGGGGCCTGCAGATTATTTTCTGAGGTTTTAATGGCAAGGTTTTAATGGCAAGGTTCTCAGATGATATGCAGATGGCCAACATATGGCCAAGTCACTCTCCCAGAATAAAAAGGAGGTTTTAGTAATTTCTACAAGTTTTTATTTTTTCAGTGAAATGAGAAAATATTTCAATTGCTGCATGACATATGCACATCTTTCCATCCAGGAAATCCTTTAAGATGAAATCCTGCCTGAAATATGGGAGCCCTAAAATGGCTATATTGATGTCATAACACAATTCACATGTGGTTTCATTTAATACAGATAAAGGCAGGAAAAAACAAAACACACCATTTCCTAGTGATCCACTGCAGACCCCTCTGAATCAGTGGAAATCATCTATTGACTTTAATATACTCTAATATACATTAATAACCCCTTCATCACTCACACTCTACATTTTACCTAATCTATTAGATTTACCTAACAGTGTTCATGTGGTACCCTTGTCATTTTGGGCAGTTTCCTCAGCTAAAATGTCATTTGGGATGTCATACGGGCTTCCCTTCACTGTGCAAAGCTGTCTCAAATAGATGAACAACAGTATTATGTGACTTACAACAGTAATAGCCAGAAATGAACCATGAGAATACACAGCCTCACTCTTTCTTATGTTCCATAACAAATAAGAGTGGCATTTAAAAAAAAAAAAAGTATACATAAATTCATTAAAAGAATGGTCTTTCACTTGTTGGTGAAAGACATCAAACCTTAGAGTCTTCTAAAGTGGAAATAAGAGCATTCAATGTAATTCTACAACCAGGGATCCCTCCTCCTCTGAAAAGACATCAGAAATATCTGATAGAGCCAGACCACTTTAAACATGAAGGCTTTAGTATTTCGAAGATTCCCTTGCTATAAAGCTGTGATTCAATTCTTGCTAATTTCTCAGTTTGGGAAGCAAATATATAGAGCACTAAATGAGCAGAGCAGATGGTTTGCTTCCCTTTATTCCCTTCAACATTCTCTATCACTGCTCCGTTCCTCTAAGTTTGGAGTGTGATCAGAGATGTTGGTATTTATCTCCAAATGACATCTCAGTGGCAGGACAGACCCCAGAAAGGGTCAAAGGAGTCTGCAGCCAGTTGTTAATAAAATACACATAGGACATAAGTTTTGGAGAGAAGGAAGAACAGGACCACCAAATGTTTGTTCTTAGTGGAAACAAGTTAATAAAAAGGCAGACGCTGACAGTAAGCCCTGGCTCAAGCCAAAACCTCATGCCCAATTACTAATTATTTAAGGTGCCTGAACCTCTGCATTCTGTTCAGTTTACTTCCAAAATGCTGCTGCTTCATCAGGGAAAAGGAGCACATACTTATGACTGAGGCCCATTAAATATTCCCTTATAGAAATGATTTTCCAATTAATGAAACCAAAACCAGGGTGCTAGAGAAAATTACCAGGTTTGCTGAAAAATGTCTCTGGACTTTGCAGATGGAAAAAGAAGTAAAAACTTTACTACAAACTTTCAAAGTATCCCAAATAATTTAATCTTTCTGCTGTGCAGTTTCAGGGAATTATACAAGAAGTCTCATAAACAGGATGCTGCAGAACCTTAAACCCATTTTTTAATCCCACTCTCTTCTGGAAGTATTTTTTCACAGGGTTGGGATGTTTTTTATTATTGTTCTGTCAGTGTGTTGTTTGTTTCTGCTTTCCTCAAGCTGGCATGCAAACCACAGGCATGAAGGGGATTTTAAAAGAGAAGAAAAATAATTGTAATTGTTACAGTGGTGCAAAGCTGTCCAGTGGCAAACAAAGCTACTGCAAACCCTGTTGAGGCTTCCCAAAGTATATTTACTACATTTGATTTGTCTTAGAAAAAAGCTCCACAGCTAAAAAAAAAACCAAAAAACACAATTAGCTTCCAAGAGGCTTAATATCATCTGCAGGAAGAACCACTGCTATGAAAACAAGCTCAGTCATGAATCTCAGTCATCAGTGAAACATCCATTCAGCCCTGCCTTGTTCCCCTCTGCACTGATCTGTATTTCCTAAGGCAACCTGTGCCCCTCTATCAATCTCCACAGAACTCCAGCCTCACAGAAAAATAAAGAGTAGGGCCTAGGAAGATGATGTTGCAAATTTAAAAATCACAGAGTCTGGCATTTCTGGTTGAGATAAATGGAGAAAAATGTACAGCCTGTGCTCTTTTACCACTTCTGACTCAACCATGGAGGGAAAACAGAGGCAGGAGGTGTCGTATCTACAAGAGAAAAGTATTTTCTCTGGTAACAATAAGGAAAGCATTAACAGAATGTTAGTCTGACAGACATTTGAGAAATACTTTTGGCCAAATCAGAGCTGTCTATACCATGAGTACAATCTTTCATAATTAATTTTTATTTTATCACCAGATTCTATCAATTTTCATAGACAGATTTGCCAGGATGACAGTGCTTGTTACCACCCAGAACAACCCAACCCCACTGAAGGCAATGGGACACTGAAAACCACTTGAAGGTGCTAAACAGCAACCTGAAGTTGGACACAGCATGAAACAACTACTTTTCCCAGTGTGGAAATAAATCTGGTTTAGCACTACTTTACTACTGAGGGTTTTTTCCTGATCAAGTAGAAAGAAACAGCAGGAAAAGCCCTGCTAAATTAATAGCCAGGAATGGCTAAATTTAAGGAACGGCTATTAACTAGAGCGGACTTACTATTTCACTTCTCAGTCTGTGGTTGCTGGTATTGGGGAGATAAGGGGTGGGAGAAAGCTGCAAATCTGAGCCAGTTGCTATTGTACAAAAGAGAGCACACACAGCTCGCCTCATTCCTCACCCAGTACCCACATCTTCCCAAACTGCACCTCTTTTGGGCACATGGAAATCTCACTTCTTGTATTTTTGCCCCGCAAAATGAGTCTGCAAACAAGGCTGGGGAAAGAGGCTGCTGAACTGTAGGTAGGGCTGCTTTGGGACTTTGTCCATTTGCCCAGCCTGGTTGGGACAGGGGCCCGAGGGCTGCTCTGGGACATCCTCTCACCACACCTCACACAGGGAACAAACACTGCTCTGGGTATCCATCCCCTGCTCACCCCGACACCAGACCTGCTGAGCTTCACCAGGCTGAGACTGAATCTCACCTTTGCTCGCCCCTGCCAGCCCTCCGTGTGCTCACTGTGACCCAGCTCCCCCGGCCGGACCCAGGGAGCCCGTGGCTCACATCTTGCCCAGAGCTGGAACATCTGCAGTGCAGAGGCCCAGAAGTGAGAAAAGCTGGATCCTGTCACTGTCCTCTGACTCACCAGCCAGATGTAGGATGCCAGAGGAGCCCATTTGAGGGGTTTTGGTGCTGGGGAGGGGACTCTCCCCAGCCTGGGCACCTACAGACGTCAGACTCTCCTTAGCACTATTCTTCATTCATTTGCTCCTGCTAAAACCATTGTAAAGCAGCACAATGGCTCTGGCAATCTGTAGTTAGGCAGTCTAGATGCACGACCTCAGGCTAGAGTGAACTCTGAATTAATAGCATATGGATTGGAAACAAAGGGAGAAGAGGGAAAAAAATCAGTTGTGAATGATTTAGCAGAACTCTGCCATCAGCTGTGCTCTTGCCAATAAAGAGCAAGCAAGCAATACAGCTAAGTGATTTCAGTGTCATTGAGGCTGAAGAAGACCTTTAAGACTTTGGACCATGATGTCCAACCACACCCCCAGAAGCTCCAAGTTTGCCACTAACCCATGTCCCCAAGTGCCACACCCAAGCAGCTTTTGAACGCCTCCAGGGATGGAGACTCCACCACTGCCCTGGGTAGCTGTGCCAATGCCTGGCCACCTTGTCCACAAAGAAATTTCCTCCAATATCCACCCTGACCCTTGCCTGGAACAACACAAGGCCATTTCTTCTTGTCCCATCCCAGTTCCCTGGGAGCAGAGCCCAGCCCCCCCCAGCTGTCCCCTCCTGTCAGGAGCTGTGCAGAGCCACAAGGCCCCTCCTGAGACTCCTTTTGTCCAGGCTGAGCCCCTTCCTAGCTCCCTCAACCTTTCCTGGGGCTCCAGCCCCTTCCCCAGCTCCATTCCCTGCCCTGGACATGCTCCAGCCCCTCAATCTTTCTTGTGAGGGGCCCAAAAACTGCCCCCAGGTGCCTGAGCAGTGCCAGCACGGGGGGCAGTCAGCGCCCTGCTCCTGCTGGACACACCAGGCCTGGGACAGCCCAGCTGCCCCTGCCTCCCTCTCCACCTGGGCACACTTTGGCTGTAATGTGCATTGTACACGTTAAGAAACCAGCATGGAGTTACAACGTGGAACAACAGCATGTATTTTTTAAAGGAAATCAACTGCTACACCAAAGGTGAGGTTTCAAAGTCTTCCATTCATCCTGAAAAGCATCTGAAATGGAAATCTGTGTATTTTACTGCAGATTATTCAAAATTGCCCTTGAGAAAGAGTTCAAACAGCACATTATCACAGTGAGAACTAAGATGACCCCACTGAGGTTGAACAGCTGCACCTAAAGAATATGAAGTGCACAAAAAAAAGCTGAACAAAAATATTCAACACACACCTGTTGCAGTTTCAACTTCCAAACCACTCTGCTGACAGGTACTGACCACAGCAGTGCTGCAGCCACCAAACCACAACTGTACTGGGAGGCAGGCACAGAAATTCTGCCAGTGGTTTTATTAGGGCCTTTGTCTGATCTAGTCCTCTTCAACAAATAATATAAAAAATAGTATTAATAGCATAATAAAAATAAGCAAAAAATAAATGCAAGACCTAATCAATGTATTCCAAATATAAATTCTGCATTTTATCAAACCATTATAATCCCACACTGCTAACTTGCTCACAGTAGTGGATTTTCTGCAGCAAATCAGATTTGCATTAGTTTGGTTGATGAATATGCTGTGCTGGAAGTCACTGGACAATTTTTGCTCTCACAGTGATACTTTAATGCCCTGGCCCAGGGCCTTGCAAAGCAGATGAGATCTTTTTAGAGCTGCTCTGGGCACTTCCCAGATTTGTCTGTGGAATCATGAATGTAGTGAAGATAGACCTAGCCCCTTCCCAGAGGCACAGAGGGGGAAAATGAAGCAGTCAGCACAGGTTGTAATTCCAGTTAAATGTACAGAAAAGTACTTTCACCAGAGGGTGGTCACATTCTGGGAGAGAAGCCTAAGGAGATGATGTGATCTGACCCAAGACAACTGAAATTCTCCTGGGCAAGTTCATCTCAGTCTGGCCCTGGTATGAGGACAGGGATGAACCAGAGACCTCCAGGTGGCCCTTCCTAATTGAATTTTAAGAACCTATGATCCAAGAGCAGAATTACAGCCTTGCACTTCAGCATAGCAGATTTCAGCTGTGAAATGGGTTGAGAAGCCAAAGCTCAAGTAGTGGAAACTAAGGACTAAGGAGAGCAGCAGTCCTTGTTTTCCTACTGCACTTGTTCACAGTGACATTTCCCACCATTGTTACTCTGTGCCACAAGCACAAGGTGCACATCACCTACATTTAGATGTGTACTCAACTACTGTGTCTCTTGAAGGACAATCACCATAAATGATTATGGAGTCATTTATGGCGCCCCTGTGGGACCCCCATTCAGTTCAAATTGGTGCTTTTTAGAGGTCAGTGCAAAACAAAACTATGAAAAAAGCTGAACACTGAGCAACATCTTGTTTATTAATCTCTTTTGTTTCCTCCTCCAACACTTCACACTCCAGAGCATCTGTTCCAACTGACCACTGAGGTCTGGGCATGAATCTGAGAATTTCAAGCACTCTGTAACATCACTTCAAACCTTTTATCTTCTTACATCCAGAAAAGGAGGTGGTCTGAAATGCAATGCTGGACTGAAGAGGACATTGGCAAGAAAGAGCTTCCATGGCATATAGAGGTAATTCTTTGTGGGCAGTGACCATCCTTAAGATTTAACCCTTCAAATATTTCCAGAGAAGCAGCCCCAGCCCCAGCACAAGATGCAGAGCAGCCACAGCAAGGGCTTTTGCCTTGAGGACACCCCATGTGGGTACATTAAATATTTTCAGTACCTTAAAGATCACACAAATACAAACCCATGGCAAACCCCAAAACATCTCACTGCACAAAACCAGTCAGGCCACAGTCAGATCTTTAATAAACGCACTTGAAGTCAGTGACAAACATGATATGGCAGACATGACAACTCAGAGAAATTAAGTTGGGGGTAGAGCGTGCTGCTGGTGTCTGCAGAGGATTGAACAAGGCCCCTAAATCCAGTGATCCCCTCAGTGGCTCCTCAGCTGCTCACAACACTCCTGAAGGCTGCTAAAAAAGTCTCTCTTGCCTCACCCCTCCTCAAGCTGGTATAGCAGAAGCACAAAATGGTCTTGGTTCTAACCAAAATCAATGGAGTAAATGAACCCAGGAAAAAGCTCCAGCTCTAATCTCTAAACAGGAGGCTGAGTTGCTTTTACAGCAAGGAGACCAAGCAACCCATATCCTCCTGTTTCACAATATGCACTTTACCAGGGCACTGTTGTGGAGAGGGTCTGACACTGCCAGTCTCCTACTGAGATTTACCTGATTGGAGCAGGGCATGGCAAAAGCATCTCCCTGCAGAAACCGTTCCCCACCCCATGGTGAGCCTGTTCAAAGCTGTCAGCCACTTCTGTGGCAAGACTACACATTCTCATTTAGCTACCTTCTTTCCTGCTCCCCTTACTGGAGTATTACAAACCAACAAAAGGTGCATAGGATCCTTTTCACTGTGACATTAGCTAAGTAACCAATTCTAATTCCAGGAGTCAGTGATCCTTGTCCACTGACAGGGCCCTGAAGGCTCTCTAGTAAGAGGAGGGGTTGTGCAGCACTGAGAAGAAAATGGCAAAAGGCTTGTCCTCAGAAGCCCAGCACACACAAGAGCTTTGCAAGGTTGTATCCCTGCACTTTGGTCTTTGGGTAGTGCCACCTGCTCAGTATCTGTAGTGGTCTGGCTTGAAGGGCCCATCTCTGGACAAGCCCAGGTATTTGGCCTGTTTGTCACTCAGCTTCGTCAGCTTCACACTCAGCTTGTCCAGATGAGCAGCAGCTACAGCTTCATCCAGCTGGAAAACAAAACATTGAGATAAGAACATTAGAACAGAGTTCTATTAGTTCAGAAAGTCACAGTCCAGAGGGAAAAATGAATATGTGGACACCAACAGCAGCAACACAGGGACTTACACTGACACAGCTTTTTTCCTGCCAACATACCTCACACCTGTCTGAGCACAGACCTGCACTCACATGAAAAAGCCTTGTGCTTTTGAGCAAGTCAGGTTAAGTGAGACAAAATTTTATATAATCAAACCTGTTTCAATCTCATTTACACACTTACATCCATCCAGCAAGCAAAGAACAGATATCAAACTCTTCAGATAAAAGAATATCCAGTTTGATAAAATGATAAAGCCCCAGTTTCCACTACAAAAACACCTGGACATACCATACTGTCATCCCACAGTATTATGCAAGTCCTAACACTGGAAAAAAAATCCTGCCCTCTCCAAATATCCCATCTTAGGGGCACATGAATAATGAAACTCATTCCAGAATCTCCAATTCAGCAAGATTACTTGTATCCATTGGCACTGTCTTCATGAAAAATAGAACCAAAGTGGGCTGTAGGACACAAACACAGAAAGGTTGATATAATTTCTCTATCCCAGAGGTGTCAGGCAGATGTGTAAACTCAAGGAACTGAAAAATGTATAAGGTTATAAGGCAGTTAAGTGCTCCAGGAGCAGGTACAGGAGGGTCAGAAAACAAACAGGAGCATGCTGACCAAGCTGCTGTGTCAGAGGGGGATGTACAGCCAAAGGGGATATTCAAAGGTAAAAAGGACAGCACAAGCAGGGATCAAGGACAAGTCTGACCATTTGCAATTCCTGCAAAAACCACGCAATTATTTCAGAGGATACAGAAATAAGTTAAGTCTAAATGCCAGCAGCACAGAGAAGACCAGTAATATTTCCCTCATATTAGTTAAGTAGACATGAAAGACTGCAATATAACTGAAAGGCAGTAGATCAACAAAACTATCCAGGGCCAAACCTGCAGCTTGTGTGAACCAGGGCCTAAATTATTCAAAAACTAGTCCTGGATTTCCCCCTCCAAGGGCCTGTAGTAACAAAGCCACTACTCTGAATTAATCCCATGCCATGAACCAGGTAAAAAGCTCCATCTGCACAGAGTGTGACTCACTGCAGCTCAGCCTGCTCATTGTGGACACACCTTTGGGAACCAGGACAGCCAGAGGCGACAAGACAAAATCAGAAACCTAAGGGGAAATGATCGAAACGGTGGCAGTGAACCATGAAATCCACCAAAGAGTCAGGTAAATGATGAAAGAAAGAAAACCTAAGGGGAAAATCAGTGTTTAGAAGGGAAAAAAGTATTTAAGCCTAGTATATCCTGTCAGGATGCCATGAAACAAACAAAAAAAAAAAAAAAAAAAAGAGCAGAGCAGAAATTGTATTCTCATCTGGTTGATTAGACTGAGGTGAAAAGCTCTCACAGGTGCATTTCCAGTGAATTTAAGACAGAGTCCACCTACTTGAAAAAGAACTGAGTCTCTGACAATTCCCAGATGAGGTTTTCAAGCAGCAGCGGGGATCAATTGTTTCACAGCTGCTTCAGCTTGGGGACTTCAAGACTTAGACATAGAGATACACAAATTCAGACAAAGGTAAGCAGACATTCTCACCTTAAAATCAAAGCTAAGCAGGACAGATTTGGTGCCAAGAACATAGAGACAAGAGTTTTCCTGGATTTCCAGGAACACATGTTGCAGAAATGTGTGCACATTTGTAATGGCCAATCAAAGGAATATTATTGCAGTCAAAGAAGCTGCGCTGTAAAGTACTTGGTAATTGTTAAGTCTTACATCTGGACCTCAAAGCAATTGCACAGAACAAGGAAAGGCATTAATCCAGAAAATTATCACAGAAAACTCTTTTGTTGGTTCTGACAAGGTGACTGCTTTATTCTTTGAATAAAGCCCTCTGTGAAGCACAGAGGGTCAAAAGTGTTTTGTCACAGTGGATGAACCTGAGGAGATCACTGCCATATGCTCCCCTAACAGGCAAATTTATACTTAACTGCTTTGGCATTACTTCTCATTTCTATGTATTTCCAGTTCAAACATGCTTACTAAAAATTGTTATTCAGTGAGAGGATGAAGTCACATTTTATCAGCAATACTGAGATCTCATTTTCAAGACAACTGTCAATAAGACTGTTCCTTTGAAGACAATTATGTGTCCACTCCTACACTCCATTTCTGGTATGCTTTGCTTGATCCTTAACTGATGAGTTTGTAAACTTAGGTTCTTCAGGAAACACCTCATTGTTAAGCCCAAACACACACATTCTACTTCCCCAATGGAAAGTATTTTCACATTTATTCTCACACCTGGTTGTGCTCCAAAAGCAGTGGGATTTAACTCCAACATCTTTTTCCATGAACAATCTCAAATTCTCAGGCTTGTTTTGGAGAATTAAAACCATGCTAGTTTTCTAAAAGGAATATACAAGCTGTGACATGATCCAGACTTTTCCAAGAAGAAAGAATGCAGAGATAAGATTAAAGGGAGATCTGAGGGAATCTGTCATTAATATTTTGTGAAGTTATTAAGACCAGATTGTGATAAGCTCTCTCACATGCAAATGGGATCAGGACTCTATCAATCACAGTAAAAGGGATTCCGTTTCACTCCAGCTTCTACTCTGCCCACTACACTGTGCTGCTGGACAGGTTTGTAGAAGGAACAAGCTGGTTGATAGAAGCTCTCCAACTACCATGAGGCAGCACAGGGCTTCCCAGCACCTTAGAGAAGTCAAGAAGCGCCTGGATGTTGTCACAGGACAGGCACATCCCAGTTCTGCACACAAAAGAACAGCTCATTCACACCCAGCACGCCCAAAGCCAAACATCCTCTGAAGGACAGAACCACTTTGCAACAAAAACCTTCAGCAGGAAAATGAGTTCAAGCACCAACAAAGCCACACCCGAAGTTGGCCTCCTTACCAGCATCATTGTGCAGCTGTCACTCACCTTCTTTGGCAGGAAGTGGACCCCCACAGCATATCTGTCACTGTGGGTCCAGAGCTCGATCTGTGCCAGGACCTGGTTGGTGAAGGAGTTGCTCATGACGAAGCTGGGGTGGCCCATGGCACAGCCCAGGTTGACCAGGCGGCCCTCGGCCAGCAGGATGACGTGGCGGCCGTTGCGCAGGGTGTAGCGATCCACCTGCGGGAGCAGCAGGGCCACGTCAGACAGGGGCAAGCCTGGGGGCCGCCCTGCCCCTCAGCAATGACAGACACCCCTCTCTCCATCCCGGCTCTTTGCAAAGCCTGCAGGAACTCTGGCCTTCACAGCACACATGTCTTGCCATCTGCTTCGTACTCAACCAGCTCTCTCATTTATTCAACCAGCTCGCCAGCTCTCCTGACTTTTTGTAGTCCCTGCCAGCTGTGACGGGCATGTACTGCTAGTAGAAGATTCCAGTTCATCTACAGCCACTGGTCACAACTAGTGAGTGGTGACAGGGAAGAGGGAACACCTCTGCATGCAGCAGCCAGAGCCTTGGCATGCTGAGACAGGGTAACAGCCAGAGCCCTCAGCCTGCTGAGGGCCCCCTGGAACTGTTCTCACCTCTGCAAGCCCAATACATACAATAAACAGCTGTCCTGTCTCCTGGAGTACCGTTCTTTGCTCTTGGGACCCCACAGGCATGATCCTCTCCACACCACCCCAGGGACAGCAGGACTCTGCACACAGAATCCAGGCTCAGATGGGCTAAGGAGACAGGGCCTCAGCTGTGAGGGTCCCACACAACTCAGGAGACTGATAATGGCACTGGCCCACACAACTCAGGAGATGATGTCATTTAGCATGTGCCCCAACTGCCTGGCCAGACTGGACTCCTGCAATGTTAAACTTAACTCTGCTTCTCCTTTCCAGCTCTCATTACCTCCTCTCTGCCCTGCCTTCACCCTAGAGGAGGTTGCAAAATTAAAGCAATAATGAAACACCAACATGGCCCATAAGTTGCAAGAATATTCAGTATTAACTGGTATTTATTGCTCATGTCATAAAAGCATTTGGGAGTAGAGCACTTTGGAAATACTTAAAACATAATCAGCAACCAACTTTGACAAAACCTACTGCTTCAGACCATTTATCTTCTGCTAGCACAGCAGAGCAACTGTTACAGACTTAAAAGGGTTCTTCCTCACAACTGTATTTAATAAACTTCAGAGGCTAAATGTTGTTTAATATTAAGTAAAACAATTTTCAATTGGCCTGTAAGTTAAAAGCCACATGTGAGGAAGCTGTAATTGTAACAATACCCTCTTCTGAAAAAACATCCTTGCGCAGGACTTTAGCAGAGATGACAAGAGCAAACCAACACAAACCATGTTTTCTGTAACAGGTATTTTGCCTTCAGAGCAGGTGTGTGCCTCCACCTGCCTGCCCCAGCTATCCTTCAATCACAGCACCATTTTCTGCTTAGATTCATATGACAGATTATTATGATTTCAGCACAACACATACAGGCAGTAACCACCTCAAAGAGCAGCCCTAAATTAATCTTGATTTCTCCTCCCCAAAAGCACTCAGCAGGTGGGATAAGAATGATCCCCCCTGAGCAGCTGCAGTTGTTAGTTTGGATGCCAATTCACCACTGTGGACCAGCAGTGACAGTGCTCAGTCCACCTGAAAAACACTGTACAGGCCATCACAAGGTTATGGCAGGAAATAACAAAAGAAGGAACCAGATGGGAAGCAGAACATGAAAAATCCTGAGAACAGCTACAGCATTACTTATAACAAATGCTGCATTTACAGAGTGAACTACTTAAAAGATAGTTGAGCAGTTAAAGTAGCATTTCAGTTTTGAAGTCTCCATTGGGTGGTTTAGATGTCAAAATCTTATATCCTTACATAATATCCACACCACTTGGACAGCTGGTGGCTTGTGCATAGAACCCCACACCTTCAGCAACCTGTGCTGACAGGAGTCACTCAGTGTGCAGGGGAACACAGAAAATGTAAAATTTAATGCACAGAAATAAATACAAGATAGTAGTGGTACCAGCAGAGGCATAAGTCAGTACTGTGGAAACACATCTCATATACAGGCAGATAAAACAGGCTGATTCATAAGCTCAATAAATTGCTCCAGAAGTAGAATTCAAATTATCCAAGCAATAAGCTGCTCTCCGCACTTAGACAAATGCTTCCTTCTTTTCCCCACTGGAATTTGTTTGGCTTTAGACTTTCTGGCTGCTTTGCACTTCCCTTTAGATTATATGGGAATAATTTACAAATCAAAGTTCTTTGACTTTGACCTTTCCTTGGCCTCTCAAATTGAGTTTGTGCTGCAGGTCAGTCTGATACTCAAACAAAGCTGAGCAGGGCTGCAGTGCAAACCCAGAGGCAAACCAACCTGCCAGCTTTTCAGTAATAAATCTATTTCCTCCTTACCTGTCCTCTGAAAGCAACACATCAGTCACAATGGCACGGTAAGATATTTGTCTTATTAAAGTATTAAGCATCTCTATTAAGCATCTCTTACATCAGCCCAGCACTGGTACTGAAACTTTCATGCTGGACACAGTCTCAATTACTCTGTACCTCCAGCTGAAGATAACCACCCTCAGCCCTGGCATTAATCCTCTCAGCACAAGAGATGCTCCTCATAGAGAGAGAGCGATTTTTGCTCTTGTACTACGTTGCCCTCTCTGGTTCAGATAAAGAAAAGAAGCTGCCAGGTTTTAGTAAAAATCAAAATATTTAGAAAGTTAGATTTCTTCAGCATTAATCCATATGGACAATCCTTGACCCCAATTCCATCCTTTTGAAAACAGTTTTTTTTTTAAACCAGAAACTTGTTACAATTTTCATACCTGGGACCACACTGCACCTTACTGCACTCTGTCATCAATCCCAGACTGGCTCCTCAAAGCAAAGCATTTAAAAAGGGATTTACTGCCTCTGTTCAGGGAGCTTGTATGGTGCCATATTAGCATCCAATTAAATCTTCAGTGGTGTTTATTCTTCAATCAGTCCAAGGTTTAGTTTTAAAACAACCTAAGCTAGCAGAAAGCAGACTCCTGTGGAGAAACCTGTGGGCTCCTCTAGAAGAGCTGCTGAGCAGAGTCAGCTCCACTAAGGCCATAGGCAAGAACAAACCTGAACACAGTGAGAACTTGAGAGTAACTCCAGACCTGGTTAAGGCCATGCAAAGTGTCCCAACATACCTCTCACAAGTGCTTAGTAAGATTTTGATGTAGGTGGCCAATAAGCCACAGGGGAGTTATGAAAATTGGAAGGGCAGATGGAGATCTGAGAGGTATCGTTGGGTGTGGTGTTATTAAAAAGTACAAAACCTATCCCAAAATCCTGCTATCAGCAAGGGCACTCCCTCTTCAAAAGGTAACCAGAAGTCCCACACCAAGTCAGATAATGTCTGGATTGCTTTATGTGATGTTCTCTCTCAATGCTGGTGTCACAAAACAGTTTTGATCTAGTTCACTTTTGTTCCTCTGCTTTAAGACACGCAGTTGAAAAGCTGACACCTTCAGATTCTGATTTTCCTTGTGTAGCTACAGCCATAGCTTAACACACATACATGGCAGGCATGCAAGCTGAGCAAGGGTAAAACATCTTGCCTGGTCTGCCCACACAGGTTTCTAAAATGAAACCACCAAGTTCTGGAAGAGAAACCCAAGTTTGGCAGAGCTCCAGACAGGCTTTCCCGAGGTTTCAATTTCAGAGTAGATTAAAAAAAAACACACCACACTTTGAAAACAAAGAGGTGTGAATTTTTTCAAACCTTGACAGAATCCCCAAAGTCATTCCATTGAGATTCCCTTAGGACTATCACTGTTCTGTTGCAAAGCAGTACATGAGCAAACAGCTCCACAAGAGGAGATTCAGGCCAGGCACCAGGCAATCTATGGGCTCTGCTTTTGAGTTTTATAGGGTGTCTAATGGTCTGCTCTGTATTTCTTATCTACCGTGCTTTTGGAAGCTGAGCTAAGACATTATTTTCAGCTCAGGGCTATCAAAGCAAGCATATTTGCATACCCCCGCCCATGCCCCAAACATCAAAGCTGAATGGACTTGATGCCATTAATTGTCTCTACAACCAGCACTAAGGGTAGGCTCCTGTCTCCCAAGGAAGTGGGAGCACACAGAGAAAGATGTACCCATACCAGGCACCTCTCCCCAAAGATCACCCCGAGGAACTTGGCACTGGCTGGAAACAATTTCTTTCATGCCAGCCCAAGACTGTCATGTGCAGTTTGTTCCAGGTTAGCAGAATCTGCATTCTGACCAGAGCAACAGTGGCTTCCAACAAAGCTAGAAACACCAAAGAACCTGAAGAGAAATACTTTCTAGAAATGGCCACTGAGTAGCTACTGCTTTTTTTCCAGCAGGAGACCTGGTGTAAAGGCTGCCTCACCTGAGGTTTGATATTCACTGCCTCCACTGCATTGTCATTCAGCCACTTGGCATCAACTTCCACATCAAAATGGCCAATATTACAAACTATGGCATCATCCTTCATCTGCTCAAAGTGCCTGGAGAAGAAAAAAAGCTGTATTAAAAGTTAATCCACATAGTTTTCCCCCCCTCAGCAGATGCTCCAAACCACAGCCCTAACAAACGCCCAGCTCAGTAACTGCACTGACTCTCACAAGGTGTGGCAGGTAACCCCTCCAGGCATGGCAAGTCTACCAGAAAAGATTCTCAAGCTTCTGGGGAAGGACATTTCCCAAGGATGTAAGAACTTACTGGAGAAAAAGTATTTTCCCAGTATGGAAAGTAATAAAATTTTGTTTAATTGGTCAAAACCAATACCTGCAGTTATTCTCCTTCTTACAGACAAGAAATAATTTTCTTAATGAAAACTTCCTTTGAGGTTCCCAGCAGTTTTACATCTACTCCCACATAATCTGATCTTCCATTACAACATGTACAGTCATCATAGCAAAGAAAGCAAGGAGTCTGTGTGGAGCTGGAGCTATAAACTGAGATCTAAGCAGCAGTAACCAAACACTGCAGGGCAGTACACTGAGAACAGGCTGATTTCAGCTGCTGATACGCACCCACAGATGGAATCACTTTCAACCTTTACCTGCCTCCTCTTCTGTTCACATTTGTCTGGCCTAACACAGAATTCAGCCCTGATGCCTTCATTCTCCAAAAGTCAATCTACCTTTCTGCAACTCTTGTTTCTCCATCATTATATTCCATAAGCCAGGAACAACTGCAATGTGGCAACATCCAACCAAACTGACCAAAGACTTAATTACTCGTTAAATTCAGACTGTGTGCTAACTGCTGACAGGTTATGATTATATTTAAAAAAAGAAATCTAACTGTACAGGCATGCTATCAATAAAGCAAGTGTATTGGCCATACCTGCCCTGAACAATGTCAGTGCAGCCAGTGGTGGTGACAAAGATGTTGCCCTCTTTGCAGGCCTCCTCCATGGTTGTAACTTCATAACCTGAAAGGAGAAAATGTTACTTCTCTACACAACCACCAATATTTATTAACAAGTGGGACATAATACTAGAAGTAGAAAAGTACAGAGAGAGAATGAGTCAAATGATTCTGCCCACACCTGGCCTAGAAATGATGCAAAGTATTGGGATACTGGTCTTGCTATACACCATTATAGAAAAACCATCCATCCCTCACCCTTTTCAAATATGTGGATCTGTGCATTCAGTGTCCAAAGGTATGTTCTGGTACAGCACTCAGACTGTATTCAGGGGGTCAAATTTGCAAAAGAAATGCCCCAACAACACCTGCAGTTGTTGGCAGGTATGAACAGAAATGGGATAAACTGGTACCAAGAGGCACAATTACATGAGGCACTCACAGAAAGAGAACAGGTCCAGAGAATGCCCTGAGCTCAGCTGGAGACAGAGAGCATGGCATTTCTCTTCAAAAAAACATATCAAAGGTAAGGTGTTTTTTAATGTTTTAATTCCAGTCAAGCCTTGCCCCACACTGGAGATTAGAACTGCACAACTTGAGGACAATCCCTCAAGCCCTACTCCCTACATGGCCTCTGAATTCTTGATTCCAAACACACTTTCAAGGCCTCTAGTAACAAACTCCTTCTCTAACTGCAAGGAAAGAATTCTTACAGTTAAACTGGATTGAACTGTACCTCAGCAGGGACAGGGCTGAAACCCACAGAACCCTTCTTGGCCAGCTCTCATTCACTGCTCTACACTGCCATGCAGAGACCACGTCAGACGCCCCAATTCCTGCTCTGCTCAGCTCCCACCTTCCATGGCTGCCTGGAGCGCGTTGATGGGATCGATTTCGGTGATGATGACTCTGGCTCCGAAGCTCCGCAGGGCCTGGGCACAGCCCTTGCCCACGTCCCCGTATCCTGCCACCACTGCCACCTTCCCAGCAATCATGACATCTGTGGCACGCTTGATGCCATCAATGAGGGACTCTCTGCAGCCATAAAGGTTATCAAACTTGCTCTGAGGGAGAAAATTTCAGAACAGATGAAAGCCACTCAAGTGGAATTTCCTTAAGGAAAGAAAATGGACTTATGTACAAGTACTACAAGAGTCACTTAAATACTTTAACCACCATGAAGGACAGGAACCAGACACCCTGGTTTGATGTTTTTATTTATCCAGTTTCAATCTATGGAGTTATATCAGACAGGCTTCAACATGGTGAGAAGCATTTCATAAATACACTGTATCAACTGACCAGGGCTTGGACTTGCTAGCAACTTGTTAGAAGTAACCTGAGTGTCTTTCACACCAAGGTAGGTCTGAGCTCCTAAAGCAGATGTTCACCAGTTCCCTACTGCTGTTTATCGGACAATGAACTGAACCAAGTGCTACAGGAAGTCAAAACACACCAGCAGCACATCATCTTATCTTTTCAAGACACATCCAGCCTGCAGAGCAGCAAGCTGCCCACACCAACCAGGAGCAACTGGTTCATGCAGCCCCAGAAGATCCAAATTACATCTTCTCCCATGAAGAGTTACCCTAACACTGTCAAGTTACCCTAACGCTGTCACTCACTATTGCTCAGACTTGGAAAAATTCAGCAAGCAGCCATTCACAAAAATGGTCACTGCAACCAGGACCCCCTGGATTTCATCTCCTAATGCCCCATCGCACAGCATCCTCCTACTGTAACACTGACATTAACACCCAGACCCTCCAATCAAAAGTGCCCAGCTAAGTCAGACATCAAATATTACCTCACTCCTTAAACACCTTTCTAAACTCAAACACACATTGTTGTGCTGATTTTTGTAATGCTCCTTCTTCTGGAGCCTTTTGTTTTGACCAGGAGGAGGGGCTGTACAAACAGATTTGATTATTTGCAGAGTTACAGAGACCAAGAATTTTTAAAGAAGCTGGCTACAAATGTTGGGCTGTGCTCCCCACAGAACCAATACTAAAAAATCTCCATTCACAGCAGAATTCTGGTCTCAAAGCCTGTCCTGGCTTTCTATAGCCTTAGGGCACCAATCTTTCTCACTTTTACTTAACACAGAACTGTCTGCTACAGGCAATCCTAAGATTAAATTCCCAGAGGCAGCAATCTGGTCTAGTGGAAGGCACACCCACACCACCTGTAGTTCTTTTAAATATGAATAGAAATGGGATAAACTACCCATGGCAGAAACTGGCCAAAGTGTAACAATTATAACTCAGATCCAGAAGTTCCTGACTCAGTACCTATAACCATTACCAGAGGCATAGCTGCCATGAATATATCAGAAAATTGTGTTACCAATCCTTCACATTCTAGAGCTAGTGCCAGTTGGTATCCCTCTTTCCTAGTCCTGCAGATTTTCCTTGCAGCATAGATGAAAACAACATGGTCAGATTTGATTCCTCATCACCCCCAACTGCAGTCAAAGCCTTCCAGGCATCTGTGCATTCCCATGCAGGTAAGTGAGCAGAGTGTGGGATGCAGACATCTGCCCCACCCAAAATACATTTGAGTGGCAGAGGGGAAGAACAGAGCTGGCTGCATGCCTGCCTTCTCTCTCCAAATGTTAGCACAGGAACCTGGCACCAACTGGAAATATCAAACTGGGAGAGCAGAATTTGTCAGCTCAGTTGCACATTTTCCCAGAGATCTGTAACTGTGGTAAGTAGAAATCTTGTACTGTATAAATACCAAACAGTACTTGAAAACAAGCACTTGCTTGGCACTAGAATCCCAAATCCCCTCAAGAGGCTTTGTTAGAAACATCTGAATTTCCAAATCAACTAAACAGTATTAATAATTATTATGCAAGTGGCACAAATCTGGGTGAAAAGGATATGAAGAACTTCTTTCAACATTAACTAGATTCCAGCCCACTACCTATGAAGTAAGTGTCAGGTGCATCTTAGTGAGCAGAAAGGAGACAGCAAACTGCAGAGAAGGCAGGCCAAACGTGAGAAATGCCAACCCAACAGAATTATGTCTGTATGGGAGCTTGAAATAGAGTCAGTAACTAGATTTAAAAAACATCAATATGCATAGTGCACCTTTAATTCCCACTATAATTCATCTGCAGCCAAAAAGCACCACTACCCTTTAAAAAACATTCCACTTCATTCTCAATTCACCAGGGTTTATCTTGGAAGCAGCACTAAAGCTAAGCAAGGGATAAAAATCTCCCTCGTGCCCTCTGCTTTGCATCTGCTGCTCACAGAGATCAGCCACAGGCTCACCAAGCAACCTTTACCAGCTCATGCTCAAGGAGGTCACACTCTCTTTTCTGGGTGGTATCTGACACCTGCCTGAGGGGTTTAAGCTACTGGAGTGAGGACAGGCTTCTGCTACAAGTACTGACTCATGATCTCCAAAAGTGCATTCACATTATAAAACAGCAGAAGAATGGATGTCCTTACATACAAAACCCCCCTTGATGTCCTGACAACAGGGCATTTACAGTGACATCAAGGGCTCACTTGTAGGATAAGGTGGAAGTCTCTGTTCAGAAGTAAATCAGGAGCAGCTCAGCAAGAGAAGGAATGCTTTCATGGGAATGACAACATCCCAACACTAAGCTGGTCAGAGAGCAGAACACTGCAGAAGGGTCTGTATTACCTTGGTGACAGAATCATTCACATTGATAGCTGGCACTTTCAGGGTCCCATTGGCCTTCATCTTGTACAGGTTGTGAACACCAGTGGTTGTCTCTTCTGAAATACCTCTAATTCCTGTCCGAAGAGTAAAAGTATTCACCTTAGTTGCAGTCAATGCTGTGCAAATCAGGCCATGCAGGTGCTGGGAGCATCCCCCAGAGGCTTAAGTGAAATAATTCCTTGGCAGAGAACAAGGAAGAGATGAAAACCCTCCAACAACTAGAGAAACAGCGGAGGACACGCCTCAGAGCCGCAGGGTGCTGCCAGGCTCCCCAGCAGGCTGCAGCAGCCCGGCTCCCCGGAAAGGCAGGCGGGGGCTTTGCCGCGGCCCCGCCGCCGGGACCGGGGCCGGGGCTCGGGGCCGGCCCGGCCGCGCTCCGCGGCGCCGCAGCGCCCTCTGCTGGCAGCCGCCCCTCGGGCCGCCCGGGCGCGCAGAACGTCCTGAGCTGGGAGGGACCCACAGGACCCCCCAGCCCGGCCCCATCCCTGCCCAGACCCCCCAACAGCCCCACCCTGGGCACCCCTGGCAGCGCTGTCCCAACGCTCCTGGAGCTCTGGCAGGTTTGGGGATGTGCCCATCCCTGGGGAGCCTGGGCAGTGCCAGCCATTCCCTGGAATCCTGTCACAGAGATCAGCTCTTCCTCTTCCCCTCACAAGGAAGTTGGAACTGCAATGAGCTCTCCCCTCACTCTCCTTCAGCTGAACACCTCAGCCACTCCTCATATGGCTTCCCCTCAAGGTCCTTCACCATCCTTGTGATCCTCCTTTGGACACTCTCTAATAGTTTAATATTTTTCGTATATGGTGCTGACCAAAAGCACACAATATTCAAGGTGAAGCTGGCCCAAGCCCAGAGCAGGGCAGGCCAATCCCCTCCCTTGACCAGCTGGTGATGCCACCCATGACACAACTGGTCCTTCTGGCTCCAGGGCACTGCTTACTCACAGATGGCAACTGTGGTCCAAATCCATCCTTACTCCTCCAAAAACCCAGCTGTGAGCTGGTCCAAGCCCAGGCAGGAAACTCTCAGAGCAATTCAACATGGTTTTCACAACAGAAAAGACAGATTCCCCAGCGGAGCCTGAGACTAAGCCATGAGACTTTCCCATTGCTCCCCAGACCACCCGGTAGCACATGAAGGAAATGAGACCAGCAGCATGAGAAGCAAAAAGGCCGATTAACTGGAGAAGGCTCCAGAGAGCTCACTGCAGCTTTTTAAAACTTGAAGTGGGCTTACAAGATACAAGGTGTTTAGCATGGCCTGTTGCAACAGGACAAGGGGGAATGGTTTTAAATTGAACTAGAGTGATTCAGACTAGATATAAAGATACAATTTTTTTTTTTACAATTAGGCTGCCCTGAGAAGTGCTTTAGGTCCCTTCCATGGGAATGTTCAAAGGGCTCTGAGCAACCTGAGTTGAAGATGTCCTGCCAGCAGGCAGGTTGGACTAGATAGTCTTTAAAAGGACCCTCCTAACCCAAACCATTCTGTGATTTGGCTGACTGATCCTCACCACTTCTATCTCTCCACAGAGCCCTCGACAGCCCCACACCCCTGATGGTCATCTGCTGACGGAATGCGTTCAGGCTTTGGCATATTTAGAGCTTGCTTTGAGGAGAAAGGAGAGTTTAAAGTTCACAGTGCAGCCTTGTGCACAGTGAAATGGAGGATCTGTAGACAGTCTCCCAAAAACATCAGTTTCCAGAACAACTGCCTGGATCATGGAAAATAATCTCCTTGAAGAAAAGCTTTTGGAGGTCACAGCAGGAACCTCCAGTTCAAACCTGCCCCCTCTCTTCTTGTGTATCTGGCAAATAAGAGACACATTCATCCTTCAAAGGCTCTCTAGATGAGAGTCCTGAACTTAGCAGATTGTCTTTCCACAGCACTAAGCAAACCTCACATCCCGTATGCCATCAGCTTCCCCTCCGTGGAGGCACCCCATCCCTGCCCCAGGTGCCATTCACAGCTGGTCTAAACCACTGCAGCTGCCCCAAGTGCTGCCTACACCACTCATGGTCAATGCCCCAGTGACTGGAGAGCAGATAAGGGCTGCAACAAGGACAAGTTTGAGTTATATTGACACAACCTTGCTCAATGCTCAGACCTGTGTTTGTCACCTAAGCAATGAGCAAGTCTATCAATGAGTCACAAATGAGCCAGTCTTCCCCACACAGATTTTTTGCACAGATTCCAGAAACCTCCTTTGCACAGATCACTTTCCCCATTGGTCAGTTCTCATTTTCCCCCTTTCTTCATTTATCTTGGTATTAAGGGCATTGGGCTTAATGGAATAAGCCAATAGTACAAAGGCCATTCTGCCCTCTAACTGCAGGCACACTTCAGGAGAGAGGAAGCTAACTGAGCAGTTCCACACATACACCTAACCCATCTCATAGCTGGAGGAATACTACTGTCAACTGTTAGCTGCACACTAGGAGCGAACAATTTAAATTAGAAGCAGCTGAAGCATGGAAGACAATTCCCTCTGAAATTAGCCCAGAAAACTTATCCAGCCTTTCAATGGCAAATGGCATTTTCAGCTGCCTCATGCCAAAATGTCTCCCATGCTCACAATCCACACACTGTGCATGCTCTGCCAAGGTCACTCTCGTTCCACCTCCACAGAGGTCAGATTTCCCCACAAACCATTAGGATATATTAGCCCCTGTTAGCTACAAGATATCAAAATTGGATGCTACGCTGCTTCATTTAAACAGCCTTTGCAGCAAAGGGCTAAGCACAGATCTCAGATTAAGGAGATCAAGACTCTACTCCGTGAGTCCCATTCTGGAAGTTTTTCTGTTTCCAAGGAGCAATTGACTGGAAGGTAAAACAGATCAAGTTTGTCATCCTCTACAGAGATCAGTCTTAATTTACTGAACTGTTGCAAGAAGCTTTTCAACTGCAGCCAATATAGACAGCCACACGGTTTGGGAAGGGAAACACGGACAGGTGTTGCATCCTCCCTAGACTCTTTAAAACCCCAGAGGAAGAGTCATTTCTATGAATTTAAGAAGCAAACCCAGACAGGGATGTTTTTTATCAGAGGCAGGCTACGCATATTTGCCAATACATGAGACAGTTTAAAAGCCATTGTCCTACTGCACTGTGTTACACTGGTCCCTTCTCCACCAGGAGCACAAGACCAGCAGGAGGGTGAAAAGGGCTGGAGAGGAGAAAGAACGACAACAGGAGGGCTGAAAGTGTGAAAGGAGCTCAGCTCAAGTACCTCTGCGAACAGACACCAACCAAGGTGTACATGGTAGCGAAACAACCCTTCAAAACAGAGAATGAACATGGGAATACTTTCTTTGGCCTCTGACAACACCAGGAAGACAGAGATGACCAACTGTATTCCCGGGCATGAAACATGGGAAAAGTGAGAGGTCATGCATATCACAGAGGCAACCCAGGAAGCACAAGACCATTGATGGAAGAGAGGCTGAGCAAGACCAATGAAAACCTTTCATCACAGTTTAAATAACCCAAAGATGTTGAGTGTTGGATTATGGGTGACATCAGGCTGAAGATGAAGGACAAAGTGAGGCCTGTCACAGAGAAAGTTTCCCTTCTTCTGGTGCCCCTAGCAGCACATGGATGAGGAGCAGAGCCTCAGACTCCCTACAAACAGCCCTACTCACAGCCTGCCACCTTCAGATTATTTTCCTCCTAGCTTCCTACTAAAGCAGAACACGAGTCAGAGGAGAGCTGATCCAGCAGGCTTCTACACCAACCTCCCCTTTACAAATCCACCAACACACCCCATTGTATCACCAGCCAAATTCCTTCACATCCCAGACCAAACGTGCCCTTTAACAACCCCAGGCACATATCTTGCTGCAGCACAGCTGATGGACACCAGCAGGGCTCAGGACAGTCTGTCATACTCACCAGGCACAGATCACCCTGGTCATGTCCACTACCCTTCACATAAATTTTTTACATAAACACATGCTATCAACACTACACTAATCACTTTTACTAACTTGCATTGAAGGCAAACCAAGAGATTCTGACTCCATCAGCATCTTCACTGACAAACTGAATGAGTATTTAATGTAGAAAACAGTTCCTTTTCCACAGAAGGCTACAGGTGATCATGACTTCACTCAGAACTGCACTAAGATGATAGGTAAGAAATGCATTAATGTAAAACTGTTAATTGCAAACAGACATTGAGCAGTTCTAGAACAAAGCCCTCTTCCAGGAAACTTGGCATGACAGCAGAACTAAATGGTCATTCTCAGGTAATGGGCACAGTGAAGTTTGACCAGGACAGGTCATTGCAGCTACAGAGCAGAGGTGGAAACAGTCCCTGTAGGTAAGAGATTCTGTCCTTGAACTGTAAGGAATTTTCACAGCCCATTTGCATATGCCTATCCCTCTTCCCCCAACCCTTTTTACACCCGCAGCAAAATCCTGCAGAAACATCCCCACCCAAACAGCCTCCCAGGTAGAACTATACCTGCCAAAACAAAACACAAGTCACCTTTCAGCAGCTGTGGGTATTTGGTATGAACTAGGTTGGTAAGATCTCCACCATCATCCAGAATCATGTTGAGGGGCTGCCCATCCTTGAAGTACAGGGTCTGCTCAATGCACCACAAGTATTCCTCATCTGTCTCCCCTTTCCAGGCAAACACTGCATGGGAACAAACACAAACCATTAGCCAGTTTCTTACTCTGCAATTAGTGAAGCAGCCAAAGGAAGATTTCATCAGCAGCTCCCAGTAACAGCTGACAGACAGATGATTATCTGTGCCTGCAGGCCAGCAAAGACATTTGCACTGAAAAACAAGCCTCAGAATAATCACTGTCCCAGGCGACAAACATAGTCAAAATGTTGAGACTTCGTTGCTCTCCTTATTCTTCTTCCATGTTAAAAAGGAGAAGACAAAGCAAACTAAAGCACACTCACGTCCACAGTACCCCACTCAGACATAATGATACAGATCAATAAAAACACGACCACAGCATTTTCTAGAACAGCAGAAAAGAGGGACCAGACTTCAGTATGAGCTAAGCAGCAGAATATAAACTCTTCAGACACTCTGAGTTTAAATTCTAGTCTCTAGCCCAGCATTAAAATCCAAGCTGAGGTGCCTCATCTGCTCTAATCAGGGTGTATTTCTATGTCAGTACAGCCCCAGCAACAGGCTGCCACCTGGTATGTTGCATCCACTAGGATTTATTTCTTTCCAGGCATTTGTACTGTCTTCACGCTATACTCAATCCTCAGAAGTACTCAGCCACTCAAACATGTATTGGGGGCACACATATTTACACACCCCAGCACTTGGCTAAATTGTCAGGTTTTCAGTGTTTACACAGAAAACTGACCTTGAGCCATGAAGAGCCAATCATGCAATTACCTGTTCTGTAGTAATGTGTGTTAGGATCTCATATATTGAAGCTGAAGGACCAGCATTCCTTCAGGGTTTTATAAATTCAGTATGTGAAGTGCAACATTAACAAAAGGAGCAAGTTCTATAAATAAAGATACCAAGGGCAGTGGCCAAACACTTTGACAAACACTCAACCTGTAAATGGCTCTTCAGTTGAGTTTTGGGTGTTGAAAGCAGTGAGGAAGACAACCCAAAGTTTAAAGAATCCCATGTGGCCCTCTGACATCGAACACCAGGGGCAATGCCTGATGCTGGTAGTTCCAAAGGAACTGATGAAAGGATCACTTTGTTGCCATAGAATGTGCCACAGTTAGGGAAAGACCTGTGGCAATAAGTAATTATAACAGAAATGAGAGACCCCCTCCCAAAGCAGACTGCCAGAAACCAAATTTAGCCTCTGCCAACCGCTGGGCTCAGTTCCCAGCACTGAGGATTACATTTCATTCAGCTGAGTTACACAGCAGACAGCTTCAGGTATTTATACTGATCCATGAGGAATTGCTCCTTATTGGAATATGACAGTAACAAGACAGTAGCATCCTGACGCAGCACTTAAGGGATATTAGGCAGGAACACAGCTGGGCTAATACTAGCCTAGAAGTATCTTGGGTATTGGCCCTGCTACTGTGACAGTGTACATGGCAGTTCCCTTACCTTTCCCAATCCCTATTTAGCACACAGAACTTGCTGGAAAGCACCAAACACCTCCAGCTACACACACCTACCTACACACCACTCCATGTCATCATCTTAAGGAGATCTATCAGAGCCCAACAGCAGCCTTTGCTGGGAGACCTGTGCACAGGCTGATGCAACACAGCCTGAACCAAATGTCCTGGTCTGTAAAAACCACTGCTTCTGATGGGCTGTTTCAATCCTCAAGCTTGCTCAGAAGATCTTGATGTGTACAGTTTGATTTAGCAGGAACAGGCAGTACAGCCCAACTTAGCCAAAGCAAAACATGGAAAACTTACCAGGGATACCAGCTTTTGCAATAGCAGCTGCAGCATGGTCCTGAGTGGAGAAAATGTTGCAGCTTGACCATTGTACCTGGAAAACAACCAAGTTTTGTTTGCTGAACAAAGTTCTGAGATATCAGGGACTCTCTATCAAACACAGGACTTAAAAAGGGAGCAAGAGCAGAAAGAAATTAGTGCAGATTCCTGCCTTTTTCAGTAGCTCTGAAAAGATAAGGTGAAAACTAAGAGTCCGACTAAGTCAAGGAAAATAATGCCATATGGAGAGAATGTGAATGAGCTTTAGCTGTGCCATACATTCAGCCATCTCCTTGCTCACAAGCACTTCTCCCAGACAGCCAGAGTATACTCCAGATCTTCAGGGGTGCCCAATGGGCACAGGGTGCCCACAGGGTGGGTTTGGGAAGTTTTAGTGAATAAAGGTCAGATTTTCAGAACAGCCCCATAGCAAGTGTCCACTGAGGGTATGGGCATGCAGCAACACACCTGCTGGCATTCACAAGAGTCAGAAATGCAGCTGAAACATTACACTTAATCCAGGCATTCTCTAAGATTATGCTCACCCACCTCCCACTCTGTGTTCCAGTCAAGGAAGCTTTTCCAGCTGAGCTAAGTGTTTTCCTCAGATTTCATAACTAGGCTCAGGCACCTAGAAAAGCAACAGCATGTTGCTGAGTTGCACTGAAAAGGCTCTGAACACCTACTGCAGCTCACAGCACCACATCCCAGAGCCACATACCCTCTGCTCCCCACAGGGCTGACTGGCAGCTATTTACATGTTCACTGGTTACAGAGCTTGAGTAGAGAGGGCAATAAGGCACAATCATCCAGCCTGCTTTCAGATACTTATACCACCTGATCAAAAAGTGACATTTTGAAGTAAAGGGTGCCCTAGAAAGCAACCTACACTACCAATCCTTGTCATGAAAACGCAGCTGAAAGGAGCACAGGAAAACAGAATCCATAACCTAAAGCTGCACCTCCTCACCTGGGTTTTCACAAGTTCCTCCCATACCAGCAGAGATGACATCAGGAGGTGTCATGACATTCAAATATCCAGAATAGCTATATACTATTTACCCTTCCGAGGTGATACAGACTTGTGGTAGTGACATAGAGACTACAATAACTGGAACACCTGATGGGCTCAGACCCTAGTATTTACATCACTGGCTATGGAAAGTATTATTTTTTGTTACAAATTATGAAGCACCAAGTATTTATTCTATCCTTATTAACCCAGCCAAGAAATGGACACCAAGGTTACTATGCTGCAGTGAGCTACATCCTCATTACATGGGGTATGATTTTATCAGTCTCATTCCTCCCTCCCTGGCACCAAAGTTCTGACAGAACAGGTGAACCAGGGCTGAATCCAAACTGAAATCAAAGCCTAAACTAATCCGCATGCATCAGGACAAGGAGTTAACACAGCAGCACACACCTTTAAAGGTACAACCACATCTTGGAGAAACCATGTCTCTGCAGGTACCTCCCTGAATGACTTGGATGAATCCTATATAACACTGATCTGGGGTTATGCTCAGCTTAAAGTAGCTTGGCAATGTTTAACTAGGCACACAGCTGCCTCCTAGGCCAGCCATACTGGGATGCAGCAACCAACAAGAGCAGCAAGGAGCTTTCCCAAATTTCAATAGCTACTGCTTATTTTTAAATCCTGTGGAGGGACAGGAGTTCCACACAGAATATAGCTGGAACAAAGCCAGGACTGTACCCCCACATCGAAGTTCTCCTTCAGCACTGCACCATTTGCAACCACAGGACAGCTCTGAACAGGCTGGGGAACACCTGCACAGCAGTGTGTACCTAGCCCAGGCTGACCTGGCACAGTGTCCATACCTACCTCCTCCTCTTTTTGAGAAAACACCTTCACTGCTATGGAGAAAACTCCTCCTCCCAGTTTCAATCAGCATGACACTGCTCTTAACTGTTCCCAGAGAGGGACCCCACATAGGGCACCTCTGGGCAGCCAAACTACAGGAAGAAGGAACTTCAGATCATATACATATTTAACAATCCATTGAAATTCCAGTCAACTCCCTGCTCAGCATACAAGCAATGCAGGTTGTGCTCAGATACTTGGCTCTCCTCATGCCCTGTACAGCAAACACTCAGCTGTGATGTCTGGACTTCATTCAGCAAGTCAGGCATGGGACACAAGGCAGTAAATGGCTTCTAAGTATCTCAGACTTTAATACTGATGAGAGCAACTGGTCCATAGTCACACAAAAAATTCAGCGGAGATACCAGCCCTCAGTCCCTGAGCCACAGTGCATCCCTGCTCTTTTCCTGCACAGCTGAAGGGCCAGCATGAGCTCTCAGTAAACTTCATTAGATTTTGCTGACTTTACCAGGGCAGAGCAGGGTTCTTAATACAGGCTAATCTGTGCTGGAGGCAGTCCCTAGAGCTGCAGCATGAACAGCCACAGCACTGCAAGCCCGAGCACAGCATGGCTGCATGGGAGCAGCTGTGGGTAGTGCCCAAGGCACTGCACACAGGGCACAACAGACACTCAAAGCTGCAGCTTGTCCACAGGGAACACACACACCCCCCACACCCCAGAGGTGCTGAGGGAAAGCAACAAGCTTCTTGCTCGAGGAGAGAAGACAATCCATCCACGTGGAGATTGCAGCCTCACCCAAAAAGCATAGACATTTGCCAGGATTCCATAAGGTGTTACATAAGCAGGAGCAGTGACCCGGCAGAGCGTTACCCAAGAGCTGAGGGAGAAACTCGGAGCCGCGTTACCTCAGCCCCCAGCACGATGAGGGTCTCTATGAGCACTGCTGTCTGCACAGTCATATGGAGGCAGCCAGCGATGCGGGCGCCTTTCAGGGGCTTGGATGCAGAGTACATCTCCCTCATCTTCATCAGCCCGGGCATCTCATTCTCCGCAATCTCAATGGCCTTGCGACCCCAGTCTGCAAGGCTGATGTCAGCTGCAAGAGAAGCAGGACAGTTGTCAGAGTTTGAATAGCTGAGACCTTGGTATCCGTTCACACACTTGTGGGTAGGCACTGGCTGCAACAGCTGAACTGAACACCCAGCAACAGCTGTGAGACAGAGCTGCAGAAAAACCAGACCCTGTTCCAGTTACTTCCTGGTTCTTTGCTATGGTACACAAATTTAGACCAAACCTAACAACCACTCTAAAAAATAAGTACGCTACTGCAAGAGGGTATAAATCAACTGTGATCTAGTGCACAGACATCCCGAGGTCCATGAATTCAGTAAGCCACAGCCTTAAGCACTTTTTACAGACACTCCCCTAGAGTCCAAAATTCCTATAGGGATCAACTTCCACAGTATTGACCTGCATGTGGGGTTGGGTTGTAGGGCAGTGGCTTCCCACACTGAGAATGCTCCCTACGAGTGCACCAGAAGCTGAACCCAGCTTAGCTCCTTCTCCTCACAGCAAAGCTACATGTCCTTCCCCATTAGCCCTTCCTCCTTGGATGCACAAAAATTATTAAATGACTCTAATTATCTTAGTCTACTTCTACTTTTGCAAAAAGTATCTACAGCAGAAAGGTCCAGCAGAAAATGAGCCTGAGAGATTTCTGACAGTCTCACTGCATTCATCATGGATGTCCAACCCCAGCCTTAAAAACACAAGGGTCAAGCAGGTAATGCCCAGCTGCATCAACTCTGCAGCACCAGCCAACAGAGTGCCCTTCTTACTCAGTTTGAGATTCTTTGAGAGATTTCAGAAGTTCACCATTCCATTTAGACCACAGTCAGATGCTTTTTTGCTACCTCATGAACACAGACTGGGGAACACCAGAGTCAGACTGCTGGGTTTAATACAGACAGGCCAATTGCATTTTGCTGCAGAACGAAGCCTGGGGCAACTGAAGTTATTGCACGTACTAAAGCTGACTGGAACAGAGCCTATACACCATTGGGACTGAAAACAGGCAAGGAAAGGACCACAGAAACAACTATATCAAGAGGAGAGTGTTTAATCCTACCCCTGTTAAGGGCTTGGTAGCTTTAACAGGGCTGCTTTAAAAATATCCTGCAGTATTTTGGTTCAAAGCCGCCAGGGTAAATTATTTATGAATCTGAGCCTTACACTAAAGCTATTTGAATGAAGCCTCCAAGAAATACCCAAACATTTAAAAAAACGGGGTTGTTTGTGAACTTTCAGGTCTACAGAAATACGCGCCAAAATCTTCAGGGCACACGAGTCAATCCAGGATGGGAAATGCTTTCACCTTCGGAGCTAAGCCTGTTCCCGCCAAGAGCTCCGAGCAGCGGGGGAGGGACGGGGCAGCCGTGCCAGGAGAGCGGCACAAGCGCGAGTGAGAAGCCAGCGGTGGCGCGCCCCGTTCCCCGCCGCCGGCGGCCCCGGCGCACGGGGGGCTCGGGCCCGGCTCCGCCGCGGGCAGGACCCGCCGTCCTCCCCCGCGGCCGCCGAGGCCGCGCTTCCCGCACCGCCCCGGGGAAGGTGCCGAGCACGGCGGAGCCCGATCGGGGCTCGCACTCACCCACTTTGTAGGGCAGCCGGTCCGACATGGCTGAGCTGCGGGGCCGCGGGCTGCAGGAGGCGGCAGCAGCGCCGGGCGCGCTTTAAGTAGAGGCGGTGCCGCTTGCGTGAGGCGGGGCCGGCCGCGCTTGGCGCTGGGCCCGGCCGGCGCTTCCTCCGCGCCGGGCTGCCCGCGGGCCCGCCTGCTCTGCGAGCCGCGAGGGCACGGAGTGCGCCGGGCCGCGCTGGCCGCGGAGCCTGTCCGGCCGCAGAACCTGCTCGTCCGCAGAACCTGTCCGGCCGCAGAACCTGTCCGTCCCCAGAACCTGCGCCCCGGTACGGCCTCTGCCGCAGCGTCAGCCCCGCGCCCGAGCAGGCTCTGGCGGCCGCTGCATCCACCGCTACCGGTGCCAGCACAGGAGCGGGTGTTTAAATACGTGCGGTGATGGCTCAGAGCATGGACCAGCTTTCGCTCCGTGGGACCCAGAGATGAAAGGCAACCAGCGGAACCTGAAGGAAGTTCCACCTGAACATGAGGAAGAACTTGTTTATTTTGCAAGTGACCACTCAGTGGAACATATTACTAAGAGGCTATGGAGTCTCCTTCACTGGAGATACTCACTTCCAGATCCATGCTGTGGGCTGGCTCTGTTTGACCTAGGATGTGGGACCAGAAGCCCCACTATGGTCCCTTCCAACCTCACCCATTCTCGGATTCTGTAACCCAGAGCCACACGAAGCCACAGCAGGTCCCAGGGCAGTGCCAGGAACAGCCCTGATTCCCGATGCCAGGCCTCGCCACCTGGACACTGAGGAGACAGCACTCCCTGTCTCACTTCCCAAAGGGGATCCCACGAGATGATCAGTGTGGAGTGTTACCCTGAGGCACACAGACCCCTCACTGCAGCAGGACTCAGGCAATGGGCAGGATACAACTGGTGAGATGCCAGGCAGAGCTGGGGCCAAGATGTGAGCAGCTCTATCACCCTGGACCTTGGACTTGGCTGCAGGCAGTTCCCCTCCCCAGCCTGCAGCCCTCTGCCAGGTGCTGGGCAGGGCTGCCTGCCCCCAGGCACAGCCAATGCCTGCTGCACATGCAAGAGGCCTTGCCTGCAGGGCACACACACATCTGCTTCTGTTCTAACATCTGAAATATGTTTTTCATAAGCCTCAGTCATGAACTGGGATGAACTTTCTAGCCACACTGTTACACATGCCTCCTTTAACCCATGAAATACATAAGAGTGAGGATTTCCTTAAATTACACAGAAATTCTAATTGAATTCTTTTGAAAAGTTTGAAATAATTCTCAGTGCAGAGTTTATCCTGAGACCCCAGTTCCCAGCTAAGCCTGGGAAGGTAATTATGATGGTAATTATTTTTTCAGGTGAGCAGCAACTGATCTTCAGTGACTGTCCAACAGTGAACAGACCACAGAAAGACACAAATCCCAGTAGAACGCCGGGACAGACAATCAGTACACATGGAAATGGCAGGATTTCTGTCTAATATTAAGAGTGCTGCAGGTGCACTGGCACACCTGATCCATACAAGGAGTTCTGTAAATCAAAAGGTTGATTTACAGAAATGTAAGGCTGAAGCGCAGGCTTCATTCCTTTCCTTTTATCCCTCAGCATCCAAGCGCACTTAGTTCCCCTCCAGGGATAACACAGAATTCCCCACTGGTGCCCATGAAGCTGCAGCCCCTCCTGGGCTCATCCCTGCCTCAGCTCTGGGGTCCTGAGCACGAAAAGCACCTGGAGCTGTTGGAGGGAGTGCAGAGGAGGAGATCCTCCAGAGATGCTGCAGGGGCTGGAGCCCCTCTGCTCTGAGGAAAGGTTGAGAGAGTTGGGGTAGCTCAGCCAGGAGGAGACAAGGGCCTGGGGAGGCCTCACTGTGGCCAAGCAGGACTTGGGGGGCCCTGGGGACAGAGTGTTCAGCAGGGCCTGTAGCCAGAGGAGAAGGGGGCATGGATGGAAACTGGAGGAGCTCAATTTAGCTTTGATCTGAGGAAGATGTTTTTCTCCCACGACGTGGTGAGGTCCTGGAACAGGATATGCAGAGACTGTGAAGCCCCATCCATGGGAACATTCAAGGCCATGTTGGAAGGGGCCCTAAGCAACCTGGACTGGTGGGAGGTTGATGAGGTTGGAACAAGATGATCTTTAAAGACCCATCCAAGCCAAACCATTCAGGGATTCAATAATTTTACAACAGAAAGCACCCAATCTGGAGGGGCCCTGGAACTCCTGTCCCTTCACAGCTCCCAGATTCATTGTATCACAGACAGTGTTCCAGGAGGAACTTCCAGAATCTCTTGATGAGCACAATGCAACCATTGCCTTGTACCCAGCAGAGCCTTCAGTCTGCTTGGAGACCACCCTTCACTCTGCTTGCATCAGACTCTTCTCAGCTGCTCCTTGCTATTTGCATCAGTCCTGAACTTTTCATGCTGCTTGGATCTCAGCACTAATCCCAGCAAGATGTGCACTCCTCTCCTGGTTAAAGTACAGTGCCATTCCAGGGAGGGGGGCAGCCCCTGACTGCCCAGGCAGGCTGGACCCCTGAATAGATATACAGGAATAACAGAGATGATGAACACAGTCCCTTCTGTATTTAGATATCTAAATTGTTAGGTTCTTCTGTAAATATGTTTATTAGATTCCAGGTGTTCTATAGGTCCCCCTATACTGTAAGTACATTTCTAAGGTTGTTGTTTTTGTAGATGTCCTTTAGTCTGTAAATAAGTTTGTTATGTTACTGTTTTAGATATATCTTCTATATTGTAAATATTTTTATAGATTGCTATTGTTATAAAAATTCTTATACTATACATGTTCCGTAGTTTGTTGTTTTTTCTGCTCTTCTGTAAATACATTGTCTGTTGGGAAGGATGAAAATTTGACAAGGAAGTCTCACAGATATGTATGCTTGGCAGAAAGATTTTTGAATGTAGAATATAAAGAAGGAATAGAAATGAACGCAAGTTTTGATATAGAAGAGAAGAACTGCTGAGGCAGTCTTACTGGATAACTATGAAGGCAAAGGCTATGTTAGTTAGAAGGGTTTTTTTGGCTTAGAGCAAAGATAAACTCATCTCAAAGATGTTTTTACCAAGCAGAAACATTTCACAGGCAAACAAGTCTGCTGATGTTACAAGTAGAAAAAAGGTCTCAGAATTTTCCACTGCAAGAAAACTGAAAAACAAATTCTAGTTTAAGCTGTGACATACAAACTTTTAGTGATTGGAGAATCTTAACATGAATATGATGATTATGGTAGTTATGATAGGCTATAGGTAAAAGTTAAGGTTTGTATTGGTTCTTCTATATTAAGATGTTCAGCAAAGAAAAGTATATAATGAATTGTAACCAAAATTAAAGGGCCTTCAGGCTTGTCTGCAGCTGGAGATGACAGCTGTAGGCGCAGGCTCTGTCACCCACGACCCTGGACTGCTGTAATGTCTTGGATACAATAAACTGCATTTTGAAGAGCTGCCAGGAGTCCTGCATCTCCCTCATTATGGTCCTTGTTTGTCACAGCCCAGCTCTCTTTGCATCTGCTTTGGGCACAGGCAGCGTTTGCAGAGTTGTGGTTTCCACTTGCTCTGGGTTCCAGGGGCTGGAGGTCCCTGGGGGTGCTGGCACAGCCCCCCTGGGGCTGGGGGTCCCTGTGCACAGGGGTCCCACTGATGCTGCTCCTGGAACTGGGCACTGCTCGTGTTCCTGGGCTGCTGCAGAGTGGTGTCCCCAAGAGTAGAGCTGTCACCAGCAGAGAGGGGGTTCTGACAGCAGCGTCCCCTGCAGCAATGCCACCAAATCAGGCAGGAAACCTTCAGCCACCCTTCCTGCTGGAGCCACACAGACTCCTGGGCTGAGCCAGCATCAGGGCACAGGGATACAAAATCCACATTCACACTCTGAAGGTCATGACAGGCTTGAGTATTGCTGGAGCCAGGATCTGGGGAACAGCTTTTGCAGCTGCAGGGGCAAAGGCTTGGAGGAGCTCCTGCACAGCACACTCATTCCTTGCTGACCCAGAGCTTTCCTGAGATGTTACTCCTGCAGGTGCCCTCAAAGGCAGACCGTGGCATTTGCTGAGCACGGTCCTTGACGAGGAGTCTCCTGTCCTTGTGGCTGGAGCCCTTGAGACCAGCGTGCAGGACTTGCTGTCCTGTAACCTTGCCAAGACTTCACTCTTGCAGGTGCCTTCAAGGAATGACTGCAGCACTCGCTGACTCGGATATTTTCCAAGCCACCTTCTCCTGCAAGTAGCCATGAATCCAGGCAGTGACGTAGAGTACAGACCTGCGAGAGTGCCCAAGCTGGCCTGGGGGAAGGAGGAGAAAGAAGGCCCTGGAACTGCCCCAGCACAGCAGCCTGAAGAGGTAGAGCAGTTCCAGCCACAGCAGAAGGGTGAGTGGCAGAGCTGGGCCACAGGGCTGGTGCCTGCAGCTGTCTTGGCTCCTTCCCTTCCCATCCCATCCCATCCCATCCCATCCCATCCCATCCCATCCCATCCCATCCCATCCCATCCCATCCCATCCCATCCCATCCCATCCCATCCCATCCCATCCCATCCCATCCCATCCCATCCCATCCCTTCCCATCCCATCCCATCCCTTCCCATCCCATCCCATCCCATCCCATCCCATCCCATCCCCATCCCATCCCATCCCCTGGGGCCATGCCCATGGACAGGATGGAATGGGGGCCGGGCAGACACCCCACAGCCGTGCTCCATGCCATGGGGTGTTGCGGGGCTGTCCCTGCCTGGGGAGCGCAGGGCTGGGCTGTGTTCTCCGGCCTCTCCCGCAGCCCCTCAGCTCGGGCTGCACTCTCTCTTTGCCAGGTGCAGCCGTGCAGCGCACACGAGAGCAGGAACGCACCCGTGGCCTCTTCCGCAGAACAGCGCAGGTACCTGCAGCCATCCCCACCTGGGCTGGGCCTGCTGGCACTGCTCAGCCCAGCACTGTGCTCGAAGCACTCCATGCAACATCCCGGGCTTCTTGCCCTTCTGGTACAGATGGTCTGCAAATTCATGAAGAGGATTCAGGAGGAAGAGAGCAGCGTCATGGGCACTGTGCTCAGAGCATACTCTCCCATCTTCAAAACCAAGACCAGGGCTGCCCTGCTGGATATGCTTGTGGAGGAGGGTCCTTCCAGCCCAAAGCAAGCGAGCAGCCTTTGGCCTGGCTTCACTTCTCCCAGCAATTGCTCGGCCTCCTGAGCCACGCCTGCTGCTCCCTGGAAGCCTTTGAGGCCATGGCACTGTGGTGGCAAGGGAAGCACTTCTCTGGGGCAGCTGGGTACATTATGTCCTCTGGCAGCTTTTCAAGAGGCTCGTGGCCAGTGAGTTTCCTGAGTACAATCTGAGTACAGGCCCCTTCTGGATCTGAGAGAGGCACACCCTTCTGACATGGTGATGGCTCTCCTGCGTGTAGCCCCAGTGTGTGACAGGTATGGGGCCCATGTGCCCACAAGGCTCAGGGCTCAGCAGCCCTTCACCCTGTACAGCCTGTCCCAGGTGTCTGACAGAGAATTACAGGGCCCTCTGGCTCCTCCTTTTGCTAGCCCTGGCTTGTCAGCCCACCAGCGTGCTGCCATGCTCCCTTCCTGCTCCTCAGGAGCATGCATGCTGCCTGCATGCTGCCAGTGAGGGGCAGTGGGCGGAGGAAGGGCTGGCAGCCAGCTCAGCTCCCTGCTGGAGCCCAGGCCACGGTGCTGTGTCCCAGAACCCCCTGAGACAGAGCTCTGACCCCACAGAGCTGAAACCACCATGTGGGAGACCAGTATTGCATCCCAAGACATAAAAAGGGATGGTGAAGTAAGGATGCCCTGGGAAAAGACACCCCTTTAAGTTAGTGTGACCCAAGAAGTTGTTCTCCCACAGTTCCTTGCACCTTTATGTTAATGATCAAAATTATGTCATCCCTTTTCCCCTCTCCAGTTTTAGAAGGTTCCTTGCTCCTGCTTTCCCCCTTCCCTACGTGTCCTCCCTTGGATCCCAGCTGATTGTTGCCCTTTAATCCTGCCTTTTAACTGCCCCTATCCCCTTTACCCACTGGCCCTCCAACCTGATGCTCTGCCTCCCTTGTCTCATACATAACCCTGGACTTTCCTTTGTTCTTGGTTCTTTGTCCCTGGTTTCCTTCAGTGTGTGTTAATAAACACCACTGGAATACCATATGTAGAACCACTCCTGCTTGTCTTCCTCAGTTGACCTTTGAGTAGCATCATGTGACGTGAGCGTCTGGTGCGTGCTGAGCTATCCCCTCTTCAGAGAGACGCTCTCTGGAAGGCGGTGGTTTCAGCAGCTCCTGCCGCACCACTGCAGCTGGCACCCAAACAGAGACCTTTTTAAGGTTGCCCTGAGAGTGTCTCCAGTGGACTTTTGTCCCTGGACACAAGTCACCTTGGAGCTCCAGCTCCCAGAAGGGATCACCTCAGTTTTCTGAGGTGTTCTCCAAAAGGGCCAGCCAACAACCCTCCATGGTGCAGTTTGTGGATTCGCTGCAGAGGATTGGCCGGTGTCAGCAGACCCCCATGAGACCTTTTCTTTTGACATGTTGGCTTGGTGAGTGTTAAGGGCACTAGTGTTGCTATAGGACACGTGAAAGCACAACGTGAGCCACTGCTATTGCAAGGTAAAGAAGAAAGTTTATTCTCTGACTTCAACTTTTATACTTTTCCAAAGGTGACAGCGGATTGGAGAGTGAATGGGCCACCTCTCCAAAGACACTGGACAAACCACCAGTACATCAAGTTTCTCCACCCCCATGAAGGAGTGCAAAACAATATATTGTTTACAGAAATTGTGTGGGAAAGTTTTCTAACAGAATGTAAACTCAGAAGGCTTTAGAAAATCTTAAGAATCAGGGTGACACACTAGGGGAGGGTGCCTCCACAAGTCATTTTCAGTTTTTTATTTTCCTTTGTTTCATGGGTGGAAAATTTTAGTTTAACCACAATGATAACTAAATTATCCATTGGGTAGTGGAAGGTTTATGCCCAAGTTAAGGCGACCCTTGTAACGGGAGATGTTAAGTTTTCTAAGGGCGATTTAAAGTCTTTCATTCACTTTTTATTTAAACACTTTATTTAAATGAATCTGGGGATTACCCAGGAAGATATTGTTTCGATTAAGTTTTGGGACAAGGTGGAGAAACATTTATACGTTGAACAGGTTAAAGGCGATTTTAAGGTGAGGAAATATTATCCTTTGTGTGTTGCAGTTCATGTTTATTTTAATAAGTTCTGTTATAAATAAAGTCAGTGTCTAACCTTTTTGTCTGTTTACCTCCTCACAGTTCGGAAGTTCCCTTGTGCATGTATTTGTTAGTTCCACTCCTATGTATTTGCCCTTATACCCAGTTTGTACCCCCAGTTAATTCCCTGAGTCTCTGTACCCCCCCCCTCCTGTTATGGATGCTTTGTTAAAATCCCTTATAGAAGAAATCCTACCTGTTGGTATCACTAGTCTAAAGCCCCTTCTGTCCCTTTCACTGCGTTGGGTAGTTCCGAAGCTGCTCCCAGGAAGTTGCTCCCAGAGGAGACTTCCTGCTTCCCAGAGGGCCGAGCGGGCGCTGACTATTAATTACTAGACTTCCATGTAAAACGAAATGGACCCAGACAACGAGCCAAGAGCAGGAACCGCAAAATGATCCACACCTACATGCAAGGAAAGCTTCAGAGAGTTGGAGAAGACCCTTGGAATTTCCGAAGCCAATCGCTATAAGCTTAAAGGAGCCAGAGCAAGGAAAATCCCCTAGACCAGCGAGCTACAGGCAGTCTTGTGACGTATCCCACGAGGGCGAAGACTCCGATCCTGCCGTGACTGACAGGATCGTCTGCCCCTCCTCTGGGACGTTGACTCACCTGGGAGCAGCGGCGGCGTCGCGAACCCCGAGCCCCCACCCCTACAGGCTCTCCTTATAATAAAGGCCTTATCAAAAAAGGAGCACAAGGTCTCCTGGCCCATTTGTTTACACCAGTTCTATTAAGTTGATTGTTGAAGTGGTATGTTCTGTTATCCCCCATGTTCTTCTTAAGTTGGTATTCAGGTTTGAAAGCAAAAACAGTGAGAGACTCCAAGTCAGAAATACAATTTACTGGGAAAAGGGAAGAGAGACAAAATACATGCAATGATACAAAAGGAAGACCACTGACAAAGTCAGAATACAACCTGACATCCCTCTGGCCAGCGTGTTGGTAGCAGTCCAAACTGGAGTGGCTGCAGTCCTCTTGGAGTGACAGATGTGGTTTCTGTTTGTGCAGTGGTCCTGTAGAAGAAGTGTAGTTGGTCCAGTGGAAAAACCCCAGCTGTGTCCTCTTAAAAACCTGTGGGAAGGCTGTTTCTCAGTCTAGAAATCCCAGGATATAGCTAGGTGGGAATGCTTAGCTTCCTCCCCCCGCCCCCCCCCCCCCTTCCCCCGGGATGGAACATCTCACAATGGGCTGATCTCATTCTGAGTCACGAGGTGTGTCTTTGATCACAGAACTGGCTTCTGGAGAGTGTTATCTCTGAGTCATGTGGCAAGACATTGATAGGCCTATTAACAGGAGATAAGGAAAACTGCCCACAGATGGCACTAGAAAACATCTTGTCTTTCAATCTTGGACAGTTGGTTTCTCCCTAAATTGTATCCTTCTACCCAGCCGTCCCTCAAGGAATCTCCTCCCTTTTTTCCAGACCTTTCCCTGTCTGTCAAGGCAACCTGGCCCCTTTGCCCTGTAAACCTAAACCCTACCCATTGTTCTAGAAAGTTCCCTGTCCCTCACCTCCAGGACCTATCCCAGATTGAACCCTCTCTCCTCCCTCTACCCTGATTTGTGGCACCCCTGAAAACCACACCCTAAGAGTTACTCATTGGTTATTTCATTATGTCCACCCCCTGTTTTGTGGAGTTTTAAAAACCCTTGAACAGCTGTGCTCAGGGCTCTGCTTGCCTGTGTTCCCTCCAGCTGTCCTCTTTCATGTACCCTTCCTTCACCTTACCCAATAAACCTGCTGGACTTCACACCGCAAGAGAGCCTCTGTTGACTTCTTTACTTGATCCCTGCCACACTGCTGTGGAGTCTCGAGTGCCGGGCACATGGCTCTAAGGTTCTGGCTCTGGCAATACCCTGGCCGAGTCAGTTCCCCACACTTGCCATTGCCCCCAGAACAACACAGCAAGCCTGGTCTTTGGCAGGCAGTGGCATTTGTTTAATTAAATTTATAAGTTGATCAAGGGAAAAGGGGAAAGTTTGGGACTCAGTTTACCCCAGTTTTTAACTTCCTCCCTCCCCAGTCCTATTCCCTCTTCCCCTAAGAGTGGGTCAGGAGGTGGGACCTGCTCTGTGGCACAGGAGAGCCATCTGCCTCTTGCCACCTCCTACCCCTCTCTGTCCCTTTCTCAAGTTGGCACCGCCCATGCCAACTTGAGCTCTAACCTCGCTTACTGTCCACCTGCACCCCCTTATCCCAGTTTTTCTTCCTTCTCTGTGTTCTATGGGCCAAGATGATGCCGACCTTGTGAAAGGGCCTGGTCAGCTGGAAGGCTCGTGTCCACGTCAATCCTTTCTCATCCTCTTCTGAGGAGGAGGACAGTGCCGATGACTCCCCAGGCCCTGCCACCAGCCTGGGAAAGGTTGGGCACGAGTCAGGAGAGAGGCTGTCAGGGATGGTAATCTGGAGATGGCTGAGAAGCTACTGAGAAGCTTGTGGCTCCAGTTATTCTCTGGAGAGGAAGGAAACCCAAATGGGAGCAAGTGATATATTCTGAACTAAACTGCAGAGCAGTCAAAGATTACGGCAGGAAGTCATCCTATTTTAAAAATGTTCTTGAAGTGACTCTTTCGGGCCATATCCTTATCCCACATGATGTCAAAGATATCAAAGATATCATGTCAGTCTTGCTGTCCCCTATGGAACTCCTGTTACGGAAGTCTTTGTGGAGGAAGCAGTTGAAGCTTTTACTATCCAAACATAAGACCAAGGATGAGAAAGTCCCATTGATGTTGGAGGAATTATGCAGAGAAGGTGATTTTGATAAGCCCAAAGACCAGGCCAAGGATCTCCCTGTACTTGTTCTGGAGGACATTAAAGCTGCTGCTTGCACTGCTCTGCTCCAAACACCTGATGGCTCCCTATCCCAACAAAACATTTCTGACATCTGCCAAGGCATTAAAAAAACTTTTATTAAGTTTATCGACAGGCTTAAGGATGTGCTAGAGAAGCAGATCGACAACCCTGAGGCCAGGAAGGAGTTGCTCAGGAAGTTGGCAGTGGTGAACGCCAACACTGAGTTTAAGAAGGTTATTAGAGCACTCCCCCTGGAACCTGAGCTCACTATCTCACAGATGGTGGAGGTGCGTATGAAGCTCAGCTCCATCAAGTACATAGTCACCCTGGCCATGAATAGGGGTATGTGGGAAGCCATGGCCGCCCAGGACAACATCATATGTTTCAATTGCTGCCAAGTGGCGCATGTGCAGGCACAGTGTCCAGTCCCTTTCCCTGGGCCAAACAGAATACGCCATCAACACTACCAGCATCTGTCGGGAAGTGGCTTGCAGAGCATGACATAACCCCGCACAATGACAGGACATGGCAGGTCATTCTGCCCTCGGGAAGGCAGTGGTTTCAGCAGCTCTTACCGTGCCACTGTAGACCATCATGTGCTCGTGCAGGACTGTAAAGCCAGCCATGCTCGTACTCCTTGATGTGCTGGGTAACTGGCCAGAGCACAGCACATGCACCTCTGATGGGGACCACATGGCTGTCCTTGCCCTGGCTGTGAGTTTCTGCAACTGGCCTTTGCTCACCCCAAGCTCATCTCTCCATCAAGTCTCCATCCTCCTTCTACCATGGTGTCTCCCTGCCTCTCCCTGCAGGGGTGAAACCTGGCCTAGGGACAGCTTCAGGGCCACCAGGCCACCTTCCCCTGCATCTCCCCTGGTTTCTCCCTCCCACGCTCAGGCCCTACCACATGGACACCTCGGCACTGAGCGCTGTCTTGGGCTACTCTGTCCTTTGCAGGCAATTGTGGTGATGTGGAAGATCCTCCAGATGCCCTGTGTGCCACATGTAGTGACTGTGTATTTCCCTTGCCTCTTTGTGCATCTGCTCTTCCAAGTGCTCTTCAGCACTCTGGATGTGCCAGAGGCGGTCGATAACTTCTGGAAGGGATGCCAGCAGCAACACGGCCTTGCCACCAGCCCCAGCAGGTGCTCCATGCCAGTCCTGCTGTCCCTGCCATGTGCCCAGGGCAGAAGCCAGTCCTCCCAGCATGACCTGGGCTTTGCTCTGCACACAGCTTTGCAGAGCAGACCCTGAAGGCCCTGCTCTGCTGACTGCATTATGAGGATGTGGTGGTGGCAATGGAAGACAAGCGTGGCTTGGACACACTGCTCTGTGCTGACACCCACCACTGTGCTGTGGGCGTGCTGGCCAGGTAAGACCCCCTGCTCCCCAGCTCCCCCTGCATTTGTGTCCTTGCTGCCCTCTTGCAGCCGTGCCCTTGGGTGGCAGCATGCGGCAAGGGCCCGGCTCTTTTCGTTCTTCTTTAGGAGATAAAGATAGTACGTGCTCTAATACCTAGACTCCCAGGAGCTTTCTTTGGTGCCCAGTGTCTGCAGGACATGGGGGAAGGAGGGAAAGCAGGTCCTTGTGCTCAGCAAGCTGCACAGATGTGCAGTGGGGAAGGGAAAATGGCCAGAAGCCCCTTGGCCTTTGGTTCTTCTGCTGAAGCCTTTGTGCTGGTGACAGGGCGGCTGTGCAGGAGCCAGAGCTGCAGAGATCCGTGCCAGACTGGTGCCTGGAGATGGCCAAAAGCCACCCTGCCCAGCCAGGCAATGCCATCTGTGTCCTCCTGCCTGTGTGTGGCTGGCTGCATTGCTGAGGGCTCCGAGGTGCCTCTCGATCCGGCTCCTCTGGAGCTCCATCAGGGCTGTGCCTCTGCCGGGCAGGTTGGCCGGGCTGGGGGAGACCCTGAGGGGAGGACGGGGCAGCGGGAGGCTGTGAAGGGATGAGGTGCTGTGGCGGCCCTGATGGGACAAAGCGGTGGGAAGGCACGAGGGCCATGTGGGAGGGAGTGGGTGACAGGAGCTCCAAGGGGACAGGAGGCCCCTGAGGGGCTGATCTGGTGGGAAGCCCTGAGGAATTGGGTGTCAGGGCATTAGGGATGAGGGGAGAAAGGGTGCTGAGGATCAGACAGGACAGAGTGGTGCCGTGAGGAGCCCCTGCACAGCACACTGGTTTCTTGCTGAGAAGAAATGAGTTCTCTCACACCCCCAGGTAGGTTTAACTAGACTCTGTAATTCTATCATTTTGAAAACAAAGATCAGGTCAGCCTTGCAGTTCATTGGGGTCACAGTAAGGATTCTCAGAAAGGTCTGATAGCTCCATGTCAACTGGCATAGACTGTGCTGTTGGGAGCATAGGGTTGTTCCTGCAGAGAAATGCAATGCAATTCACAGAGCAGAACTGCAGGAGCTGTGAGAGTGGGAGGAAGTTCTCTGCCCAAAGCCCTGGCAGGGGCTGATGGTCAGAGAGGATAGAGGAATGGAGTGCTGCCTGCCTCCATGCTCACAGCCCTTCTGGTTACACAGTATGCCCCAAATGGAACGTGGGTTTGTCATTCCTATTCCATGACAGGGCATGAAAAAAAGAAAACTCAGAACAGAACCGAACCGAGTGTGATCTTGCTGAGCTGAAGCAGCAAAGGGAAGATCTTCTGGCTGCTAGTACTTTCCAGTGCTCACCTGGCTGAGAAGAGACTCCAAGGTGCCAAGCTGCTCAGGGGTAGAACTGGCTGCCTGTAGTGAGCAATTCTTTCCCTGCAAGCAGACCAAATTGCTGGGGAACAGGAGGTAGCTATGATTTGGCCTAGCAGGAGAAAAGGGCTCCTGTAGCCTGTGAGAGACGGGGCTGGTTGTGCAGGTGTCGGGGGGAGTCCCGCTGATCCTGATGTGCTGGAAGTGTCCTGGGAAATGAGTGCAGTTGGAAGGAGAGAGACTGGTGAAGTTCGGGGCTGAGCTTGAACCGCTTCCCGCTACAGCTGGTACATAGCAGTTTGTCTGGGAAGGCCTTCCACAATCTAGAGCTAGTAAACACCTGCACGGCACAGCCCTCATTCCCGGAGGAACGTCCCTGCTAACTGCCCCTCCAGCTGTCCTGCAGTCGGCTACCCGCAGCTGGCATCACATTCTCTTCGGAGATGGTCACACCAAAGAACAGCCTTTCTTAAGAAAATTTTGCATACTCCACGCTTTGCAACACGCCGGCCGGTCACGGCGAGCCGCGGCCGCACTCCCCGCGGGGCAGCCCCGGCCGAGCGGCAGAGGAAGCAGCGGATTCCGCTGCCCGCCTTCCCTTTCCCTTTCCTCTTTCCCCGTCCCCCTTCCCTCTTCTGCTTCCGGGCAGGCGCGCAGCCGCAGCCGCGGCGCCGGGCCGGAGCGCTCCGAGCCCCGCTGGTGCCGAGCCGGGCCCGGGCCCCGCCGGGGCCATGGCGCGCTGCCCGCGCCGGGCGCTGGGCGCGGCGGGGCCGCTGCTGCCGCTGCTCTGCGCGCTGCTCCGCGCCGCCGCCGACACCAGCACCGGCCGGGTAGGTCGGCGAGCGGGGCCGGGCGAGGCCGCGGCTTCCACCGGCGTCCCGGGCCGTGGTGTGCGCTAGGTGTCTCGGGGTGGGCCGGAAAGCGGGGCGGTCAGCGGTTCCTGCGGTTCCTTCGCCTCCTCGGCCAGAAGCCTTCCATCAGCTCCCGCAGGGCCGGGCTGAGCTCGGGTGTGCGGGCACAGCTCCCTCGGCCACGCCTCGGCAGGTTGACCGGCCGGAGGAACGGCTGTGCTTCTGTTGTGTGATCATAAGCTTCAGTCTCCGGGAGCAGCTTCTCGGAGTGTCTGGGTGGCCATCGTGTGGTGCCCCGTTCCCGCTGCCGCCTCCGAGTGCGGCCGGGAGGGAAGGGGTTACGCGAGGGCAGCCCTGCTCCGAGTTGTTTTGGTTACTGTGCTCTGCTCTCGCTGCTCGAGGCCAGCTAATGTTGGTTATAACGGAGTGTCCCAGCACTGTTGTGCTTGTCACAGGCCAAGGCAGGGGTAACAAATGGTCTTGGAACAGTTTTGCAGCTTGGCTTTGTCTGAAGCCGTTGGTGATGTCCGTGTTTAATAGCGTTGTATGTGTCCTTGGTGAACTCTGGCATGCCCCGTGCATGCACTCGTGTTGTTTCCCTACCCGACCTAGAGCACTCCCTCTGGCTCTGGTGCGCCTAACACGAGACCATTAAGGAGCTGCTGGTGCAAGGCCAGAGGAGGCCAGGATCTGAGAGCTGGAGCTCTACTGCTCTGAGCCAGGCTGGGAGAGCTGAGGGTGTTCACCTGGAGAAGAGAAGGCTCCAAGGAAAGAGTACAGCCCCTTCCAGTGCCCAAAGGGGCTCCAAGAGAGCTGGAGAGGGACTTTGGACAAGGGTCTGGAGGGACAGGACACAGGGACTGGTTTCCTACTACCAGCAGGCAGGGTTAGATGGGATATTGGGAAGGAGCATGAGGGTGAGAGGTCCTGGCAGAGGTGCTTAGAGCAGCTGTGGCTGCCCCTGGATCCCCGGAAGTGTCCAAGGCCAGGTTGGAGAGGGCTTGGAGCAACCGATGAGACCAAAGTGGAAGGTGCCCCTGCCTGTAGCAGGGGAGTTGAATGAGATGGGCTTCTAGCCCTTCTATGATTCTTTCTCCTGCTTTGGAAGTAGGGCCCTTCCCTCTCCCTAATGGCTTCAGCATCTTCTTGTTGCCACAAAGAAACAGGGATTGTTCTCCCACTTTTTATTCTCCTGAGCCCCTTTCCTGCTGCTGTGTTATGTTAAGGAAGAGCAAGCATCTTCCCTCCCCCTTCCCTGAGTAATCATGCTGTCAGTGGGAGAACAGGTCATGCAGATGATTTATCAGTGCTTATGTGGTGAAGACTGTCCTGTGGGTCAGATCGATTAGGGAAAAGCTTAGAGGATATATGCTACTCTCATAATAATTCTGATCTAAGAATTGAATCAACCAGAAGAATGAAGCACTAAGTGTGTATGAAAAGTTACGGGGAAAAGTTTATGAAAACAAATTTTTATTCTACTACTACTATTATTATTATTGTTGTTGTTGTTGTTATTATTGTTACTTAATATTCTGGTTTCTCCTCATGTCAAAGTGAGGGAGGGGAAGAGATGAGAGGGAAAAAATCCTGGATAATTGTTTGTTTTTGAAAATTCTGTCCTTAGCATTTTGACAAGTTTGATATGCAGTTTTATCTAAGACTGCATTTTAGGGTGAAGGCAGGCAAAAGGGACAGAAATCCTTGAGGAGAGTTGGCTGTTCTCCTGTTCTGACAGTTTGCTGGTATTAGGTATTAGTTGAGGAATCACCCACCTAATCAGGGTCTTCAAACTTTTGGAATGCAGTTTTTTTGGTTGTTCGATTTTTTTTTGTGTGTATTTTAGGGTTTTTTTGAGTTTTGTTGTTTTTGTTTGTTTGTTTTGGTACATTTGGTTTTTTTCTTTTAAGAATTACTTCTGTGCTCATTGCAAGTGCAAAGGTGAACTTGTGTTTTCGGGGATTTCTCAGGACTTTTAAGCTGTTTTCTTGGAATGATGGTCCAGAGACAGCAGTGGGTAGGGGGCTCTTGGGAGCTTGCTGCTGTGGGGACTGCGGAGTCTCATGATGGCAGGAGGACAGGGTGCACAGGAAGTCCCTGGAACAAGAACAAAGTTTCTTGGGCATTTCTGGTGCTCCAAAGACTTAAGTCTACCCCATTTGCTCAGTACAGATGATGTTCATTTTTAAGTGGCAGGTCTGCCTTGTCCTTTCACAACAGGTGATATTAAGCTGGGTCTTCAGCCCTTCATGGGAATATGTGATATTACCAAACCTAACCAAAAAAAGAGAGATGGCTGATTTTTTTTGGGCTAGTTTGTCACTTTTTCTTTTGAAGAAATATTGTGAACTGTTATATTGAAAACTTACTGTGGCATCTTACCATCTGTTTCTTTCTTTTTCAGGGTTGGTTAAAAACTTATGGCTACTTACTTCCATCTGACAGCCAAATGTCTCCCTTGCAGTCAGGAAAAGCTGTGCAGTCTGCAGTTGCCACTATGCAACAGTTTTATGGAATCCCAGTAACAGGAGTTTTGGACCAGACAACTATTGAGTAAGATTAATATAGGCTACTTTTGTCTTTTTATTTCTTAATGTATTGTCATATTTCAGTATGAAATATGTATTTCATACTGACAGTAATTTTTGTGAGTGTGAGGAGAAGCTCTTGTTACTGTTGTTCTTTGAGCACAGATCCCCATTTCTGGTGCACAGTCAAAGCATGAATCCTGTGAGCTTCTGGAAGTGGAGGACATTAAGGGTTTAATTTACTTCCATCTCTCTCTGAATTTAGGTTAAAATTCTGGCTCCAGAAGTTACTTCTAATCTATTTCCTAATTAATTGGATTTGTGTATCTCCATAGATGTTATTTGTGGAGATCCATAGCTAGAACTGAAGTGAGTTATTGTAGTCTGATGACAGTAGTCAAAGGTACTTATCTGCCCATAGTTGCCGTTTGTTGGACATTAGATGTTCTCTTCTGTATGTTGGCCATGTGTTGTTGTTTGTGATCAGGGTTTTGATAGCTCAGAAGCATTAGTGTAAATCACCAGGGCAGGAAGGACTTTGTTTTTTCCCCATCTTCTCTTCAGTGTGGGCTCCAAAGGGTGATGTGGAAGTGGCTCCTTGTCTGGTTGCTGGGGTGTCATGTAGTGGCTGGATCCATCTGCTATTGGTTTGGGGTGCATCTGCTAACTAAAGCAAAATGCAGAGGAGGTCTTCCTAAGGCTTTCTGGGGAAAAAAGCATATATGGTGAGCAAAAAGAGAAAGCCCAGTGGAACTTGCTTGGGCCCTCCCTAGTTGTTCCTTGCCCTTGCTACATTAGCAGACCGTTTCAGAGCATGCTCTATCTTAATCTCTCCTCATAGGGCACACTGCTGGCAAAAGGGACATGGTAGCCCAAAAAGAAAGGCCCATAAAGTAACCAAATAATGTAAAGAACAAAGTGGCATGGTTTTATGCCTTCCGGACTGCAAGAGGAGGGAGAAACAGAAGAAATTAGTGAATTGGACAGGAGGGGATCATCCTGAGTTGGGACTACTTCTCCAGTGAATGTAACATTCCCTTCTTTAGCTCACAGCTTGTTCTCCATTGAGGGACAGAGAAAATCCTGTATGCTTTTCAAATGACTTGAAAACAAAGTGCTTTTTAAAGGTGAGGATTTTCCATCTGAGATCTCTTTGCCATTAATAACATGGTTTGTAGGTGAATGTTGAAGCAGAGCCATCGAGCAATGCTCTGTGTGTGCAGTTGATGTATAGAAGCTTGGATTTGGGATTTGGGATGCTGATGATTTGGAAAGGGATGGGGAAAGAAGGGGCTGTGATATTGGGCTGCTAGTTGGGAAATTTAAGGAGCTGCTTCTGCTGCCTTGTGGGTGACAGGGGAAGGGCACAAACTGTGAGTGGGAATCCCTGCTTTAGTAAGTAAAAGTTTTTCTGACAGAAAGGAAGGTGTTGCCTACATTATACTGAGTTTGTATTTATGGGCAGGGCTTGATCAATGCATGAACATGCAAAGGTTGATGAGTGAAAAACCCAGATGGTTCCCTCTTCTGAAACTCAAATCTTGAAAGCTTGAGACCTCAACTCCAACCAAACACTGGTGTGCTTGGGAGGCATGTTGAGTTGCTCTGCCTCCATCTGTCCTGAGTCAGTGGGTCCATATGTTGTATGGCAGGGTGGAATTTGCCTAGAATGTGCATGAATGGAAAAAGAGGTCCAGATTGCTGTTAGCAGTGAGCCTGTCATTTGAGCTGTAGGGGCATCTGCCTGGGCTGTGTTGGGCTGTCACCTCCTCAGACCTGGTTTTGGAAGCTGAGCAGAAGGAAGAGAGCTGGCAAGGCAGGCTGCCTCCAAGGGCTCTGAATTACTCAAGCATTTACTAAGCCATTGTTTCAGTGTGTGTTAGGAGTTTTGAGATTGCAATTTGGAATTTTTCTGTCACTTCCATCAGTGTCATAAGTGCTGTCTCTTTAAAGTGATTTTAAGAATCAGAGTTATTTACACTTACTATGGAAGCCTAACATTTCTCATTTCCTTTCCCACAAGCCCTCAAATCTAGAGCTTTTTTTTCCCCTCCAAAATTGGTACCCAAGCGTGAGGAAACTGCCATGCAGGTGCTGCTAGTGGGAGATGGAAAGAAGCACCACCACTGGTGATGCTTTTTGGTACCTAAAAGGAAGTTTGTGTGAGGGTCCATGGAGAACACATAAAACAGCCTCCTCAGAGCCTGCAACTGATGATGCCTCAGCAAATTTTTTGTCTGCCTGCAGCTGATGGGCTGAACTGTGTTTTTTTGAGCAGCTGGGCAAGGATATAATCGTGGAGCATGCTGGAGAGAAGGCACACTGGTACTGAACAAAAATGGTGATTTGTCTTTGTCATGGTCAATCACATGGCTTTGGAAGGAACCAAGAAATGATCTTATTTGTTTTAGAAGCATCTTGTGCTTTGTCTTGAGCCTGTTGTGCAGATCTCTCACCTTGGGGTGCACCACAGCTGTTTAAACATACCGTTCTCACCAGCTGAAGAGTAGGAGATTGAGAGTGACAGCTCCCTCTCTTTAGGAGAGTCTTGTGAAAGGCTTGGAGCCTGAGCTGCGGAGAGCAGCTGTATCTGGACAAGAACTGGATGTCACTGCTTTTGGAAATTGCTTGTTTCCTGATGCCAAGCAGCTGGAGGAATGCAATAGTCTGTGCCTCAAGAGTGCCAAGTATAAATTTTGATGATCCAGTGTTACTGATGTTCCCATTTAAAAAACTAAGTAGAGGGGAATCAACCAGAAGTATCTGAATCTTGCTTACAGTAATTGTCTTTTGTTGTTTCTGTTGTGATGATTTCCTGTGGAACATTGAGTGCAGTATCCAAACTGCTCAGTAGAGAATGACTATCATAAAGCTCGGCTACAGATGATTAACAGCAGCAAGCTACAGCTTTGTGGCTATTTTGCCACAGACCTGCCATGCTGAGTGGAGGAGAGATGGCTGGATTTGTACCATGTGATTAGACCAGGGCCCATATGTCTGGGAATTAAGCTGAATCAGGGAACTGATCCAGATAAACATTCTCAGCTTGACATTAGCTCAGGCTGATGACAGCTTGGGTACTGCTGAATTCCAACCAGGTAGCTGAGCTCTGTTCCTTTGCTTCAGACAGGCAGTATCTGAGCTGTAGAACAAACTGGGGTAGAATATGGGGGTTCAGACAGGCCTAAGTGAAATGGGGTCTTTATATAGTTTAAATACTATATAATGAGGAGTTAGGGGCCATGGGCAGCATGAGTCTCAGCAGCTCTATCTTGGAATCTTTGACTCAAGAAATCTTCGAAAGCCCCAAGGGTCGGTATTGCAGCTTCCTCTGCAACAGCCTCATATCCCTGTGCCTGTACCTGGAGGTGGCAGAGGGGCAGGAAATTTGGCTGTTGGAGGGAAGAATTCACTTTCTGTGGTGTGTCTGTGCAGTTCTGGCTTTGATAATATAGGGCTGAACTTTGTGGGTATGAATTCATGTGGCCAGTTGGGCATAGGGCAAGTGTTGGGAACTTGGCAAGGTGTTCTTACAGGAAACAGATGATGAGATGTGAGATCCTGCTGGTGTGTCAGCATTGCCCTGGACAGCCCCAGTGACTTCTCTACACATGCAGGCTGGTTTGGTAGTACTGCTCCGTTAATTCTTTGTTTTCCAGATGATACTAGTAGGGATAAAACAGAAGGTCATTTTCTGACTATAGTCAGGGTCAGATGACAGTAATGTTCAGACTACCGGAGTTCCCATGAAGCTCAGTAGGTGAAAATCTGATTCAGACTATGGCTTGTGTAAGGTTATGATGAAAACATTGTATCATAACATATGAGTGGAACTAAAAAAAACCCCTGCAAACTCTGGATATATTTAGGAGCATACAGGTAACAGTAAGCTTGAGGTGTCTTTAGGAAAGTGCTAGAAGCAATGCAAAAGAGCACAAATCAAGGACACTTAGAAAAATACAGTATGTTCAGGTTGAATTTATATTTCTAAAAGTAAATCTTAGATGTACTGCTTTTCTTTGAAGGTGGCAGCAGTTGTGTGGGCAAGAAAGATCCAATTTCCACAGGTTGCCTGAATTCTGAAAGATGTAGAGTGCTGATAAATGTGAGGTGATGTAAGTGGGGAAGATCTGTGCTGGCTTTGTATACACAGCTTGGGTTCTTGTCAGGTACAGTGCAATGTGTATAACAGCTCTCATTTGCTCTGTTCTTGGTGGGGAGATGATGACAGATGATTGCACTGAAATTTATAAGCAACCAAAATTACATAGAAGTGGAATCAGAGAAGGGCTGTGTGGCTGCCTGAATAGGGAGCAGATGTGTGTGTTCTGAAAGAATTTTCTGGTGAGGTACAGTGTCTGTGTGTCTGGTTGGTTTTTATTTAAAAGGTGTCCTGACAAAAAGTCTTATAAACCATCTATTGGTGGTGGGAGACTCTCCCTTCCTGAAGGTCTGGGGTTAATATTTTTTAGTGAATAAGATGTACATTGTTTAGGCACAAGTGTGGACAACTTGCCATTGGCTGGCTGCAGTTGATGGAGGAATATTTGCATTTGGAAGCCCAAAGTTGTCCCCTGGATAGCCAAGGATGTGAGAGAAACCTTACGGAGGAGGGGGGAGAGAATTTGGTGTCCTGTGGGAAATGGGCAAGCACTGGCTAGAATGCTTTTCAGTGGCATGTCCTGCAAAGTGTTCTTAAGGGCTTTGTGTCACTTGCCTTTACCATCAGAGTGAGTGGATCAAATGCATGAAATGCCTGAAGAAGTCCAGTGGCTGAGGCAATGCCAATCTGCTTAGGGGGAGGCTGTGGCCAGAGATTGCTTGCATTATTGCTGGGCTCTGCTCTCCTGTCCTGGGATGCACTGCAGAGTCTTAAAGGATGTGGCTGGGGACCTGTGGAGTGTAGTACCTCTAGTTCAGTTCCTCAGTCTTTGCCCTTGTCTCCTTCTTCCCCAGCTGCCGCATACAGAGAGGGGCAAATTTGTTCCTCCATAAGCCACTTCCAGCTTCTGTGGAGTGTGCCCACACAAGCAGGTGTAATTTGAGGAATGGTCTATTTATCCTTGATTTTGTCTGAGAACCATTGAAGGAGTGTCTTGAGTTCCTCTACTCCAACCCTCTGCTAAGACAGGGATGTCTAGAGCAGGCTGCCCAGGACCATTTCCAGCTGGGTTTTGAATATCTTCAAGGATGGAGATTTTGCCACTTCTCTGGGCAGCCTCTGCAAGTGTTTGACCATCCCTAAGCTGCTGTAAGAAAGAAACAAAAGATCTGTCAAGGCTGGAGCTAAAGGAGGTAGGGACGGAGAGTGGACTTGTGTGATAATACTGCCTGGATCCCTGTGCAAGGGACAGCATCCTTTGCTCTTCCAGTTCACTTGGCAACAGAGACTAGAGTTTTCTACATCATGAGTGACATCAAGAGCCAGGGATTATGGGGAGAACCGAATGGAATTTGTTGTGTGTGTGACCCAGAGGCTGGAGGGATCTGTTCTGGTCATTCCAAGTGAAAACCTTAGTTATTATCTGGGAGGGTTGTGTTTGCACTTGTTCAGTTCTACCTAGTGAGATATGAACCGCATTTTTTTTCAGTGGCACAGGACCACTTTACCAAATGGAGAGTGGATCCAGTAGGTGATAGGTTAGTTTGATCCCAGAGCACAGCCACCTGCGATTTTGATTTGGGTCTCTTATGACGTTATCATCATTAAGCTCTTGTCAAGCATAGGGACTGTCTGATCTGGACTCTGTGTTTCCACAAGGAAAAATGAAGTGGGTTTGGTGTATGGATTGCCAGCAGAGGTGGGTAGCACAGCCCTGTGCAGAGGATAAACATGACAAAGGGAGGACTGAACCCTTCTTGGTGTCAGCACTGGCCATCTCTCAGAGGTCTTCCAGTCACCCCCTGAGTTCTTTGGAATCTCTTTTCCAAACTCTTAGTGTAGCTTGTTGGTTTCCCTTTACTTGCAGGTGGATGAAGAAGCCTCGATGTGGAGTTCCGGATCATCCCCACCTACGTCGCAGCCGGAGGAAAAAGCGGTATGCACTCACTGGCCAGAAGTGGAGACAGAGGCACATAACCTACAGGTACAGCCTCCTCCCTCCCCCTTTTTGATGGGGAGAAAATAGTCTGTACTTGTTTGGCATGCAGAATTTGTAAGTACTTTTAAATTGAAACAGGATCCTCCCTGTAATGTCTAGTCTCGGCTTTTGTTTTCAGAATGTGGTGGAGGAGAATACTGTCAGAGCACTGGAGTACTGAAGAGTCTGTTATCAATTAGAAAATAAATGATCAGTAAAGGCACCTGAATTGCAGCCATCAGTTGTGTAATTTTGGCAGAAAAATCTTAGTAATAGGCCCTTTTTCTTCTGTTAGAAATCTAAGGCTCTAGCCTTTAGATCATGTGTCACCTTTAACAAACCATTAAAGCAGAAGGAACGTCACTGTTTGGGGACGAGATGCTTTCTCCTTCTGCTGATTTGCAACATTTATTTTTGCAGAAGTTTTATTTTTTCTCCTCTAGTAGAGCTCTTGCTTTTATACAGACTTAGGCCAGCTGGGGTGAGCTGCAGGTGTCAAGGGAGTGTTGCAGAGGGGAATTGTTTCCCAGAGGTATTCTGAGTCAGGCTGTGAGCTTTTGGAAGGCAGTTGCTGAAAGATGGTCAGTGGAGGTTTCTGGCAAGAGGAATGTCACTTCAAATTAAAATTAACCCACCCTCCCGTTGAAATTGCAGCCTTTTAAATTTTTTGTAGGGGGCAAGGAGATTGCAAAGGAGTGAAAATTAGAGATGTAGTCATTAAGGAGAAGATATGGGTAAGACTAAGACAGAAAGAAGGTCTGTGGTGAAGAGGTAGAAATGTCAATGACCAGCATGGGAAAAGTACCAGAATGTGTAGGAAAAGAGATGATGGTGTGAAGGGAAAGAATATGAGGGACTGAGGCCCTCTGTCTCTTCTGCCAAGGATTCTGAGAAAGGAGGAGGATGCTTCAAGTTACAGTGAGGGCCTGCAGAGACTGGGAGGAGGGATTGATTCTGGGGACTAGTTCAAAGCTTCCACCAATAATAATTATTTTAACTCCAATTGTAAAGGGACATCTTCTGTATGCAAAGGTCTGAGAATCAGATCCTTCTTCTTACATTTTTCTGGACCCTAGGGGAAAGTGGTGTAGAATTATATAAATAAGTCTTAAACATATGCATAAGTGAGAGAAGCAGCTTGGCAGATGGCTGCACTGCTGCCCTTGTCAAACTAGTAGTTGTTCAGCTTTCCAATTTCAGTATTTGCCGTGTGCATTCAAGTGATGGATGTCTTGATTCACCACTGATTATGTTACAGTGTGTTTATATTAAATTGAGCCAGCTTAATTAAAGACTGAAAATTGTTCCCATGACATAGATACTTTATATTCCCTAAGTGAAGTTTAATAGATCATGAAGCTATTGTATGCACACACACAAAACATCTCATAAATACCATTTTTAATGTAAGGTTTAGAATTATGGGACATTTATGTGCAGTTAAATGTCCCTTACTCTCACCCCATCTTTAGCTGTCATGGACTGGGCTGCACAAAACTGATAGATCCATCACTATGAGCTCTAGAATATTTTAAGTACTTTGGAGAATTAAGCAGGTCATATAAGTAAGGTTGTGTAGTTTTCTGGAAGTTTGCTTCTCAAAATGAATTTTAGTGGTCCGTTTTTTTGATGTAGTAGATTCCATCTTAGCATAACTTCAGACAAAATCTGAAGTAATTTATATTTTTAAAAAAAGTTACTCAGCTGTCTACACCCAGATTTGAAAGGTTTTTAGGAGGTGATCCAAAATCAACCAAAGCATTATGAAGATTCCTGTTAATAAATGTAGAATTCAGATCAGGGTGGTAGTTCTGTTGGTAACTTCCTTTGCAACAGCAAAACTTTGCATGCAGAGAGTAGTGTCTTCAAAAAACTTCCCTTTGGAAGTTGAAACTATGTGGTTATGTGGTTATGTATTGATAAGTCTCAAATGTATTCTGCAAATTGAAACATCCCTTCTTTCTCCTTCTAACAGTGTACACAACTACACCCCCAAGGTTGGCGAGATTGATACAAGGAGAGCCATTCGTCAGGCCTTTGATGTTTGGCAGAGAGTGACACCACTCACCTTTGAAGAGGTCCCTTACCATGAAATTAAAAATGACAGAAAGGAGGCAGATATTATGATCTTTTTTGCTTCTGGTTTCCATGGAGACAGTTCCCCATTTGATGGAGAAGGTGGATTCCTGGCTCATGCTTACTTTCCTGGACCGGGAATTGGAGGAGACACTCACTTTGACTCAGATGAGCCATGGACCCTGGGAAATTCTAATCATGATGGTAAGAGTGCAGGTCATCTTTCCCAGCAAGGATAAGTTGGATGCAGACACACTGACAGGCTAGAAAGTATTTGATTGGTGGAGCTTTCACCTCCCGTACAGTGGTTCAGGTGTTTTCTAAATATGTATTCTATCTTAAGTGGGAAAACAGTAGTATTAATTTGTTTGTGGCTGTGCATGGTGTGAATTTTAGGAGTGAACAGAAGAGTGTGTCTGCTGGCTTCTTACATCTCTCAAGATTTGGGCCTTAATTGCTACAAAAACCACAAGTCTGGGAGGGAAAAGATGAATAAAAGAGTGTTGAAATTGTATCAAATGGAATACTTTCCGAAGGCAATTAAAGTTAGTTGTAAAGGTGAACAGAAAGTTGAGAGTGAAGACATTTGAATTACCAATTTGTTTTGATCCATATTTGTTTTCTAAAACTCTGGAATTCCTTATCCTATCAGAGTTTGAGGCTGGCTGATTAGTTAAGGGTGACTGACGATTGGGACAACTCTTTTCATCTTATTAAGCATGAAGAGTTTTTGCATCTTTCTAGCTTTACTCTCTAAAGGCAATGAGCTCTTTCTGTTCTGTTTTCAAACCTTTGATTGAGGATAGTGATGCCTTGTAAAAATTTTAGGCTGATAATCAGAATTTCACATTGGCCTCACAGAATATGTCTCCAATTTCCACAGTCCTAATGGTTTGGGAAGAGTGAGGTGTCTTTAAGCCTTTAGGCATTCAAAATCATGTTTTGATATTTTGATAAGGACTAAAAGTTTACTTGGACTGTAAATATGTCTTGATTTTTAAATTGTATAAAAGCAGCAGTGTCATGCCCATGATGCCTAAGGACATATGCAGAGGTGATGTCTTTCTGTAGACCAAACAGTGTTGTTTTAAAAGAAGAAAAGCTTTCAGGCACACAAGCCACCTTCAGGCCTGGCTTAAAGGTGACTTTAAGCTTGCTTTCAGACTGGAATGCAAATGGGGGAAATCCCTTAAGAGTTGTGAGTAGGTATCAGGTCATCTTTGACAGGAAATGGAGCTGTCAGGTTCAGCAAGGGAGTGCTAATTTGTAGGAAAGCAGAAATCATACGATACTTGTCTTTGTAGGGAAAGAGAAGTAATGCTTCCTGGCATGTGCAAATGACTAGAGGAGGTGGAGGCTGAGAAAGGGAGGTGAGGCGTGGAGAGGGGAAGAGTGTGGAGTCTGTGGGAAATCAAAGTGACTGAGAAGGAGTGTTCTGCTGTCTTGAAATGTTAGGGATTTTTATTCCTAGGTTTGTGGCTGGAGGGTTCCCTCCAGATTGGGGGTGACGGACAGACAGACTGAGTGGTTATCTTGTGAGAGCTGCAGCAGCAAGGTGTGGTTGTGTGTGTCAGTGCTCTGTGCCACTTCAGTCTGGTCTTAGTAGTTATTTGAGCTCAGCTATGGGAGTGTGATAGGCCTAGGTATTGGATATGACTTCCCAGGAAAGTTCATGTATGAGACCTGGGAGTGCTGGTGTCTGGGGTAGAAGGTCCTTCCAGGAAGGTGGAAGGGAAGGTTTTGACAAGTTGTACTTGCTTTTTTCTCTTCTCATTCTCTGCACAAAACGCTTCATTCTGAGATAAGCTTAGCAAGGTTGGGAGCCAGCTTAAAGACTGGCAGAGATGGCTCTGCAGAAAATATTCCATTCTTTGGTAGGATGTTCCACCGCGGGTGGTCACTTCTTTGAGGATTTTTTTTAATGCAGTTTTTAGCATGGTGTTTGAGTGCAATGCATACAATGAGTGTCTCTCTTTATAAAAGCTGTTTTTATGCTATTCTTATCCATGTGGCTCTTTCAAAGACATTATGTATTTCTCTGCTGTTCTGAGTGACTGTCATGAGTGGTGTCCTCAAAGTTCATTAATTGGTCTTTGAGGGGCTGGTGAGCTCTTTGTGTAAGAATTGTTAGGAGAATTGAGATTTCCTTTTCAGTGGATGTCACCTGTGCATTTGCTTTCAGATTACTGTGCTACATAGAGTGGGCTACATAGTCTCTTTTAAAAAGTCACCAGTGAGGATGTTGAGAATGATGGGGTTGTATTTGACCCTTCCATCTGGGGGAAGTGTTGGTGGTAGAAGGGGAATTTGATGATTTGAGGGTGACAGGGGTAAGGCTGTAGTCAGAGCATTATAGATGTGTTGTGTGAGTAATTTGGTTTTGCCTGCATCCTTATCTTTGGTGTGCAGTTGTGAAGGTGTCCTGCTTCCTCACTGAATGATCCAGGCCTCTTTAGGGAGGGATTTCCTTCTGTTTTACTTTTCCTTGTCACTGAAGCACTCACTAGCTTCAGGTTCTCACCTCTGATGTGTTCCATTTGAAATGCTTTTGGCAGGACTTTGAAGAGTTTCTTCTCGGTCAGAGGTTTCCTGCTCAGTTCACGGCCAATTTTCATTGAAAATAAAGTATTAGAGGGAACAATATAATCTGTTTAACAAGAAGTGTTTCTTCAAACATGTTCTTGCTTGTCATTAAGATAATGTATTTTGTGGCAACAGGGTTAATCAGTCTGGAATTGAAGAAGCCTCAGTGAAAGAAAAAAAGGCCTAGCAGTAAATCATTAGCAAAGCTCTCATTTATTCACATTCAAAGGAGGAACTGGCTTGGCCATTCAGTATCTGTTCAATGATTATAAGAGTCTCGAAATAAGATTGAAGTAACAATGGTATCTTTTCATCAACTCATAAAATACCACAGTGTAAAATGTTCCACTCCTGACAAGAACGTGTATTAGTTGAAGGGAAAAGTTGAGCCACCTACCTTGGAGCTCTCTTAGCCTTGCAATTGTGAAGGTAAATCTCCTGTCAAGAGAGCAGAATGAAACTGGTACCATAGATCCTTAGAACATTTTGCTGACCTCTCACCCATATAGTTTTATTACAAGTATTCCAGTCTGAATCCTTGTTTTTGTGTGTCTGCATTTGTTACACTGTATTGTGGTACCTGCAGAGGTCCAGTCTGTGCTTGGAAGCAGCTGTCACCCCACAGAAGACATGCTTTGCAGTCTTCACTAGCAGTACAAATAATATGGATAAAAGTGAAATGTTTCATATGAAATTTCATCCACTCAGGAAAAATAAGAATGATTTGAGCAGATCTTTCTATGCAAACAGCCATCTCCAATTTGTGTATGGAGAATGTGGTGTATCCTGTTGATGAAAGCTTCTGTCTTGTAAAGAGGCCTTATGGAAATCCACTGGGTTATTGACAACTTTATCATCCCAGCCAGGATATAGTTAGTTGGGATTTATATACTTATTATAATTTTGCATTATTATTATTATGCTGATTTTGCCCTTGTGGACAGCATGACCACTACCATGTCCCTTAAAATTATTGGTGTAATCATAATAGCTGTGAGCTGTTGGTTGTCCTCTTGAGCCCTTGGTAATAGGAGCACATACACCAACCCTTCTATGTTCTTCTGCTGTGAAGAATGACCCCTGCATAGGCTTTCAAAGTGAATGTGAAGTTTCCTTCCCCCTGGATATTAGTTACAGTTCCACTCAGGCATTCAGTTTTTTTAGCTGAGAAAGACTGTACTTTCAATTTATGGTTGCTGATTTATCTTCATAATTGTACTGCCTTCTCTGGCGCTTTCATAAGCAAGTTCTGGAAGATTAATTTAGGTAATCTTATTATGAAGATGGGCAAAACCAGGTGTAAGAGATTAAACTCCTGGAGCAGCTCCTGGGATCATGGGATGCAGAATATTCATTTGTTTTCTAGTGATAGTGTTGATGGGAGCATCTGGAAGCATGAAGCAGAACATTGGAATTGTAGGAACCAAGGGAAATCAGAGAAGTGATGCAGCAAACAAGATGCAACTGAAAAAAAGAGGGTGCATTTAGAGATAAATCATCAACACAACCACACATGAGGAGCAGCTGGCATGGTCACAGTGGTGGGGACTGACCTCATGGTTTTCCAGGAAGGTGCTCTTCAGTAGGAATAAAAGCAGCTGTTGGCTTCTTAGCTGGTCCCAAAGTTGTTGGGCTTTGGTGCCTGGCACATGGAGACAGGTGAAGCTGTGTTTGGAGTCCCTGTCTTTCAGCAGGACCTGGGGTGTAGCTGCTCCCTGGCCACAGGGCCCCTCTCAGCTGCTCAGACACAGCACGTGTCAGCGCAGGCTCAGTGTCCCAAATGCTGGCTTTGTCAGAAGGAACACCAGACTTTCCTGTCCTTTCTTGAAGTTTTGGGCGTTTTTTACTTGAAATGTGCTGTAGAAACAGCCAAGCAAGCTTTGAACTGCCCACTCAAGACTCACAACACTGACACATTGCTCAGGCAGCAAAAGCCTGAAAGGGGGTGCTTATGGAAAACTCCTGAACAGACTTGGGAGTGCTGGGATCTCTCTCTCTTGGCTCCTGACTTGGCTCAAGCATACAGGTGATGCATGAAATACATTATTAACTGGCCAAATAAAGGACTTACTAGCCTTTATATGGAAATAATAATTACAGATGTATGTAACTCCAAAGACAAGCTGAAAAGTAATCCTGAGTGACTGAAAGTTTGTTCTGGCAGTTTAAATATCCACATGACACATAACAGCTCTTACACACCTCTGACATCTCAAGCATGATTTTAATCCAGGTTAATTACAGAAATTAAATTTTTATCTCCCATTTAACATTACAAGTAGTATTAATAATAATCCCAGGCACATCTCCCTTCTGGTATTTTAAAAGCAAAAATACATTGCTGTTATGCATATCACTAACACCATACCACTAAATCTGTGGTGTCTCTCAACCCCCTGCAGGTTGATTAGATAATCTTTAATATTAAAGTGAGGTAAGACTTGAGGTATCCATGCTCTGCCAGGGATCACCAGATTTTATTTCATTCACCATGCCCAGACTTGGCCTCTAAGACCCTCCTTTTCATCTGTTGTCATATGGCATTGTAGGCAGGAGTGTGCCCAGGGCAGCCACTTCAGCTCCTTCAGGAAATACCTGCAGCTGATGCATTATTTCTGTACCAACTCCAGTGTGGCACAGCTTCACATCATGTGGTCACTGTACAGTCCAGAGAGTTCATCTTTCAGTGCCTCTCTTTCACACTTGTACCAAGTTTTCTCTGGAAATGTTGGATGACCACTGTGGCAGTTTTTTAGATGTTGGCAAGAAATGCTGAGCTTTGTTAACAGCAAGTAAACAAATCTTATAGTTGTTCCAACTGATTGTGTCCCCCATAGATCCCAGTGGGTTCCTGCAGAGGCTTCTTTGGAAAGCTTCCTGTTCACGGCTTCTAAGAGAAAGCCAACCAAAAATACTGCCAGAGTTTGCAAGACACTGGCAGAAGCAGTACAGGAGATGAGATTTCACAGGTCGCCTTCAGTTAATTCAGTGCTAATTCAGAGCAGGAGCTTCTGCAGAAGGATGAAAGGCCCTGAACCACTTTTGGGAAGGTTCAGTCAGCCACAGAGCAGAGGAACTAGACAGCTTTTTCCCTGTGTTTCTACCACAAAGCATAGCATTTTGTCAATGGACATCTGCCTTAACAGCAGAGCAAGCACTCCTGGAGTTGCCATCTGGACATGGCATATGTTCAGGAATCTGACCAGGTTTTTCAGGACAGCCAAATATTGTCTAGGCTGACAAATGTGAATATTCAACAAGGATCTGAAGGAGAAAATTTTGATAGGGGTAGCTAATTTTGGAGCTTACTGACAGCCAGTGATCATGACAGGCCTGTTTGGGAGAATGCAGAGCTTTAAGCCAACATTTAATTTGCTGATCAGTGTGTTCAAAGCACTGTCTTCACTGGAAGTTTACTGTTTTCTGTCATGGCAGTATTAACATCACAAACCTTCCTGATTCTTTGGACATTTGTATCCCTGTAAACAAGATGAAATCATGGGAGCTGGGCTTGGTCAGCCTAGTGAGGAGAAGGAGGATGGGGAGGAAGCATCTAATAGCAGTCTTCCACCTGAGGAGATATTAGAGAGGAGAGGGACACACTCTCTTGGTGGTGGAGGAACAGAAAAAGGAACAAAAGACAAGAGACACAAGCTGCAACGAGAAAAACTCCACCTGGGGTGTATGGTAAAAACTTCACCTACAGAGTGGTAGAACTCAGAGGCTGCACCTGGTGAGATTGTGGAGACTCCATCCTTTGGAGACTCCATCGTTTGGACTTTTGGAACGTGGCTGGATGATGTCCTGAGCAACCTGATGTAGTTTTGAGATTAGCCCTGCTTGAAGCAGAAAGTAAAACTTGGTGGCTTCCAGCCATGCCTTTCAATCTACATTTTTCCATAATTCTTTAGTACTGCCATAGACAATTTGAGTTCCTAGAACTTAAAAGCAAATTGTAGTTACTTCTCATGGCAGCTCTGAGCCATAACAAGATATTCAGCTCATAAAAATCTCTGTTTCTATCAGCAAGTTCCCTTCTAAAAACAAGACTGTTTAACAATGAAATCTTTCATGAGGGAGAACCAGTGATGCTCACAGATGCATGAAAAGGTAGCTGACAATATTGTTTGCCAGCTGCTTGATCCTTTTGTACAGCCACCTCTGACTGGGTTTTTTTTAGGTTTTTGGGGTTTTTTTTCCCATGCCTGAATGTACAAGGTTTCTGGAACTTTGACTAGACTAATCCTATAAACACAGAATGTATATTGGAATATGCAACAGATTCCCTGGTATTAAGGGGGATGTATCAGTAGGTTTTGCTTTTTCTAGGTAAAAACTAGTCATACAATTCTTTGTTATCAAAGACTTCCAGATGTTTCCAGTCACTTTGGAAACATTGCTGGCTAAACATTATTTATTCTATTTGTTTTGTTTGATTACAGTTGTGATATTTTATGTGGGGGGAGGGAACTAAGAGGAATGCAGAGTATCCAACTGTAGCTTTCTTTGTGTTTGAGATTTGTATTGACATCCATTTTCCTAGGTTGACTCTCTACTCTCTGCTTGCTCACCACTTAACTGACTTGTGTAAGTGCAGTGCCTGCTTGGAAAAGAAAATGCACCTTAACCCCTGTACCTTCACCCAGCAAATTGTCAGAACTTGGTAGTCTTTTCTCCTCAATTAATTCCTATTTCCTCTGCGTCTTGCCTCGCTTTGTCTCATTTCTTTCTTATTTTGTCACTTTTTCTCATGTTCATTTTCTGTGGAAGTACTGAGGCTGGCAATCTACAGAGTGTGAATACAATGAGTAACTCACAACAGAGAACATGTGTAATTTTTTTGTGCTGTTTGGCTGCTAAATAGATTTTTAATTTTCTTTCTTTGATTTCTCAGATACAGAACATCTGCAAATTTAGTCTTGTTCTAACAAATGGCATTTTGAATCCATCATTATTTTTCAGGCTTTTGACACTGTTGTTGAAAATGAACATCAGCATTTTCCAGAGTGAAAACCAGAGCTGCTTTGAAGTTACTCACATATCCCTTAACACAGAAGACCTGGAAGACTTTCGTGTACACGTTGGAAGTCAAGTGGGGCATAAATAGTATTAAAATTTCAATTTATTCTCTCAGGCCTTTTGATGCTACATCCCCAGGTCATGTTGTTGCTTGGTATTTTGTTCATTGAAGACTAGTTCAGTGTTTAATCTCCAGGACATACCTACTTAACACTGGTTTCATCCTGTAGCTGCTTGGAGTGAGACTCCTTCCCATAAGCCAGAGCTCTCTCACACCCTACGCTTATGTTGAACAGATTTGAGCAAGGATATAGACACATGATTTCAAGACAGCCAACCACAGTAAAAGAAAATCAAATCAGGCAGCTTAAATCAGCAGCAGTTTGAAATTACACCCCTGGCCTGTCAACCTGAAGGAGAAGAGAGGAAGCCCATCAGCACAAAGGGAAGATTTCTGTCTTCAGATTCTCTTCTCTACCCCTGGACAGCCTCTCCGTAAGTAATGCTTTCTTTTGGTGTTTTTGCTGTCATTCTACAAACATGGCAGTGGCTTCACAATGGAGGCTGGATTTTAAATCTTGGCAGTGCTAGCTACTGATTACAGCTGAAATTCATTAGTAAGGGCCATCTCCAAATTCCAAATTTTCAAAACACTGTACTTGTAAATACACCTAATGGTAGTTGTCAATGCCTGAAGTTCACAGTGTTCTTTAAAGAAAAATGTTATCCACTGCAGTTGTTAGTAGCCATTCAATACACAGAGTATGAATATAGTTATGTAGGTATTTGGAGTCCTATTGATTTATGTATAATCAAAGTAAAGTATTTTACTTCTTTTCACAGAGAATGAAATACTCTGGGATTCACATGAAAGAGCCAGTAAGGATCAAAATGATGTGTCATTTCCTTAAAAAGGAAGGAAAAAAAAACTGTGAAAAAACAGGTCACAAGAATCAAGGTGAGCCAAAAAGTCTCTTTTTATCACTTTCTTTTTGTAAAGTCAAAACTGATGATGTGAAATGAGGCAAAACAGAGCTGTTTAATAAATTTGTGGCATTCCAGTTGCTGAAGGGTAAAGGAGAAAAACAACAGGCTATCAAGAAGAAAAAAAACAAAAATAGAGGAATTCTTGAAAAGAGTTTGCAGGTTATCACAGGCAGATTGTAGCATCAGGCAGGGAAACACGTAAAAATAATTCAATACTCTGAATTTTGACATCACACATGAGCAGCAAACTTGGGAGTTGCTTAAATTTCTTTTTTGTTTTCTCTGGTGTTTCTGAACACCTGTATTTCTTTTTAACATGTATTTTCTTCCTTTCTAGATAGAAAAGCTGTTTTCCACAGAATTCCACCGAGCAATATCACCCCATCTTCAGGGTCTTCAGAAGACTGGAAAGCTTTCCTGGAGCAGAGCATGTTGTGGAGGTGAATGGTGGAGAACAGACAAATCACATGTTCTTCTGTTGGACAGGTCAGACCTACCAGGTCTGAAGATGCAAGCACCAAGGCATAGCTTAGAGTAGCCCTAAAGCTTCTTTAAGTTGTGCTTGGGAAACAGTTGTCTTTACGTGGCTGTTGGGGTGGAAGGAACATAAGCATGTTTAGTTCATGCCATCTCTTCTGTAATTACCTGAGGCATGCTATTGTCACACACAATCAATCATCTGACTTCTTAAGTATCATTCTTACTTTAATAAAATTTCAAAATATAACTCTCATATGTCTTTTTGTGTCTTAGTACACTGCATTATGTAGATTAGTTGGCAGAGTGATACAGTTCATAAAGTATAAAACTAATATGACAAAGAGCAGAGATTCAGTCTGTTGAGATTCTGCTGTTACTCAGATATGCAGTATTATTTGTACTTCTGCTGTCGTAGAAGCTGTGTCCTGGACTTACAGTCCCCAGTACTGTGTGCTCTCCAGAGCATATCAGCATGCACAGCTGTGCTGAGGAACAAACACTGATGGCAGTAACTGATAGCACTGCCCTAATGGAGTCCTGTGACCTGCTGCTGTGTACTGACAGGCATTTCAGCAACCTACAGGAATTATTCAGTGAGTTATGTAGCCAAATAAAGTGCTGTGTTATGGATTTCCATTGTTAAAAGGAATGACACTGTACAAGAAGGCATGTGTGGGCAACTTCACAAAGAAAAGCTGTCTCAAGGTGTCTGTTACGTATTGAATGGTTTTTCCAGAGGAAGATTAAAATCAAAGAATCAGGAGGGGTGGATTTTGAGAGTTAAAGGAGGAAGTTCATACATAAATAGTTTATCTATGAATCCAGTGTTCTCTGTTGCAATAAAACCACGTGTTTCTTTACTCTGCAGCGAAAAGTAGAAACAATTTGAGAGTCCTTTCCCCAAAGATTGGGGTTTCATGTGGGATTATATTGCAGTTTATCTAAAGTAAGGTAGCTCATCTGGGAGCACACCAGCTAAAGAGGTTTATCCTGAACACGGATTGTTTTTAATTAAGAAAATTAAACCTATGTTTCAAGTTGTATAGAGCCACTGAGCTGGATGTAAGGTAATGACACACCTGGTGTGTCATCATGATAATGGAGGATGCTTTTATAGTGCTATAGGTGTGTCCTCAGTTGTCATTTTCTGTGGTGATAACATTGTGCTGGTAAGGAACACATCAGCAACTTCAAAACTAAATTAAATGTATGTGGAGTTGCATTTTTAGGTTCCACTGTATATATGTTCAAAATGCTTTGTCCCTCTGTACCTATATGTTCAAGAACCAACAGAAACAATGTGGGAGGTACAAGCTCTGTTCCAGATTTCTCCAGCTCAGCAGTGAGTGAGAACACAGAGTTGTCACTGCTGAGAACTCAGCAGTGAGTGAAGACACAGAGAACACACAGAGGCTGAGTGCTGTGGAAGGAGAGAATCGCTGAAGTGGTTTTATACCTCAGTATTTTTTTTTAGAGCAAATCCTAGCCTACCCCTTCAAAAGGAATGTGTTCTCTTCCATGCTATGGAATTTGCTACCATTAGCAAATTAAAGGGAACTAGTTGCTTAACAATATTATTGAGTGAGTGACCCTTCAAGAGAACACAGGATGATGAATCCAGAACTGGATTTTTGAGAACTCTGGGCTTCTGAAATTGTCTTAAGACTTCTTTTTCCCATCTCCTTCTCCCATGAAATGCTGTTTCACTTGTTCTCTGAGAATGATGTAGTTGTTTCAGACCTGGGACCCCCTTAGAGTGTGGAGCAGGATGGAGAAAGGAGATAACAGGGGCATGCTAGAAGGGAAAGATCAACAGATGTGTCTGGGAGAAGGTCAGAATAGAAAAATGAGGGGATTAAACAGTGGTGAGAAATTTTTGGCCAGGGCAAGGAACAGAAGGAAAGGGAGTTGTGTGTGCTTCTGCCATGACTGCCTTTCAGCAAAAGTAGATGAGAAGCAACCACAGCACTGAGAATCAGGGTACTTGGAGAGAGCTAAGAGGAGCTTCTTGTTCTGCTTTCTGTGGACGTCAGTTCACTTTCTAGGAATTCTCTTGAGCTCTACTTCATCTGCTCCAGCCATTTTCCTGGGTTTATCCCTGCTTTGGTTGGGTGGTCTCCTGGCCATGGAGGAGGAGAACTTTTCACTGCTGACGTTCCCGCTGTGGCTGTGCTGGAACTGGGACAGTTCATTTCTTTGAGAGTTTCTTACCTCTAGTTACAACAAAGCTTCCCAGCCAACATTCCCTGTGCTCTGTGACATCTTCACACACAGCTGCCAGCCAGAATGGTGGTTTAAAACTGGACAGCAGCAGCTGTTTTCCACAGCTGTTTTTCCAGGAACAAGTATTTCCTAAGCATAGCTGGGAAAAGGTATGTATGTGTTCCATAGTGGAAGAGCTGGCTGGCCTGACCACCATGGTAGTTGAGATACTTCTTCAGGAATAAGCTTTCATCTTGCTGTTCATCACAGAACTCTTACTGGTTATTTCACTAGTGATCAAAGAACAAGCAACCATGATCTGCTGACCTGATAGCTGAAGAAATGTGGGTAGTGTGAAGATCAGTCACATCCTTGGCTGCAATAACCACAAGATGGAGAAGTTCAGGATTTGTGTCAGAGGAGTTGCATGAGATCAGTACTAATAGCTTGATGAAATGACATCAGTGATGCAGCAGAGTGCACATTCAGCGAGTTTGAAGATGACAGGAAAGTTGGAGAAGTGTTTAATAACACTGCCCAGTGATGCTGTTGTTCAGAGACCTCAAGAGGCTGGAGGAGCAGGCTGACAGGAACCTAAGGAAGGTGAGGAAGGGGAAATGCACAGCCCTGCCCCTGGACTGTTGGTGGCCCAGAGGCTGGAAGCAGTTTTGCAGAGAAGGACCTGGGGTTCCTGGTTGACAGCAAGTTGAACATGAGTCGTGAGCACAGAACACCAACAGCACCCAGGGCTGCCTCTGGAAGAGCGCTGGCAGCAGGTCAGTGCCAGCAAGGAGATGATCCTTCCTTTCCACTTGGCACATTTGGAGTGCCCTGGGCATGGCTCCCCAGTACGAGAAACTTGGCATTCAAAACCTGAGCAGAGAACTTGCTTTACTTCACTTTGCTCGAGGTGAGCATTGGACCAGACAATCTCCAAAAGTGCCTTCCAGCCTCAACTATCCTGTGCGTCTGTGGGATTCATTTTCCACCTGTAAAGTGGGCTGGCATTTATTCTGGGCAGAAACAAAAGACTGAAAGCTATTTGAAACTAATTTAACTTAACATAGTGCTTGATCTTACACTCCTGGTAAATGATTAGCACATAGAGGCAAGTCATTTCCATAGAGTTATATGTAGTTACATAGAGGCAAGTTCTGGGTCTGCTGGCAGCACAAATACTGCAGGTACCTTAGCAAGGAAGAAAATGCCACCAAGGGAAGGTGAGGGAAGATGTCTCTGAGCACAGGCACAGACTGTGAGCCTGTGGTGAGCAGAGTCTCATGAGAACAGCTCTGTACTGAGTGACCTTTACTATGGACTTCATGTGTGAATAGTTGTGGTAGCATTGAAAAATGATGCTTTCATGAGCATTTAGGTGATACAGGAGACTAAATTTATTCAATTTTGCAAAAGGTCATTGATTCTCTGAATCCCGTTTGGAGTCTGGGTGCATTTTCTAAGCTTGAGTGTTTTTGAAAACCTGTGAAGAATGATCAGTGATCCAAACTTTACCATAAAACTACATCATGGATTGTGTACTGTGCTGTTGGACATTGTATTAACTTGTTCTGCACACACCAGATTTTTCAGCAACAGATGAGAAAAAATTACTAAGTAGGTCTTTATTTGAATTTCCCAAATACAGAAATTCTAAAATTTTACATACATATGTGGCTAAATTTTAGGCTATATATGTTTGGACAATTGTATTTGAAAATTTATTTGAAATGCATTTGTATATTGTAACATGTCTTGCATATTCAGATGCTTTCACCATCCAACTCAACCGTTTAGAGCATTTAACCATTTTGGGGTGGTATGTGTAGCTGGGGGAGCACTCTTTGGTACTGATTTCAGGTATCTTCAGATGCTGGCAAAGCTCCCTGCTGAGGAGGTTTGCAGACCCCTGAAACTGCTTTGTCATATTTTTATGGGTAACAGTAAAGCAGTAACTATTTAAAAAGCAGAGATGGTTCTGTGTGAGTCACTGTTGCAACTCCTGTCTCGGGTAGAGCTCAGCACAGAACTGAGCTTTGTTCAGCTGGAGGTATGTGGAAGCTCTTTGGAGGCTGCAGAGCAGCCACTGAACTACCACTGACAACTGATTGCAAATGTCTGATTGCAAATGCTCTTGGTTTCTGCCTTGCCATAAAAAAAAAAAAACAAAAAACACCAAAACCAGAGGAGCCCAAATTCAGGCAGAATTGAGGGCCCAGACATTTTACTGCCATGAGGAGACCCTTACATTGTCTTACATTGTTGGCTGTGTCTTCATCCCTGCATAGCATTGCCTGGGTTATTTTCCAGTGCCCTTATGGAGCAGGACATCCAAGGACCACACTAGATCAAAGAGATGAGGGTCCCAGGGCTGTGGGACTGAAGAGGAATGTGTGCCTGTAGAGTTGAAGGTACCCCTACTTCACACTGCTCCCAGCTTCTGCACCAGACAGGGCTCCTCATCCCTTCTTCTTCCTGTCAGGAACAGTCCTGACTCTTCTTTCCTTCTTCCTACTGTCTTCTGCCAATGGGATCCAACCCAACCTTTTCCCTGTGTGGGAGTGGGGCAGGATGGAGCTACCTGTGCTCAGCTCCTGCACACATGGCAGTGCTAGGGGTCCAGCAGAGTAAAAGCACATTGAAGAGCCCTTGCTGGAGGAGATAGGGCTGCCCACATGGGACAGTGGGTGTTACCCTGGTCTTCTCTGTCCTTCCTTCTGCCTTGCCAGGTGCTTGCAGACCTCCCCTACCATTTGTTGGTCCAGGGCTGATCAGAGCATGGCACTAGAGGACCCAGAAGGGGCACAAAGCACTCACCCCACCACTGATTAGCAGACTGTCATGCTCTCACCTCTCCTGGCAGCACTCGGATAAGGAGCCAATGGTATCAGAGTGACCATTTTGTTGGCCATTTTCTGTAAATTCTCTACAAGGGAGTCTAAATCAGTATACTTTCACTCTAGGCACTACCTGTTTTTACCTGCTCTGGGGCTGGCAGTCTCTGGCCCATTCTATGACAATGGCTAAAGGCTGTGCAGGCTTTTGGGACTAAAACCATATCCAGGAGCTGATCCTGACACTGTGACCTGCTGTGCAGTAGGAGAGCAAAGTATTTACTTCTGGTTTAAGGGCAAGAAGGGCTTGGGATGGCCTGAGGCTGTGGCTGTGTGCTCACCTGGCTGTGCCTTCCTCCCACAGGGAATGATCTCTTCCTGGTTGCCGTCCATGAGCTGGGGCATGCGCTGGGTCTGGAGCACTCCAATGATCCCAGTGCTATCATGGCTCCTTTCTACCAGTACATGGAAACACACAACTTCAAACTGCCTCAGGATGACCTCCAAGGAATTCAGAAAATCTATGGTGAGCAACCCTTCTTTCCTCCTTCCTGCTTCTTTACTTACACCAGGTTTGAGCCTAGGGAGTATTTTACAATTAGCCCCTGCATGCCTGCAGATGGTGGGCTGCTTTTCCAGCCACAGCTGAGTGGGGAACTCTGTAAAGCCCTTGATCCAGGACTAAGATGACTGCACAAGTCATGATAATCAAACCTCTGTGATCCCACTGCTGCTCCATCCCTCACTGTCTCCCCAAATCAAGGAGTACTGCAAAGGGGAAAATAGGCAGTGCTGTACTCAAGGTTTGTCCATTAGGAACAACCAGTGCAAACAAAGAAAAGAATGCAAAGAGCCTGGAACATCAAGGAAAGGTAAAAAGTTTTTTTACCTTTTTTTTTTTTTTCTCATTATATATAAGGTAAGGGAAAGAAAGTTTGGATCTGCTTAGGGAACACTTTGCTTCTTTCAGTCTCTAGCCTAACATGTTGTACAGCATGTGCCTTGAAGATAATGGGCTTAAGGAAAATAGAAAAGGGGCAGACAGATTATGAGAGGAAACCTAGGGGCTGCAATGATGTGGTGGCATGTGGTGGGATCATGGATACCAGGGTGTGAGGACAGGAATTCACAGAATTATTGGCAGAAGGAGACACTGGGAGCAAAGAGAAATCCAGGTTTTAGGAACTCAAGGGGAGACTGAGACTAATGGCCACAGTCTGTGGCAACCTGTGATAAATAGGTTTCATCAAACATCCCTGATTTCATTATTTGTGGAAAGTACAAGTTTGTCAGAGAGGTTACTTAATGCAGCACAGAGCAGTTGTGCTATGTAACTGTGCAGCTGGAGTCAAATATTATCTCCCAGAAGTAGCAGAGCAGATATGGTATGAATTCAAGGTGAAAAAAATACATGTAAGATAGTTGTCAGTGGGAAAGCTGGTGTTTCTCAGGGCTTGCTGCAGAGGTTGGTGGCAGACCTGACACTCAATGTTTCCATCAATGGTCTGCCAGTGAATCTGAAGTTGCTGCTAAAAAAATGTGCAAGCCCTGTAAGACTAAATCAGTGTAGGAAGACATCAAAATTGCATCTCATCTATTTGAGTCAGATTTGGTGTTTGTTTTCTGTGACTGGATTGAGATTCATTGTTTAAGTGCAGATGCCTGGAAAAGTCTTTTCCTGGGCTAATTTCTCTGACTTGTGAGGGCAGTGGGAAAAAAACAAGCATTTGTAGAGAGCAGTCCAGCCTCTGTGTGAGTCAGATATCCAAGTAAGGTCCAATATGTAAAATAAGATGGCTTAAAGTACACCCAGGGAACTCTCTCATTAGTGCATCTTCTTATTGATCATTACCAGGTGAAGTTGTATGTTAACTGTACTATGATATTGTTTAATTATGAATACTTTAACACAGTTCATGTTCTGGTGCTCAGGATAGCAGAGACTCTGGAGGGTTTTGAAATAAAGTGCTGGGGTAGTCAGTGTTAAACTTTCATTAAATAAGAGATCTAAGTGTTAAATTTTGAAAGCTGTCAAAATGCCATTATGCTATTTCTATTTTGAAATGTTGATTTAGTTCCTGTGAACTTTGATTAATCAGAAAGAAAAAAACCACAATTTATTGCAGACAGTGGAAGTACAATCAAGAAAAAATGATGGGTTGAAAGGGAGCACATAAAGAACTGACAGCCTTCCTGCTTCACTTTTGGGATTCAATCCAAGATCAGCAGGGATCAGTGCTCCTCAGTTTGGGGCTCCAAGACCTTTGAGCTGGAATGGGCTGGGGATGATAGGGGTTGTAGAGATAACTCATCCTCTGGGGAGAGGAAGGAGCAGCTTCTGTAGCAGGAGCTTTTCTTCCCCAGGTAGAGATTTTGGCCCTTGGTACAGAATTACAGTCCAAAAATCAAAGTTGAATTTAAAATCAGGTTTTATGCTTATGGTTCACAAAGGAATTGTGGAAAATACAGGTGGTGTTTCTCCCTGGAACTAATGGTGAAAAAATAGAACCCTTCATTTGATCTCAAAACCATGAAGGGCCTGCTGAAGTATCCTTCTCATAGCTTTAGCAGGAATATTCAGCCAATGTATTTTATTTCCAGAGTGCCACTCTGCTTTGTTGTGCCTTGGGAATACCAAAAGCCCATCTACCAGAGAACCTCTCCAAAAACCAAAATCTCCTGCTTTCTTGCTGCTTTGACATTCTCTTCAGTGCAGCAGCATGTGCTCAATATGTATTATTTAATAACCGACTGCAAAGTCAGACATGGAGCCACTGTCTTGCCTGTAGCATCCTTTTTAAAAATAGTTATAATCAAAACTTCCCATTTTTAATTCCACTGAAGTTGCTAGAACAAAGAATAGAGGCTTTACTAAGGCTGAAGTCCATTTTGTCGCCTTTTGAGAATGAAGCATTTCAAATGTGGTTTATATTGTATCTGTGTTTATCCATTAGAAAAGAAACATGTCCAGATCTCTCATATAATGACTTGTTGAATTTTTAATTTATTTTTTTTGCTGGATTTATTTCAAAACTCACCCACAGAGACAGTAGGTGATGTGAACTCTTGTTTGTGCTTCATGCTGAAAGGTATAAGATCAATGTTTAAAATGTTACTTCAATTTTAAGCTACTGAGAGCAAGGCCAGCAACTCCCTGCGTGACAGAGCTGTAACACACATCAGCAATACTCTCATCTCCTGAGAGGTGCTTCCTGTAGCATATTCCTTGACAAAACAAGGAAATAGCAGGGCTCTACTTTATGTGTGCTTTTCAGAAGGGTATCTCCCTCTGTATTTATGTGCCTGTGTCACAAGTGACATGCTCAGGAAGGAATTAAACTGGAAGTGATACCAGTTTGCAGGTCCCCTGGATATCCTGTTGAGATGCCTCTGCACTTTGCTAGTGTTGAAGCCAGGGCTGCAGGGAGCTGCACTGCTGGTGGAGAGAGGAGAGATGCTCAGCTGTGGCTGTGTCACAGAGCCTGAGCTGGTCACTCTGCAGCACTGGTCACCCTGTCCTGACAGGAGGGTGCAGACAGGTGGGGCTGAGGTTTCTCCCAGGTAACAAGTGACAGGACAAAAGAAAACTGCCTCAGGTTGTGTCAGGGGAGTCATAGGCTGGGTATTAGGGAAAATTTCTTTGCTAGGAGGGTGGCCAGGCATTGGAACAGCTGCCCAGGGCAGTGGTGGAGTCACCATCCCTGGTGGTATTCAAAAAATGTGTGTATGTGGCACTTGGTGACATGATTTGGCGGTGCTGGGCTAAGGGTTGGACTCGATCACCTCAGAGGGTTTTTCCAGCCTGAATGATTCTGTGATTCCATGTTTCTTCACATCCTGCTCTCCGTACTGGTTTGAAGTGGGTGATGAGGCAGCCTCTCATGGGGAGTGGTTCTTGTGACACTGTGTCTGTGGAGCAGAGGGCTTGACATGAAGTACAGGGAAAGCTAATGTGCACTGGGCTGGTTAACCAGGACATTACCTTCAAGGACCTTTCAAAGCCTAAGGTCACAAAGGGGAGATCTCCTAATCTCTCAAAGGTAGACAAGGTCATTAACCCTGGAGACAACCTTAAAGACCTGGGTCATCCCAAATCTCACTGAGGAAGTCTCATCCTGACACATCTACTGTGCAGTTCAAGAGAAGAGATCCCAGTTAGTGCACATGCTGCACCCCTGAGGGCTCACGTCCAGAGGTCCAGAGTGGGCATGAAAACACTCCAGCCCCTGGCTGAGGAACTGGACAACACCAGCTCTGACATCCAGGAACAGGGGATCAGCAGAGCACAGTGTCATTGAGCAACCAGGACTTTCTGCTGGCCTCACCCCCGCAGTGCGGCGTGCATGGCTTCCATCACCTCCCCGCTTTTCCAGTGGCAGCCCATAGAGATTCTTGTAACCTACAGACCCTTGTGACTATGCCAGGTCACTTGTAAGCTACATCTAAGTGTGAGATGGCATGTGAGGGAACAGCAGAAAGACCTGGTGGAGAATTTCCATGTGGTGACACTGCACTGTGAGTGGGACCATCAGAGCAAGCTTTGCTGTCATGTGGGACCTGGAAATGTTCTCTGAAAATGTCCTCTTGGACAGGAAGAGGAAACAGAGTAACATCCAAGACCTCATCTATAGAAGCTGCGAGATTTGGGACTTGTGGATCTGTGCCCCATGGTACTAGGCTCATCAGAGGAGAGAGGAAGGAAAATGCTTGGCAGTCGGGAATCTGGAGGGATGTGCCCTGGTGCCACATATCTGGCACATTGCAGAGATACCAGACACCCTCTCTATGTTGCATCACTTCACTTGCACTTTCCTCCTATCCACAGACTCTGTTGGACCCAGCAGGAAACACCAGACTCCACCTCTGGTGCATCCACAGATCCTCACTTGCCAAATGCCAGATCTTCATTCCCACTCCTCTGAAACACTGGCAGCAACTGCGTGGTTCCCAGTACTGTCCTTGGGCTCCACATGACACCTGGAGGACTCTGCCAAAAGGGAGGCTGAGAGGGAGCCTATCTCTCTTGGGAGGTTTCTCAGCTGATGGAAAAACACTGGCATGTGTTATGGCTGGGTGGAAAATACTTTTCTCATCCTTCAGATTCTTCTAAGCATAGAAAATTGTTCTGTTTTTCTGTAGAGCAGATGTCAGGCTTATGAAAGTTTTACCAGAAGGAAACTGGAGCATCTTGCAGAGCCCTAACATCTCATCATTTGCCTGCCTAAGGCTGGGAATTTTTCACCCAGTTTCCTGCACCCAAAGCAGAGAATCCAAGTGTGAGGTGAATCACTTCATTCCAGAGCCCAGGAAAGCATTCCTTTGGCCTAGAGCAAGGATATCTGCTGTGGACACTTGTCTCCCAGGTGAATGTTCTATCACCTGGGTGGCAGTTGGCATTCAGAGGAGAATGTCTATGTGAGAAGGGCTCGAGAAACCCTTCCTGCCGCCCAGTGATGATCATGGGGGCTTTGACTGTCCACCCATTGTTCTGTGGTGCTGGGGCTTGTTCTGCATTGTGACAAGGATCCAGGCTAACTGTGACATCTTAATTCACTTCATTCCTGAAGGCTGAGCCCAGAAGTGCAAAGTGCTCTGTGGGTGAGTCTGTCAAGTGAGTGAGGGAAAGGAGTCCTTCCTGCACTTGGAGTTTTGTGGACAATCTCTGGCCCCTGAGGGTAGCTTGTTGGCAGCCACATCATGTAGTGTGAACAGGGGCCTCTCTGCAGTGCCCTGGAACCTGCAGAGCAGCCAGGTAGTTTCTCATACATTCCCTGGCTCTCTTGGATCATAGGCTTTAATTGGAAGAAGGCTGAGGAGCCACGTCTATGTACCTGGACAGCTGCTTCAGTGCTGCAGAAACATGCTGGCAGCTCAACTTTTTCAAACCAAAACCCTCCTGTGAGTTATTCAAACCATAACTGTAGTCTGGAAGATAGTTTTCTTCTTGGAGTGAATATTAAGAAGATAAAGACAGGCCTTTGTTTGAAAGTGGATAGTTCTCTCCCCTGAGCTGACACGAAGCCTCCTCTGTGCTGGCAGGTTTGGGGAGCTGCTAGCTGGGACCAGGTGAACCAGGAAGGTGCTGAGCCTCCAGGCAGGTGCTGTGCAGTTGAGGGAACACTCTGTCAATAGCCAGGAGGACAGTACAATTATATTTTGTCCTCAACTATCGACACAGTGGCTCCTAAATGCCTCCTCTCTCTGTGTTATCTTCACAGGTCACCTTGGTATTCAGATGGTCTGCGACAGAGGAAGCATGAAGGGAGGAGGCTAAGTGCCAGTGGTGGAAGTCACACTCTAAAGGTGATCTGCTGTGACCCAAAAGCTTTCTGACATTCTTTGCCTTGCTTCTGATAGAGGAGAAGAAACTCTTCTTCTCCACACAGTGTCTGTAAAGTCCCAGCAAGTTGCTTCCCTCCAGAACGTAGACTTTCCAGCTCCAGGAGATTTCTTACCTGTTTCCCATGTGGAAGTGGCTGCAGGATCAGTCCCATGGGAGGACTTGGCTCTGGTGCTGGGATCACATATAACTAGATGACTGTGTTCAGGCCCATTTGCAGACTCATGCAATAACCTCTCTCACTTAGATTTTTCTCATTAGATACTTTTCCTCTGTCTCATTCTCTGAAGCTGCTCAGAAGTGTAGTAGCAGAGGATATGGTTTGTGTGCTCTGCTGCCTGCTCACACTGGTGGATGTGATCAGTCTCTGTATTAATTACCACAGTTCCAGCACATCTTAAGTGACTCTTTGTTCACTGCTGGTAAACCTGTTCCATCCTGCCTTGAGCTGTTTTGGAGGCAGGTTACTGTGATGGGAGTCTGGAAATAGGAATGACCACTGAGCTTTCCTAATGGATAGGGTCTGCTCATTCTGCTTTTGTGCCAGCTTGGACTCTGCAGTATCTTAGGTCTTACGAGGGAGCACTTTCTCCACCAATAGACAGGCTGTGGTTCTGCTTCCCATCCCCATAACTGTACACCAAATTCTGCCTGAGTAGCACTTGGACCTGAGGATTTCCATGTTTTCAGTGTACTCCTCTGCTCTTTGCATGTGCACAGCTGAAGGATAACCTCCCGCCTTAAGCCACACTCAGGGACTAAGTGGAGGCAACAACTAAAAATGAAAAGGCAGTCTAGAGAAATAAATCTTCAATCAGAATAAATTAGAAGGCCTAGGTTATAAAAACAAAAATGAGTGAAAGGTAGCAAGGAAACATTCTTGCCTAGCAGAGAAGGACAGTAAGAGGAATATTTGAACTGAAATGACAAAGTCTGCATCCAAGCAGGTTCCAGACCACCTGCAACATGTATGGGAAGCCTTGCCAGGGCTGATTTGGCCATGGCCAGCTCTGGTTTGGCCATGGCCAGCAGTGAGTACATACAGGGTCAGCTTCTCTTGCTGGGCCTGACTTGAGAGCTCTCTCCACTGATCTAGCAAATGTTTTCCTTAAAGCAAATCCCTGGTTCATCTGAATCCTTGCTGCTTGGCATCGTCTTGACCACAGTGTGTACAACTGCTTCAGCCATGCCAGTTCTATGTGGGCTGCTTCAGTGGCATTTTAGGGCTAATTAAAACCTTTAGATTGGTGCCCTGGGCTGCAGGTGCTGTTTGAACTTTCCTCTTCTCCACAGATGACTGTGACAGGCCCTGGGCACTGAAGGTGAACAGGGGAGCTGTACAGGACTGGCTGTACAGGGCAGGGCAGGCTGTGGCTGGGTACACAGGTGGTCCTCACTTGTGCAGAGAGAGTGAATTAGTAACTCCTGTCATGGAGGTGTTAAATTTCCATCCTATAAGCATAACACTACAGTCCCTATTTGGCACCTTATGGTCAGATTCTTTGTGTGTCAGATTCTCTGCATCTAATGGGTCTTTTTCAGATACTTCCATCTTTTTTTATTTAGGTGCAACTCCTGTTTCACCCCTTTTTTTCTTTTTAAAGGGCCAAGAAGAAATTAATGTCATGTCCTCATCTTACTGCTCATGGTCATCTCTGGTTTGGCATGGCAGCATTTCCCCTTGCAAAGCGGGGAGTGGGGAACAGCAAACTACACCTCTCTTGTGTTTCTGCAGCAATGGGCTACAGCTGACCCTTGTGCCAGGTTGTTAGCAGGGGAATCCTCTCAGGTAGGACTGGCATTAGAGGTTTTCCAGTATTATTTACCAGCCACATCCACTCAAATCCATGGGGAAAGCAGCACAGGAGGAAAGGGGTTATGTTGCTGTTTAATGAGCTCAGTAAATCACTGAGGGGAGTATTGTCTCCCCTTGCATAGGCCCCAGTCAAGACTCCTCTTTCCTAATGCAGGCATGTTTATCTTCACTGAGCATGTGAATTATTGGTTTTCAGGCTTCATTCACTTGGGTTTTGACACTGGCACCCAGCGCCATTTTTGACATCCAAAACTGGTTGCAGCCTTGCTGCTCCTGTAGTTGTCCCAGGCAGGAGATGAACCCTGCTGCCACGTGAACAAACCAGAACCCTGGCTGTCCTTGTGCAGGGTCTGGCTGGGGCCTCTTTCTACTCCCAGCCCTTCTTGTGCGAGTCCCACTGTACAAAGTCCTGCTTCCAGGAGCTTTCCAGGAGCCTCCAGGAGCCTGTGCCAGACATCCAGCTGACCTGCTGCTTTTGGGGAGCTGCCTTTGCTTCATGCCACAGGAAGGTCCTGTGGGTGTCAGCAGACAGTGTCAGTGGCTGCCAGCAGGAACAGCAGCAGCACATGTGGAGATCCAGCCCCACTTAGGGATTGTGTGAAATAAATAAGATCCTGAGGACGGAGGCGCCCATGTTGTATATATTCTGAGGAAGGAGGTGGTTTTCTGAGTCAGCTTTTGCCATGCCCTGTGGTACCTGCTTGCAGCTGCAGCATCCTGGATGCACTCCAAAAATGCATCTTCAAGTTTAGCTTGGTCCAAAAAGGATGTATTTAATGAACTTGAGTGTGACTAAAAGCACAGCAACTACAGAGGCCTGGGCATGTCTCCAAAAGCACCTCCTGAGCTGCCCTGCATCACTGCTGTGGATGTGCCCACCCTGCCTGGTCCAGCCCTGCTGCTCCTGTCAGAGGCATTGTCTGGAGACCTCAGCTGCCTCCCATCTGGGGAAAACCCACAGGTCTCTAGCAGTAGCAGTATCAGAGTTTGGAAATTTTATGGTCAACTAGAATACTGGGCACTGCCCCGGTAAGATTGGAGGGGATGAGAAAAACACTGTATCACTATAGTATTAGTATCCATTTCATGCAGACAGCTTTCCAAGGATAATCATCATCAGAGAGTCCTCAGGAAGTATTTCTGTAAGCCATAGCATGAAGTATTTCTGTAAGCAATATTTGATGTCTTTCATTAAAGCTCTGGAATAAAGTAAATAAAAATAGTTGCTAATAACTGCACATGGCACAAAGTATCACATTATGAGGACAAGTTGCCCTGAGGAAATAGTTATCAATTTGAAAAGCTTTAGGAAAGAGGTGTAAGTCTCAAGATCTGAAAACCAAAAATCATTGCAACAACAGACCAAAGGAACTGCTCCATTTAATTCATTAAGGAGAATTTTAAAAGCATTCCAGTCAAGATCTGTAAATGATTAAATGTTGAGACACTACACATAAGAAAGAAAGCACTGAATTTAAAGCTGCACAAACTCAGGCAATAGGTAAGGCAGACTTCAGCTGCAACAGGGCTTAATCATTAGAGCTGTTTACTTTGCATTATAGAGGATATTCTATGCTTGAAATATGTATCTGCCCTGGAAACATTGTGCTCATTACAGGACTTGCTGGTGGAGGTTTCTGGTCTGGTACTGCAGGAAGTTGGACTTTACCATCCAAGTGGTACTTTCTGAGCATCATATCCATGAAACCTGCGCATGAAATTCTTACTGTTACATCCTTATTAACAATTATTAAGGTGTCTTTGTCTGATGGCTTCTTTGTCCTTAGCTGCGAGGATGTTCCTAATCTGGACACCCTTCCCGGACATGTTAAGCACTCATCCATTTTAGGAACCCTTTGAAAATTGAACATTTAAGAGTAAAGTTGTCATGGGGGGGAACTCAGGCACCAAACCATTACTTCAGATTGAACAGTTCAAAATGTTTGTCTGCAAAAGCTCTCTTCTAACCCCACAGATGTGTGGACTCCATGGGTACCTCAGTCCTTCTTCATAAATCCCTTCCATGGCTATGGAGAGCAGCCCAGCTCAGGGTGGCTCTTCCAGGCTGTGAGGATGAGCCTTGTTCAGGACCAGTGTTCACCTCCAGCTGGGGTGCAGTACCTTGACCCCAGACTGTGACGCTGAAACAGCAGCCATGACACCAGCCCCCTTCTGCCCACAGGTGGGGGTTTATCCTACAGGCTCAGAATGAAATTGAAACCATGAACCCTGCAAATAAACCATCTTCACATCTCAAGCCCAAAATCTTTGCTCTAGTGGCCTTCTGTTTATTGCCATCTTAACTCATGGTCTTCTCTGAGAAGCAACAAGAAATGTGACTCTCTGAGTGACATTTGGTCCACATTTACCACTAACAGTTAATGAAAACATCCTATGGCAAGAGGCTGTTTAAGACCTCTGCTCCAGTCTAACTCACTTGTGTTTTATTTCTCTGTCCTTGTCAGATCCCAGAGCTGAGTTGGGGAAGGATGGAAAGGGAGAGCTGAGCTAGGAGGTTATCAATTGAGTGGGATAAGGTCCCTTGTCACAGCTGTTCACCAGGGAAAACACAGATTGGTCACTGCTGTGCAATAAAGTGCTCCCTGCAGTTCCCCTTACAATGTAGCATTGGTTTTCACACCCTAACTTTTTTTTTTAAGCCACCCTAACTTTTTTTTTCCTGGTTTTGCTTTCCTTTCCAGAGTTTTTTGTTGCCTTTTTTTAATGGTCTGCTAAACATTTCTATTCAAGGGTTACCACCTTTCATTTCAGTTGGAAACATGACTGGTGTGGCTCCTCCTTCCTTTTAGCTCCAGCCTCCTTGGGAAGACCTACAAAGACATTCTGGCTCTTCTTCCGTTCTTACCACATTTCTGTTTTGGGATAGTTTTCATGTGTGGATGCATCTTGTTCTGCTCCCCATTTCTAGGGAATGGGCTCTGCATCAGGAGTACATAAATCCCTGGCAGTGCTGTCCGTCTAGCCTGGAGCCTTTTAAAGCTTACAGAAAAAACAAGCTTGTCCACTTTGCTAAATATATTCCTTTTCACTTCTAGGTCCTCCTATAGAGCCCCTGGAGCCAACCAGGCCTTTACCAACTCTTCCTGTTCGCAGAATTCACTCCACTTCGGAAAGAAAACATGAGAGACAGCCACGACCTCCCAGTCCTCCTCTGGGTGATAGGCCAGCTCTGCCTGGCTCCAAACCAAACATCTGTGATGGCAACTTTAACACTGTGGCTCTCTTTAGAGGAGAAATGTTTGTTTTCAAGGTACTGAGAATTCCCACTTACCCATGAGTCTTCCCTTCATTTTATTGCTGGAAAAGATTAATAGAAGTATTTGGTAGTGAGATTTGAAATGTCTGAAAATAGCTCTCTTTCTCTGAGGGTGATGACTGAGCAATATTGGAAGGAAGTGTGAGCAGAATGGTTCTGTAATATTTGGAAACAGTGCCTATTGGGATTTACAAAGTACCCAGACATCCTGTGCTCTAAAATGTGAACTGGGTGCATTGGCAGAGAATTCAGACACCACCAAGCCTGAGAGGAGCCAGCTGTAAAGCCAGGAAGCAATACCAGTACCATGAGTAACCATGGAATCCTAGAGTGGGTTGGGTTGGGTTGGGTCAGGTTGGGTTGGGAGGGACCTTAAAGACCACCTTGTTCCACCCTCTGCCATGGACAGGGACACCTTCCACTAGACCAATCCCCAACCAAGCTGGCCTGAAACACTTTCAGGAATGGGGCAGCTGCAGCTTCTCTGGGAGAAGGCCTCATTGTCTCAGAGGTGACATGCATGGAATTGGGGCTCTGGGAGCACTCAGCCTACCTGGGGAGTTTGAGTCAACCTTTCTTGTAAACTACAGCCCTTTGCTCCATAACCCATTAGAGTACCAACAGAATATGGACATCCATGATCCCATTCCCAAAATACCAGTAGTTTTCACTCTTCCCAATGGGTGTGAATTGTGGAAAGGGACATATTGAAGGTTATTAAATGGACAAACCACATCAGTTGCAGAAGATTCCTGAAATTAAACTAGTTGAAGGTGGGGATGGTATGTGGGAGAAGTGTCAAAGGTTCTGTCCTGCTCATGCTCATCCCTGAGCATCCACTGCAGCTTTAAGTAATGATCAAATATCTAAAGGGATACTTCATACTTCCTTTGTGCCTTTAAACCTTCTGTGTTTCACACAGTCACGAGGTGCTGTTCAGGCTGTCTGGCTCTCCTGGGCTCCAAGAGCTAAGCTTCACCTGAACCAGGACAAGCCACCATAACACCTCAGTGACAAGACATGGAGAGATCACAATGCTTACAGCTGTGGAGTTGCTTCCCCCCTGCTCCTTTTCCCTCTTCTTCTTTCCACCCTTTTTCACAGGCCCATCAATCAGCATCTCCCCCTTTGTGCTGCCATCTTTCCCCCACAGCACTTCCCATACTGGAGACAGTGTTGGGCTGGGTTGGAGCTGTCACCTGAAGCAGGACTTGTGTCTGTAATTGTTGCGGGGCCTAGGCAAGGATTAGCAGTGCTGGATGCTGAACCCAGCCAGGTCTGACTGCAAGACAAAAGTACTCAAGAGGTTTCTGCTTTCCTCAGGATCGCTGGTTCTGGCGTCTGCGCAACAACCGGGTGCAGGAGGGGTATCCCATGCAGATTGAGCAGTTCTGGAAGGGCCTCCCTGCAAAGATCGACGCAGCCTATGAGCGCTCTGATGGCAAATTCGTTTTCTTCAAAGGTACAGTACAGTTCAGTACAAGCCAGCCACTCCTGCCTCAGTTCAGGCTGCTTTCATGGCATGAAAATGGTGAAAACAAGTGGCTGCACCCTTGCCCTTTTCAAAGGGGACACTTCAAGCAGCCACTGATCCTTAAAATACAGTTCAATGTGGGATGGCCTTGCCAGGGCAATCTCTGTATAGGTTTAAGATCAATTAGGGGAAGTTGGCTTTCATGTGATAACAACAAACAGCTCCTATTTCCCAGGGAGTGCCAGTGCCCTGCTTATCTCCTTGAACACCTTTTGCCAGGGCACTGAGGCCTCTCCAGGTGCAGGGCACTCCCAAACCTCATTTCTGGACAATTGTCTCCTAAAGAGACAAAATGACCAACCTTGTGCTGGGGCCCATTTTAGCTCCTTGTACGGTGACAGTGCCTAAACAGGATCCTGTAACTTGAGAGCAATTTCTGAGCAAGGAGGGATAGCTGGAAAGCATGGCCAGTGCAAAACCACAGTACATGGGCTTCTGGATTAGTGTCTGCAACTTCAGTACCTCAGCTTTCTAAACTACTAAAATCTGAGAGGCTCAGGGAAAGGTGACAGAAATGTCTGAAAAGCTTGGGCTGATCAACACCTCAGCCTGAACAAAGGATGGCAGACAGGGGATGAGACAAGTCTGAAATCATGACTGCTATGAGAAGGTAAATGGGAAAGGGCTGTTCAACAGCTCTCCCAGAACAAAAGCTGAAGAGCAGCAGATGAAATAAAGTTCAAAATTAAGTGGAGGAGTAGCTTTTTCACAGATTACAGCTAAGCTTGGAAGCCCTCAACATGCTGCGCTTCAGTGGGGTTGGTTTATGTTCATATCGATCCGACTCCTGACAGGACAATCTGTTTGTTGTTTGTGTCCCCACTCACCTCTAGGAGATAAGTACTGGGTTTTTAAGGAAGTGACAGCAGAGCCAGGCTACCCTCACAGCCTGGTGGAGCTGGGGAGCTGCCTGCCCCGGGAGGGCATCGACACAGCGCTGCGCTGGGAGCCCGTGGGCAAAACCTACTTCTTCAAAGGGGACAGGTACTGGAGGTACAACGAGGACAAGAGAGCAACGGACCCAGGCTACCCAAAGCCCATCACCGTGTGGAGAGGAATCCCTCAGGCTCCTCAGGGGGCTTTCATCAGCAAGGAAGGCTGTATGTGTCTGCAGTCACTGCACCTGTTAGATGGGGAAGAGCTGGTCTGTGCTGGGAGCTGGGTGGTTGGATGTGGAGTGTTTTGAGTATTTTCTGATCCAGGAATCAAGTCTCAGAAGCCCTGGGGTCACCTGGGCTTTGTGAGCAGCAGCAGTCTGAGATCCTTCCTTACCCTCATCCCAACCCACACAGTTCCTCAGCTGCTAAACCACATTGTGACAATCCAGCTCTGTGGGAATGGGACATTTCCTGCCTCAGTAGACCCTACCCAACTTTTCCTGGGCTCTGGTTCTGGGGTTGCCAGAACTTACATTTCCTCCTAATTTACCTGAAGTGAGCTCTGGCTCTCTGCTAAAGGCTCCAGCCTGTCTGATGTTAGTAGTTAACCTTGAAGTTATGCTCTGAGTAGGGGCTTGGATTTCCAGAGGCTCCTTCAAACACATTTCTTTCTCTGATTTGAAAATTTCCTGCTCCTCCAGTTAGGGAAAGAGCCAACAGAAGGGGCTTGTGCCATTGAGGCTGTGTTCAAATTTGGAGCTGCGGTGTGAGAGGAGGGCTTTAGGGTTGGGCCAGGCTGGAGGGATGGCAGTGAGAGCCAGCTAAGCTGGGGAACAGTGCAGGAGACCAATACTTTTACCACAGCTGCCTCCTCCTCTTCTCTTTTTTTTCTAATATCTTGAGAGTCATTAGAAAATGGGTCATCTGGGGAGTAGGAGGTGCTTCAAACAACACATAGCATAAAGCATCAGCCTTTTATTGGCAGCAGGACAACACTGCTCCTTAACACAGGCCAAATCCTCAGGATTCTGTGGCAAAAGGACTCATCTTACTCAGCATTTGCTCCCTCAGGCTGAATGAACTGAAACAGGGTGCTCTTCCAAACACTGTCATACCCAAGCTCATGCTGGCACCCTGCAGATGATGTTAATCACTCAGTAATGATGAGCACATACTTACAGATGCCTTAGTAAAAAATAATGCACTGCAGAAACCTTCCTTTAAAGATAGTAGGGTTTTCTTTTTTAATTCCCAGCTTGTCTTGGCCAAGGGGAATGGTATTCCATGGGCATTGCTGAACATGCTAGCCAGGGTTACAGCTTCTCCTTTAAATCCCAGCTCCAAAACCACCTTCACTTTCCAGTGGCTTGGGAATGTTCTGGATAAATGTGTTTTATTGACTTAGGTAGTGTCCATCTTCAGGTTGTCCATAGTCCCACAAGCACAGCTCATTAATGGGAAATAGTGAAAAATACTCTCTGTTTTGTCTCCTAGTTTACACCTACTTTTACAAAGGGAAGGAGTACTGGAAGTTCGATAACCAGAGGCTGAGTGTGGAGCCAGGCTACCCCAGGTCAATCCTCAAGGACTGGATGGGCTGTAACCAGAAGGAAGTTGAGCGGAGCAAGGACCGGCGCCTCCCGCACGATGACGTGGATATCATGGTGACAATAAATGACATGCCCAGCACTGTCAATGCCATCGCAGTGGTGATCCCCTGCATCCTGTCTCTGTGTATCCTCGTCCTGGTATACACAATCTTCCAGTTTAAAAACAAAGAGGTGCAGCAAAATGTTGTTTACTACAAAAGACCTGTCCAGGAATGGGTATGACACAGCCTGCTGCATATTTCAACTCACTGAGCTGATGAGGACTATGGACACACACAAAAAAGAGGAAAAAATGCATTGAAAAGCCTACCAAACAAAACTACTTCAGTGACCTACAAGTTTTGGACACCCTGGGATGGAAATAAGCAGGAAAACTGGAAAAAAGACAGGCAGGCAGCCTTGCAGCGTGGAGCCTCTTTCCTTTGTACTGCTTTGGTCAGCTGCCAGTTGCAGTGCCATCCACCGGCTCGCTCTGCCAGCACCAGAGTCTTCAAGACAGGTTTCAACTGATCTGGGAAACTTCCTTCAGTTCCCTGCACCAGTGCTCCCTGTTAAACCCAGCATTCTCCAGTGTAGCTAAACCACCTCTGAACAGAACCATTTTTTAATAGCTGTCTCATAAATGAATTAAGATCATGAAATCTATGAACAAAACAATTTCAGTGTCATAAGCAGAAGACATTCTGATGCTGAATCATTCTAAAAAAATCTTCTTAGTTTATTAAAAAATCCAGGGATCTACCTGGATACAATTTTCCAATACCTGCTGGTCAGATGTTTTGTACATTCATAACTAATCAATGCTGCCACTCAGCACAGTGCACGAGGAACCACGGAGCACTCAAAGAGGTACCGGAGTGCAGAGCAGAAGCTCAAGAAGCACCAAACCAGACCTGGCAACATCAATCCCTAGACTGGGACAACCTGAAGACAAAATAATTGGGTCTTAAAAAAAAAAAATCATGGTTTTTGTTTTGGGAGCCACTCATGAAAGATATATTTAAATGTCATGTAAGTTGGTTTAAGCTCCCGCCAGCAAGAACCCAGGAATCAATGGTTACCAAAATACAGGGAATGTGTATAGACAGACTGCACTCTGCCCATTCAGATGCTGGGAAAAGATGAGTTGTTGTTCTGTGGCATGTGTAACTAGATTGTGGAATTTGTATGTTGGGTTTCAGGAGAATGGAAATGTTCGTTTGGAGTGAGGTCGTCATTATATTTTGCTGAAATAATCAAGGTTCAGTAAGTATTAGGCCTGTTTATAAAACCAAATCCAACCCCTGCAGATGTTACAAACATTGTATGCCTTCAGAATTTGGGGGTTTGTTTCGCCCACTTCTTCACATGCAAATATTTGGCAAGGACCAAAGGAAGCATGCCACACAGTAGAGTGAGTTTACCATGCTTGACAGAGCCATAAAAATCAGGTAAAGGCAAGAAAAATACCTTAACTTTCAGCTAGTGACTTTCCACAAATCTCTTCCTACAATCGTAGCTTCTGCTTATCCCTCTTACAGTTGTGAGTGGTTCAGGACATTGTGCCCTAGCCACAAACTTTTGATTTTCATGTTGATGCTGATATTTTCACCATGTTGAATAAGAGTGAAAGAGCCTTTTGCAGCGCAGTGTTAATGGTGAAGTCCAGCACTATGCCATCCATATCAGCACAAGAATTGCTTTGCCTGCTCACCATGGGAAACAGGTGGTTAACCTAAACCCTCTGCCTATAATGGAATTTTATTGAGTGCAATGAAGTGCAATGCACAGAATGTCCACTTAGTATAGAAAAAGTATAGCTTTGTAATGTCAGCTCTGAAAAAAAACCCCAGGGACAACAAACACGCTAAAAGTATTCCTAATTACAATGAGGAACAAAGCAGCAGAGAGATCGTTAGCATTCCAGATTGCTAATTAGCGCTCAAATATTGCTCTGGTGAAGCAGGATAGACACATAGATTCGTCTGGTGAAGCCCACTAGGACTGCATTAACATGTGGTCTCAAACTGTATTTTGTCCTTCATAACTGATTTCCATAGCCAAGCTGTTTATTGTGTTTAAACATAAACTATTACCAACATATTACAAAGTGAGAAGCTCGTAGATGCGAAACTTTGAACTGTAGTGACAAAATGTGCTAACGTCTCGTGATGAGTGAAGGAGTGCGAAGGACCAAAAGAAATCAGAGCTCCTGATCAGACACCCCCACGCTACTCCGCGTTGCTCTGTGTGCCAGGGGTGTGGTGGGACACCCCACAGCCACCTGGCACCTCGGTCTCATCTGTATGCTGCCATCTTGCCAGGACTGCGACAGCCCAAACCTTTGAGCAACTTCCAACAGCCATCATTAAAAAAGAAATTATAAAAACAAATTTACAACTGAGAGCAATGTCTGGGTTTGTTTGTATATTCTGCCCCTTGCCCCAAAGTTAGGTTTTTGACCTGCCCAAGGAATGAGCTGTTCAGGCAGTGCAATGCCCGGGCAGGCAGGAGGCTGAGCCCTGTGCCTGCAGCAAGGTGAGCTGCTGCCCTGGCCTGCCAAAACCCAGCCTCAGCTGCTGTTCCACAGAGCCACAGAAATACCCCAGGGCCTCTTCTACTTGCCCCGTGCGTGGCTCCTGGGGCAGGTGTTACATATGGGAGTTCCCAGAGGGTGAGGTATTGCAGGAGGTGTTCAGGGCGTGAGAACAGCCCTCTGCAGCCACAGGGGGCTGCAGGAGTGGAAGAAGCTTTCCTCCAGCACAATCCCATTCATTATCACCTCTGTTTTGCCAAGATCATCCCATGGGCAGTCCTGGGGTAGCTTGGATCTGGGTACAAACATGTGTTTCTTGTGTAAGGGCTCTTTGCTGGGATCCTGTGTTGTGCTACAGAAGCACTGGACTTGCTGCCCATCAGCCTGGCCAAAGCGCTCTGTGGGCAGGGGCTGTGTTCCAGCTCCTGTCCAGAAATGCAGGACATTCTGTTCCCACACGGGAGCAGGGATCAGCACTGCTAATTCAACTCTAACAAGCCAAAGGCTGTTGTGTGTTCCTGTGATCCTGCTCTGCAGCACAGGGATGTGGACAGCCCAGGGACCTTGGCACACTCTGGACGAGCTGCCAGCCACACCCACTATACTGCACTCAATATTCTATTTTTTTTCCAGTTTTTGACTACTTTGAATAAGTTCATCACCATTTAGGATCATTGTTACAGACATTTGCTGGGATACATGATCACTACATTCACAAAAGCTGGTCCTCCACTAAGATAGATTAATTATTCCTAACTTTTATGAGTCATTAAACCTCAAGATCTCCACTCATATTGTGAGGACTCAGACATTTAGAAACCTCTGTAAAGGATCCTGACAAGTTTTTGGCCATTAAAGCACACACAGCTACACACTCCAAGACCTTGCCACTGAACCCAGAGTTATGAGACTTCCATTTCTCCCTCCTGTCACATTCACCCCAGGGCTAGATTCCAGCCCTTCTCATTGTATCATGTATTTGTCCAGCACTCCTTTAGTTTCTTTGATCATTCCTACAACCCTTCCCAGCACCCAAAGTAACATGTTGCCTTTGACTGCCTGATGGCAAAGGTGCCAGGTGGCTTTAGTCATGTTATGTAACCCACACCTTTGTAACTCAGCAATTTAAGAATCCCAAGAACCCGTAGGAACCCAGCTCTGGGAACATACAATTTGATTTTATTGACTATTCCTTAACACCTCATGGCATCAGCAGCACACATGCTGTGCTGCCTTGAAAATGAAAGCACATGGAAAAGGGGCAGTCAGGGACTGCACTGTGCTTGTGTCCCAGGCTGTCATGCCAAGGGCCTGTCACCTGGAATCCTGCCATTCTGGAACCCTTCACATGAGCTCTCATTTCACCCTTGCTGTGACACAGTGCTGCACTCAGCCTCCTCCTCAGCATCCTGCTCCTGCCAGCTATGGCACTGCAGGGCAGATTTCAGGGCAAGCAATAGGCAGCAGCAGGAGAATATCACCTCTCCTTTCCCCAGCCTGTTTTGGACTTTGAGACCCAATATTTAATGGAGATGAGCATTACCCCAAAATATCTATTTGCAGAAACACTTGGCAACCACTGTGCAACACTTGCATCTCATCTATACATAGAGTTCGGGATAAAGATGCATCATGGATTTCCAGGTAATGCTACTTAGGGCTGTTTGGGCTTTGCTTTCCTAATTAGCTGCAGACATTGTTTGCTTTCTTGACCATAACTGAAGCCAGAGCACATCTGTTCCAAGATGGACCTTCAGTCAGGAATGTGCTCTTGCGCTGATCAGAGTTCACCACTACTGGGTGAAATTTGGGTTCTTAACCACAATGTGCTTCACTTCACACTCACCTGCACTGAGTTTCTCCTTCTATCCAGTCCTCATCCTCACTAGTCAGTCAGTATGGCAGAAATTCCCTGCCCCAATCTATGGACTTTCCTAAACCAAACAAGAGTGCTTCTTCCCTCATTCCATGGAATCACTCCTCCAGGGTCCCCCAACACCTTTAGCACAAAATCCTGCCAAATGCCTTTTGAAAATACAACAGTACAAGAGACATTCTCCCTATCCCTGTGGACTCTAAATTTAAAGAGCTGCACAGATCTTCTGCAACTCAACTTGCTATTTAAACACCACGTTTATCCTCTCTCATGACCCATGTTTCTAAATTCATTCTTTATTACAGTTTGTTTTCCTTGTACACAGGTCCATCTCACTAGCTCAGGATGCCCACAGACCCACATTTAAAACAGTTATCACATTTGTTCCACCCAAGAGCTGAGCCCTGTGAGGTAGCCAAGGGCAAGCAGCTTCTCAGTCTAAATACTGAGAGAGGCTGAGAGGAGACCTGGAATCAGGGCCAAGACAGGTGGTGCATATTAAAGGTTTGATATCTGATCACAGATGATCATGACAATCTTTATTTTGAAGGAGTAACCTTTTATCAGCCAAATCTCACAAAGCCTTCCCTGAACATCCAGACAGAAAAACAAAAATAGAAATTTACTCAATTCCCTACAAAGCCCAAAGCACCTGGGCTGAAAAGAGCTCTGCCTATACAGCCCACAGGTCATCATTCTCCAAGAGAACTCAGCTGAGAGCAAAGGCAACTGTGTGGAGACAAGCAAGAGCTTCCTCTTACCTTCAGGATGGGAAATGCAGGCACTTCTATGCCTTCAGTACATCCTTAATGGGCAAGTAGGAAAGCAACTGAAATGAGACACTACTGAGCAACAGCTGTGTAGAAAGAAATTACAATATTCTGCCTGAAAGCAGCACCTTCAGCTGCTTTCATCTGGCACAGATAGAGCTCTTCATGAGAAAGCTCCCAAACCTGTAGCTTTTGAGTGACTGACTGCTTAGAATCGTGCTCTTTAACCTTTGTCTCCAAGGTAACTCCAGATAAGGTGGTCCAAATCTATTGGGATTTGCTGATTTCTAAGAGCTTCCCATTGTAGGAGGTGAACTCCTGCAGGACAAATTAAGCCCACTGGCAAGTGTGCCTTTTGAGCCCTCTCCTGCAGGTGCCTCAGAGGCAGCACAGGTGACACCAGGTCTAACATTGGTCCAAGGACTCCCACATTGTTACTGTAAAAAGCCCTTGAATTGATACTGAAAAACTCGTTTTTATCCAAGCTGATAACTTCAGAATCACCATCCCATGGGAACAGCTGCAAGTCAGGGCAAAAGAGCAGGTGATGATTTTTGAATTATTTTGTGGCAAGTAAACTACTGTATTTTTGGTGCTGGACATACAAAGGGGTCTTAAATGAACCTAGACAGAAACACCACTCAAGCAGGAGTGTGGAAAGAGAGGGCAGCACATTTAATGCCAAAACAAACTGCTGTGCAGCAGACACTGGTGCAAGACTTAAGGCAAAATAATCTCTAGTGATCAACACCCAAGAGCCACAAGAGTAAATATTGTGGGGTAATTTGAGAGACTCAGCTGGCGTCACAGAACCAGAAAGCAGAGCTGAAGAACTGAGCAAAGGGATAGAGAGCATTCCTTATTTGTATCTTATGCATGTTATTTGTCAGTTTTTGTGGTAACAGTTTACAAAAGATGACAAAAATTTGGTTTTGTAGCCTCTCCTTTGGGCCAGGCCTGTAGAAACATCATCAGAAGGTCCGGATGTCTGTGATCCAAAGTGCAGCTCAACACTTCACTCCTTAGGAGCTTTCTGGGAAGTAGGAACCAACACTGCTCATGTCAGGCTAAAAGACAAAACAGAAAGAAGGTTTAGTTATGTCAGAATGCAGAAGGCATTTCAAAATACCAGCTTCAATCAGTTCTCACTTTCCCACTACAAAGGCACAGAAGAAATTTCCCTTCCTAGGAAAGGGAAAAGAGAGGAGCAAGACATTGTGGCTGCTAACAGCCAGCCACAGGATCAAACCTCTCAGGCTGGCAAAGGCAAAATGCACATTCAGCCTGTACAGCTCAGAGCAGGTTTAATTACAGCTCTGATATGTTCAGAGACACCAAGACTTTGTACCCAAACTGTAACTGTATCTACAGCTCAGTGCACGTTTAATTACAGCCCTGATATGTTCAGAGACACCAAGACTTTGTAACCAAACTGTAACAGGGAAAAGAATAATTTAAAGAGCTTTCCACTGAAGGAACTCCTTATGACATAAACACTTCCCTGATTGTGGCTGAGAACTCAGCAATCAAGTTACAATGCTCAGGAAGTTCAGGAACACACTTTCAGCACCACATCAGTTGTGCTCAGGGTTGTAACTCAAGGCCCAAAATCAGTTCCCACAGGACATTCATCTATGCTTATGCCTAAATGTAAAAACATTTGCTTATGAAAAGCATTTACATACATTAATGAATGGGGAAGGTCCCATATCATTATCATTCCAGACAGAAAACAACACCTGCCTCACATTAAAAAGTAACTTGGACAAAGCCTTTAACAAAAAGGCTTTAAAAAAATTCAAGTTAGCAGTTTTAAATGTAAGAGGTTTATGGCAGCAGCCCCTGACAAGTTCCAGTCTTTTTGGTTCCAGAAATGGTTACAGCAAGCATTTGAAATAACAGTTGAATAACTAAAGTGATCTAAAGCCAAGATGACAAACAAAGTCACTGCTGTTTTAACTTCTAAAATAAAATTTGTTTTAAAAAAACCCACTCATGCCATAGCTGAGCACTGAACAGTTAGGAAAGAAGATCTGACACTGAAATCTGAGGCAGATGTTAGTTCTAGCAAAAAAGACTCTCACCACAACAGAATAATCCATAACCCAACGAGTAACTACTGCCAATAACCAACAAAAAGGGAGAAGTGAAAAAATTATAATTAAAGCAGATAGATCAACTGTGAAACCAGCTACTTTTATAATAAAATCTTGCCTGCTCTGACCACGATTCTGCCCAGAGGTGGATCCTCCCTACCTGTCAATCAGGGAATCCCTCATGTTGGTGGCAATGGTGCTTGGCTGAGCCTCATTGAGCCTGAAGATGCTCTCGATGACGGAGAGCTCGGTGCTGGTGGTGTCCAGCCCACAGAAGGCGCACCAGTCGTTGACCACCATCCCCGCTGCGATCACCTCGCTGCCGCGGTTCACCGTCCCCGCCTGCCAGACACAGCAGCCGTGAGCAGGAGCTGGCACAGCTCCTCACACTGCCCTGGCACGGCTCTTTGCTGCGGGGCTCAGCTCACACTGCTGAAGAGAGTAACTCTGCCACCAGCAAAGTTCTGAAGGTGTCAGATAAAATGATTAATGAACAGCCTTTACTCTCTGCTGAGAAACTGGTGTGGCATTCAGTGACAGAGAGTCCGACGAGCAGGAAGAATAACAGCATTCACACATCCAACTGAGCAGGCACACGAGTTTCTTACTTAATCTTTTTAAACACCAGCTTCAGCCAAACTACAAACGGCCTCACATTCTGTATCTGAACAATGTGCATAATCCCAGCAGAGCAACATTTCAGAAGGCAACTAAAACCACTGAGCAGCTTATTCAGACTCAGGAAAGACAGGAAACTGTCTGGAAGACTTGGTTCAAGTCTTCTCCTCACCTCCCATTCAAAATCACTTCACAGAAAAACAGTATCTGGGAACCCCTGAGCTGGAGAAACATTGCCCCTGAGTTGGGAGGGAATGGGAGGAGCAAACACTCCAAAAATGCCTTACCACGAGTGGGACCTGCAGCAAAGAAGACAGCTCATCCTGGTCATCGATTGAAGTTTTGGGGTGCACAATTCCTCCTTGGTTACTAAAAACACAGTAACTTCCAACCAGCACCTGGTCTGCTACTGTTTGTCTGAACACCTCCACCTTCAGCACATCTGCCAGGATCTCTTCTGTCTCCTGCAAATGGAAGGAAGATAAAGCCTTCACTGTGGACTGAGATGTCAAGCTATTCCTGCACACAGCCCTCAGCTGGGAACCTCCCATACTGCACAGCCATTGCAACCTAGCCACGATAACACACACAGCCAAGCTCCACATCCACACGTTCCCAGCTTCCTGTGTCACTATAAACACAACCTCATGCCTCTGCTGAGAAATGCCCAAATCCCCCCTCTCTCTTGGCAGTACATCGCTTGTATCAATTCTCAGCAAACCAGTCCTCTTCGCTCCCAAACCACTGGGACAAAATGGTCTTATGCTCCTCATAACTCTAACAACCTCCTTCCTCTCAAGATTTCACTGTGAATTATTTTGATTTCTCTCTCTCTGGCCACCTTCCTTTACTTTTTACATTTTTTAAAACATATAGAGCAAAGCCTTCTCCCATTCCCTTATTTTTCCTTTTGCACTCCTGCCACCAAGTCTCATTCCTTTATCACCTTTAGCACAAGCTGGAAGCAAACACTGTCAGGACCTGCAGCCACACAACACATCTCTCTCAATGCTGTTAAGGTACCTGTTCTCAGACATAAAATAGGAGTGATGTTGTCGCCTCTGCCCTTATTTTAAACTCTCATACAAGAACCCTCTATTTTTCTTTAAGGCCCCTGTAATGATGCACATCCATTTTCTCTTTCAGCTATAACATGCTTTGGCTCACTCAGATGTAGCTTGTAACTCCTCCTGTGGCCCTCACTGCACTCCTCCTTATGCTTATTAGACCCCCACACACTTTAATTTACCCAATTTTATGCACCCAAAGCAAACTGCACCCAATGATTACTAATTCACAGAATGCTTTGGGTTGGAGGGACCTTAAAACTCATCTCATTCCATCCCCTGCCACAGGCAAGGACACCTCCCACCACACCAGTTTGCTCCAAGCCCTCTCCAACTTGGCCTTGGACACTTCCAGCAATGGGGCTTGGAGCTTCTCTGGGCAACCTGTGCCAGGGCCTCACCACCCTGTCAGGGAAGAATTTCTTTCCAATATCCTATCTAGCCCTGCCCTCTGTCCATGGGGAGCTGTTCCCCTTTGTCCTGTCCCATGATACACAGGACTGCCCCCCCCCCTTCCCTTCTCCAAAGCACATTCACCACCACTGCAGCCTCAGCCTAGGCAGCATTTCGCAGCCCCACTCGGAATGTGGAAGCGTCCCGGAGCCCTGTACCCTGTCCAGATCCGGGTGAACCAGAGCCACATAGTCATTGCAGGTGGTGACGTTGCCCAGGGCCGACAGCCGCTCCTCCACGCGCTGGATCCGCACAGAATCCGGGAGGCTGTTGCGGATGTGCTGCAGCTCTTGGTCTGTCGTGCTGCTCGGGACCAGCAGCCCATGTCTGTTCCCTAAAATGACAAAAGGAAATAGAACAGAATGAAAAGAATGTTTCCACAGGGTGTGTTAGCACTTCCCTGCTGTTCACACATGGCTTGAGCTGTTCTTGCTCTGTGCATTTCTTCCAAGCCCAGAATTCAGCCCAGAGATGTAAAAACAACCAGCACCTCAGGAAAAGATGGGCACTATCAGTATGCCCTCAGTATGGGCACTGTCTTTACCCCCTTCTCTCTTCCAACAGGACTAAAGGAGGCTCGAGGCTCTCAGTTAGACACTTAACCAGGAACTCTGTGTGCAGATGCCATTTACCCTACAAAAGGCCCGGTGCTACTGTTGTGTGACTGTGGCAGCACGACTGAATGGTTAAAGAAACAAATAAGCCAGAAGCTGGTCTGACCTAACAGTGACTCACCAGGAAGAGACAAGTGAAAGGCTTTTCCCTGACTTCCTCGTTCGGCAGTGCCTCCCCCTCCCTGGGCACCGAGGAGCAGCCGAGCTTCCCTGGCCCCGAGAGCCGACACTCCCCCACCCCGGCTCCTGGGCGAGTCTCTGTTTCCCTACGTCCTTCACAGAATCAGCCAGGTTGCAAAAGGCCTTTGAAGTCATCCTTCCTCCTCCTCACACACTCGAGGCATTAAACCAACCCTGGAGCGCGAGTCCCCCCCGAGGCTCCCTCCGGCTCACGTACCCACACACATCCTGCCGATGATGCGGCAGCCGGCGATGGAGGCGTGAACCACCGGGATGGTCCCGAAGAGCTCCCCCTCGAACACGCTGCAAGGAGAAAGAGCCGCGTCAGGGCCCCGCAGGGGCGCGGGCCGGGCCGGGCCGGGCCGGGCCGGGCGCCGCTCACCTGTAAAAGTTCTCGGAGCCGCCGATGGCCACGAGGCAATAGGCGTTGGTGAGCTTGGCGAAACAGCCCAGCTCATTGTTGTTCTCGAAGCTGGCGCGGACCGCCATGGCAGGAACAGGGATGCGAGCGGGGCCGGGAATGGGAAAAGGGCTGGAAATGGCAACGGGAATGGAGCCGGGAACGGGACTAACAAGGGGGCCGAGAAAGGAAATGGAACGGAGCTGCGTCCGGGAAAGAAGCCGGAACGGGACCAAGACTGCACTGAGAACGGGAGCTGAGCGGGGTCGGGGTCGGGGCCGGGAAGGAGCTGAAGCGGGAACGGGAACAGGCCCGAGCCGCAGCGGCTCCGAACGCCGCCCCCGGAACCACGAGGTGCCGCCGCTTCCGCTTCCGGCGGGGCAGAGCGGCACCGGCCGCCCTTGCTGGGGACAGCGGCCCCTAGCGGCCGGGAGGTGAGAGCGGGACCGGCCCGTGGCGGCGCCGCCGCCCCCGGCACCGCTCGGCAGCCCGGGCCCCGCCATGGCCCTGTGGGACACAGCTCGGCCCCGTGTGCCCGGACCCCACCTGGGGCTGGGCCGGCCCGTGTGTGCCCGCAGCCTGGAGAGGCCGCCGCGGGTCCGGGTGCGACATCGCTGTCCTTGTCCCTGGTGTCATCACGGTCTCTGTCCTTGTCCCTGGTGGCCATCACGGTCTCTGTCTCTGTACCAGGTGTGCCGTGGCTGTCCCTGGCCACTGTGGGCCGCCCATCTGTGTACAGCCCATGCCCTGGTGCTCGCCAGGTGCTGTCACTGTCCCTGTCCCACACAGAGCCATTCCCGGACAGCCCCTGCGTGTCCATCGCGGTGTAGGACAGCAGACATGTCCCCTGTCAGCTGGCAGGCCACCCACGACCGGGCTGCCCCCTGAGCTCCTGTAGGGAGGCCACCTGTGTCAGCGGCCGCCAGTGTCCAGGTGTGCCCCAGGAGCAGCCCCCACCCGTGTGCTGACAACCACTGATGTGACAACGTCAGCCGTGTGCAGATGTGCCCAAACATGTGCCCAGACATGTCCCTGTCCCCTCCTGGCCTGGCATGGCTCAGCACGGCGGGGTGCTGGCCACACTCAGTGCTTACCCCCTCCACCAGGACCCAACACATTTTTTTCCAGCAGAACAACTCCTTTATTTTTCATGTCCCCCTGCCTTTGCCCATTTCATTTGCACCATATGGCTACCGGGAGAGGAATGCTCAGCATTGGAGAGAACCAGGGCTCACCCTGAAGACCTCAGTGGCCATTTTCCAGGTGTAGCAATGGCTTTGCTGTAAGTTTAAGGGGAAATGGTTCTTTCCCAAATGTGCAGAAGGAATGTGGATTATATTTATGAGCTTTTCTCCCTCCTGCCACAATCATGTAATTGAAAATTTGAGCTGCAGTTGCTAATCTCATCTGAATCAGTCATGTACAAAGATTAGACACCTTTTAACAGGAACAAGACTAATGTTTTGATTCCAAGCCCCAGGCATGATGATTGGCAGGGAAAAGCAACCCCTGGAAAATCAGAGCAGAGGCCAGCTCGAGGCCCAGGTCAGAGTTCGAACCGACTGTGTATGTGTTTGGATTTCAGTTTGTTGTACTTGGTGATCAGGTCCAGCTTGCTGTGCCCCAGAGTCATTCTCTTCTCCGCCCCGTACACACTGTTCTTTTCCAGCAGCACATCCTCTGGGAACTTTTCATAGCAAGGCACTATGGACTTTTTATCCCGTTTGAGGTGGTTGTATGGGGAGAAAAGGTCAAAATGGCCATGTTCAGGGCTCTGTCTCTTTTCCACCCCATAAAACACATTCTCATTTTCAGCTGGCAGCTCCCCAGAGGTGGCCACAGGTGCTCTCTGCTTCAGGCTGGTCCCATTGCTGCTGGTGCCCTCTGACAGGGACTGCAGCAGCTGCCCCACTCTCGGCGGGGAGCAGTGGCTGCTGTTTGCCTTAGTGTCCCCCTGGTTACCAGGTTTATTGGAGGAAGGCTCCAGCTGCAAGAATGTCCTTTCTGTTATGAGGTTTGATTTGGGATATAAGGCTGGGGTGGGTTTATTTGGAGGACTGTTCGCTGAGTCTGGTGGTTCTTCTTGATGTTTAGGGCAAGTGGGCTTCAGGAATGTGTCCTCCTTCCCCTTCTTATTTCCAGAATCAGAGCTGGAATCTTGCTTTTCCTGGTGTGCACTGCAGCCAGAGTTTTTCATAAAAGGAGACACCTTTATGCTCCTGATGCTCGCATTGGAAAGGCTGCTGGAGGGGCTCAGGGTCTCAGTATCATTCCCCTGAGTGGGTTTTAGAAGACAGTTGTCAGCTTTTGAGGTATTCCAAGAGGAGAGACATGTCCCGGGATCTGGCACACAGAAGCTGGTCACTGCTCTGGACTCTGCATACAAGTACCGGAATTCCTTCTCAAACTCTGCAACAATTTGCCCACGGAAGTGGGTCACCAGGCCAGTGTGGACTTGGCTGCAAAGCCAGGTGAAACTACAGGAAAAGAAACAAAACACATTTAACTTCAGTTCACAGAGTGCCAAAATGCCTAGCATGGATTTTCACATTCCAGTGATGGAGTGCTACCCTATTTGTGTTGTTACAACTTTCTCTAAGTATGCAGGTGGGAGATGCTCATGGAGATGAAAGTGCTCATCAATAAGTACAAAAGAACAACCCTAAAGTGGTTGTTTGATTTCTGCTCGGGGTCCCCTGCTCTTCCCTTGCTTTGGCAGGAGCTGTGTTCTCATGTCCTGACATCCATGATGGGCTTGTAGGAGCTGCTTGGGCAGGCAGGAAATGAGAAGCTGCCTTGAGGAGTGGAGGTCTCCAGAACCTACAGGAATACCTCAGGACAGGTAGGCTGGTGATGTTTGCTATAAGTATTGCTGTGGGATTCCCAAATGCAATAGAAGCTAATTCTTGGCTCAACAAGTCCAGTTCCTGCCCTCACAGTTAAGTGTTTTGGGATCTTTTCTGGGGGCTCGTCATATTCTACCTTAAAACCAAACTGGTTTTGCCCTATCTGGGGAAAAACTTCCATTAATTGCGACTCTGCAAATTTTCCTTATCCGTTTAACCCTACCTCTTGTTTGTGCCCAAACTGTATCCTAATTAGCTCTTCCCCAGTATAGCTACAGATTGTAACCACATTCTCCTAATCTTCCTTTTCCTGATTAAGCAGGGAAGTTCCTCTTCAGAGTGGGATCCCCAGGTTCCTGGTTATCCCAGTCATCAGCTGATTTTGTATTCTTGCTGTAGTCAAACCAAGACCAGCACACTAAATGTGTCAAATAAACCAGAATTTTCAGAGGTGGTAGTATCAGCTGAGGGCTGTGTTATTGGCTGCTAAAGCAAGACACTGATTCTGAAGAGCAGGGAAAAAGGACAGAAGCTCCAGGAGAGCAATTGTCATGGAAGATTACATTCTCAAGTAAATGCCATTTTAGGACAAGATATTGGCACTGTGTTTTGGGACCTCATCAATGTTTAGCTCGCAAGAAAGCTATTTGGGAATTTCTATAGGAAACCCACCTCCTGACCAGTCCCTGAGCACTCTGCAGTTGTTTTAAGTCAGACTGGTGTTTGGTATGTTTACACTCAGCAATCACACCCCAAACAGAAACATAATATGGAAAAAAAATACTCTGCTGCTTCGTATCATACCAGATAAATTAAATCAGAATGCAAAAGTAGTTAAAAAACAAAAATATCTTTGTGGGTGGCATGAAGAGTAATCAGAAATACCATGCTGGAGGCTCAAAGCAAATGCATCCCTTCACAGAGATATTAGGGTGAAAAAGCCAAAGCAGAAACTACCTGGGATGGGTAAAGAAGAAGATGGGTAAAGAAGACAGAGAAGAAGCTCCTAAGCCCAGAGAGACCATCTTTGAAAAAAGTTGTGTCATACATCACAAAAGGGGAAAGAAGAAATATGCAGCTCTTTTTGAGGCACATGGTCCATGTGCAACAGGAGCGTTCAGATAATTCCCCTGCATCCCTTTATTGTACAGGAGTTTGGGCTGCCCTGAGCCCCCTTTATACAGAATACAAGGGAGGGTCAGTCTCCTGTAGAAATCTCTGTAGATGAGATTAGAAAACATCAACAGAGCAAATATCAGTGACTGGGCAGGAGCAGGGATCATCAACATAAGAGCACCCAGGGAATGCCAGGATTAAATAGCTTAGCTCCTAACCAGGCTGTGCTGTCTCCCACTTGAAAGGGCTCTGGCTATCAGGAGAGCGGCAGGATGCTAATGTGATATAATGTTTTTAATGTTCTAGACAATTAAGTCTCACAAATTAGATAGACATAAGTTGTGTATATACACAAATTAGTAGAGACTCTTCTAAAGAATACAATTAATGGCCATATAGGAAATAGAAGATAATAGGAAAGGCAGTTTTGGCAAAGGAATGTTATCTCTCAAAAAGCCCTGAGAGTTCCAGTAGTCCAGACAGGGGAGATTTCCTGGTTCGACATTGTCAAAGGCATCTGTCCCAGGGCACTTCCTGGCTCCACTGATGCCTCTTGCCCCAGTTTGGGCATTCCTATGTCCCAGTTTCCCATGCTGATCCAATGGGATCCTGCTCACTCTGGGTCGTGACAAGACCTGGAAGGAATCATCCAAATCCCCTGGTGGCACAGCCCTCCTTGCCACAGTACACGTTTCCAGGATGGGACAATGTGGTCTTGCCTGCCATGGCTATTCCCATCGCTACAAACTGATAAAGGTCTTTTCTTCCCTGACTGACACAGCCAGGGAATGATTTCTGGTATAAAAATGAGGCACTGGACGAAGTTCACAGGTTAAAAATCTAATAGAGACAGGAAGAGGTACTGCCTTGCGCAACACAACACCCACGTGGGCTTTGGAGCTCCTCCTGCTGCAGGCAACCCTGGATGCTAAAAGATCATAGGAGCTTCTAAGAGCGGTGGGGCTTTCCTGACATTATTTTTCCTTATAACAAACCGCTGCTCACAGCCGTTCTAGATCACCCTGGGTGACAAAGGGCTCTGGGCGAGGTGGCGGTAGGATAGGATCCCGCCCCTGCCCTGCTTTCAGACTCCGGGGGAGCGGTGCAGCTCAGCCCTTGGCCGGGAGATGGAGGTGCAGCATCACCTCCGGCCGGTGCGGGACAGCGGCCGGTCCTCGCAGCGCCCCTGCCCCGGGGCTCTGCCGTGGCCGAACAGGAGCGGGAAGAGCACATGCGCTGTTTCACAAATCTCCGTCTCAGCAGCATTTTCGACACCCGGATTAGTTCCCTGCGTGTCCCCTGTACAGCTCTGCTTTGGGGTCACGGTGGCCTTTGTCTTTCCTCAGCTGTTTGAACAGGTGACTCCGCATCTCCGCACTCAGCTTCTCTGCTTCAGCTCTTTCCAACACACTAGATACCAATCTGCAGCAAAAGATTTTTTGCTTCTTTCAATAGTTTCTCAAACTCATTTTTAATGCTCTTCTGTCACTTGGGCTGTCACAAAGCCATTCTTTTCTTTCCATATGCCAACACAAACTTGTGTGCTTTGTTTTTGCTCATGGCTAAATGCATGTACCACACACATAACACTCATTACTAGACCTTTCATTTCAAGTGACATTTTCTTTGATAAGGTAACAATAACCTGCCTTTTTTTTTTTTTTTGCAGCAAGCTCGTTTAGCTTGCTCCCAACACACTTGAAATAATTTCCATTCCTTTATTTTCGTCTTCGTTTTGATCAAAACCAGTGTAATGTATTCAACTAATTGGGCACCCATGTCGGTTATCTCTTATTTCTTATTTATCCTTTCAGCAGCAGACCTTGTCTCTTTCTCCTGGATTCACTTTTTATTTACACACCTGAGGACTTGCTCCTCCCTGCTTCAGTGTGCCCAGCAAGGCTGTACATCACTCATCTCCTGGCAATGTCACTGCATTGCTGCTTGTGTCACCTGGGGTTCCCTTGCTGATGCACTGTGCTTCCCACTCCTTACACACTCCCTTCCTGCTTCATTAGAATTTCTTTCCCGAGGTGAGTCCTCATCAAGCTAGATTTTTAGATCTCTTCAAAGCTCTTTCCTCTTGTTTGGGCCATGGATACCTGTGAGTATAAGCACCTTTCTTTGAAAGAAATTCCAGGCTTCCTGGAATTCCTTTAGCTTCAAACCCATGTAACTTTATCTGTCCATTGCCAAACACTTCTGTACTTCAGTTGTATTTCTCCTGAAGCCATGTGTGGAAGCTTTTGTACTCTTGTAAACTTTTACCTCTCATTTTTCAGTTTCATCTGCTGTGTCAGCTTCAACCCCAGATCTTGAGTTTCTCCCTATAGCAAACACGGGGCTCCTTCCTCTCTGTGCGCATGGCAGGAAACACAACGATACCATGACCATCTGTCATTTTCAGCAGAAAAATTTAATCTCCTCTAAGGCAACTCAAACAGCCACATAACTCCCTTTCAGGTGACAATAATACCAGCTCTTTTCTCTGGTTCTAGTTTATCTTTCCTGTTCAAGATCCTGTTTAGCTCTAGCTCCTATTGGCCCTTGGGTTCCTCTCACCTGCTGAAACAGTAAATATCTTAAGTGCTCAAATAAACACCCTACCAGAATAAACCTAAATAGCTATATATTTAATTATATTTAAGATTTTAGATTATTGCTTCGCCTAAATACCTCAATCTATTTTTTGTCCTTCATTTAGAAAAAATATAATGTTAAACATTTAATCAGTGTACACATAAGAGTTCAAGGGTCTAATCTAATTTGCCTACATTTGTTTAAGATAAGAGCTATGAGCTTGGCTTCCATATTTAGAAAATGCTGCAAAAAATGTGCCTGATCTGTACCAATAGACAGCATTCTTTAATTTATGTTTATATATTTATCAGAATAAATTAAAGAATCATGGAATTACAGAACATCCTAGAAGGGACCCACTGGGATCATGCAATCCAACCTCTGGCCCTGCCCAGACCCCCCAAGAGCCCCACCCTGGGCACCCCTGGCAGCGCTGTCCCAACGCTCCTGGAGCTCTGGCAGGTTTGGGGATGTGCCCATCCCTGGGGAGCCTGGGAAGTGCCAGCTCCTCTGGGGAAAAGCCTTGCCCTGATCTCCAGCCTAAATGCCCCTGACACAGCTCCGTGTGGTTCTTGTTGTATGAAAGAATAAAACCTGTGAGAGTAGAGGGACAGTTACGCTATTTCTGCATATTTTGATCCTTTTCTTCATTGCTTATCTCCTCATTGCAGAGCTGCCAGGCTGGAGTAACCCAATAGATAGCAGGGTGCCGTGGATTGCTACAGACCAAAGCTGGGATGTGTAGATCACACAGGGATCACCCACTTCACTTTAAAAACAAGTGCAAGAAAACTGTATTCTGATAAAAGGACAGGATGGAAATCAGTGACACTTGGGTAAGGACTTAGTATCAGTGGAGAACATCTGAACAAATAAAGCTGTGTTTGAAAAAGTGCATGGTGTCTGTACTGGGAACTTTCTGACCAGAGTGCTGATGGTAAATAAGCCACATTGAAGGGGTGCTACAAGACTAAGAAGGCAGAAAGTAGAGGGATAAAGGAAGATCCTGCCAGGTTGAATGGGGGCCACAATGAGGAGAGTTGCCAAAATTGCATTTTATACACTATAAATGACCACTTTTTGGGAAAACTAACCAGAAGGCTAACAAAAGGTGAAATAACACTACCAGTTCAGAGAGTTTCTTTGGGAAGGCCACTCAGCAAAAAATAACCATGACCTAGCCATTTCAAATATTCTTTCGGGACCAAAATAATCCACAACAGTAATGCTTAACTTCAAAGAGAAAGTGAGGAATGCTATTAAAAAGGAATTTAAAAGAGCAATAAAAAAGGTTAAATGCTTGAGGCAGCAAGAAGATTGTTTAAAGATGCTATGTTAAAGTTTCAGAGAAAAGTCTACCTTTCAAAATAAAGACCTATTTTGATGTATCTATCAAAATAAAGACATTTTAAATAATCAGAAAATCTCACCATAGTTAAAAGGTACATTAAATGAAAATATTAAAGCAAAAAGCCTTCATAAACTGGAAGTCAGCGATTTTCAAATTATAAACCAGAGAATAACCTATCATTAATATTGAACATAGTAGCGGAGGAATGGAAAGTTTTAAATCTGAACCTTTTAAAGAGCTCCTGGAAAACTACAACCCAGCCACTCCTATTTCCATACTGAGCAAACTGGTAGAAGCAAATAGAGAGTAAAATTATTAGATGCATAAATAACTCTAATCATAATGCTGAAGACTCAGCATGTTTTTGTGGAAGGAAGCCATACCTCAAAAGCCTCTTGCAGATCTTTGAGGGAGGCAGCAAGCACACAAATGTGCTTGATGTATCAAACTTGAACTTTCAAAGAGATTTTGACATGGTCATTCAGCAAAGACAATTTTTGTTGTTAGAAAAATTAAGTGACCATGGAGTACGTACAAAGGAAGGTCTTCCCAACAAGCAGCAGTTGATTAAAGATACAAACACTAGCAGTGGGTTTCATTTACCCACCAGAAACCTACAAGACTTGTGCTGGGATCAATGCTGTTCATCATGTTGAGGAAAGTACTAAAAAACTGTAGAAACTGTCCATGTCAGACCTTGTGACAATATTATTGTGGCTCAAAAGAAAACTGGATAAACAGAAGCTGCAAGAAGATCTTATGGTAAGGAGAGGAATTGTTACAAAATGATTGACAATTAAATGTCAATAAATTCAAACTCTGGATACAAGAAATGACTGAAAAGCCAAGGATACTTCACCTGGTGAAGAGATGGTTCACATGGGGGATTATAATGGAGGAGGACAAAATCATGGATGCAGTCAAGAAAGCAAATGGGAAATGGTGATTTCCTGTGCCCAGGTTGTGGGAATTTGGGGACATTAAATATAATTGTCTACTGTAAACACCACAGACCACTTCTTCACAGAAAACATAAACTGCATAACCCATTGCCAGAGGGTATCATGGAGGCCAGGCATGGTGGGAAAGAGTGTCCTATAGCAAACTGAACATAGGGAAGCACATACAACATAAAACCCCAGAGTTCTGAAACCTCTGATCCTTGCATACAGCATTACTGAACTGCAAAGCCTGCTGCTGGGTAAGAACACTTTTACTCTTGTCCCTGTATCATCCTGAGACACCCCTGGTTCCACCCTGGATCTTTGGCTTTACTCAGTAAAGCCATTTTCTCATCCTTTGCATCTGGCTTTCCCATCTGCAGGGATGGTAATCTAAATATCTCCTATACAGGTTGCACTATATCAGAAGCAGACATCCTGATTTTCTGCTGTGAAAGTGTTTCTGACAAGTGAACAAATTCTTCAAGAAGAGACTGTTTCTGTTAGTCCAGAACATCCTGTGCTTACTGGCACAGCACAGAATCAGCTGTAAGACCCTATTCAACTGAAATACAATCTTCCAGAATTCCAGAAGTTTCAGCTCTGCAGAGATTGTAGAAAGGGACCACATGACAGCCCCCAGTCCCTGCCCTTAACAGCACAAGGAGGAACTGACCCAGAGAGCTGCACCTGCATTTTAAGCAATACCTTAACTCTGGGCCACAGGGAAATCAGATGTTCCTCCAGCTGTGCAGTTCAATCCAGCTGACACATGCTCAGATTTAGTCATCCAAAAATGAGTGATCCTGATGAGTTATGTAATGTCTGCCCCTGCAGCCAATGGAGATGGATAGAGGGATTTAAAAAAAAAAAAGTGACATGGACTAGTTGTGGGTTCAGCAGTTCTGAGGGAACAGTTGGACTCAAGGCTCTTAAAGGGCTTTCCCACCTAACCCATTCTATGATTCTAGCATCCTGATTCACTCAATTTTTAAAAAATGTCTTAGTATGGTAAAAATGCCACCAGACACTGCTCTCCATGTTGTTTAGATATTTGACACAAGCGGTTTCAACCACGTACTCCTATTTTTCATTCATTTTGCCAGAGTTTGATGAGGTGAGACCTCCACTCTTGGGAGATGATGAAGTCAACACCAGAGCAGAAGGTGCAGCTTGAAGCTACAGCACTGATGAGGATACTGGTAGCCTCAGGGTCCAGCATGTGCTCAGAGAGATGGAAACTGAGAGAAAGGGAGGCGGAGAGCAATGTTCAAGGAGATCTGGTGGAAGGAGAATAAAAGTATTTCTCCCAAATTTGCCCTAAACCAGGACACCAGGACAACAAATTCACAGAGCAGGCTGTCCTGATGAGCTGCACTGTTTGTGAAGGGTAATAATGTTCAATAGTGTGAAAATACTGTGGGAAGGACCTGCAGGTAGAAAAGTAACTAAATAGAGTCTAGTAATAAAAATACAGGACAAGAAGAGTAGTCCTAACCCTCTGATCAGAACTGTGGGGAAACAATGTTAACTGAGATCACAGGGGCTGCAAAATTAGGATGGGCAGCAACAGGGGGAGATTTCATCCATTCGTACACATACAGGTTAATGCTTGACTGGGATGAACCATGGAGAAAAACTTTTTGGAAGCAATAAGTGATTACATGCCAGAATTAACTAGTCTAAATTGTTTGACCCACAAGAAAAGCTGTGATTCAGGATGTGGTCCGGAATGGGGCGTAAGACTTGGTTCCAGAGGCAGAAGTGGAAGAACCCGTTTGTAAGAATGATGACAACATAATTTTAACTCTTTAGTAGAGAGCAAACTAAATAAATGCAGCATGTCAAGGCTCAGTTTCAAGAAAGGTGACTATGTAAAAATGCAGCAATCAGTCAAAAATAGTTGAAAGGGAACAGACCAAAAATCCCCAGGATGACTGGGGCTGTAGGTTGTTCACAAATGCTGTACTGGCAGTCAAGGAATCAGTGGGCTCATTTGAGGCCTGGGTGTCAAAAGGGCGATGGCAAGGCCATAGCTGAGAACCTCAATGGACTTCCTACATCCATCACTAGTGCTGGTGACACTGAGATGTGTTTCACTCCTCTGTATCAGCAACACCAGAGGTTTCCCATATGATCTCACCTTACAGAGAGGGCTCTGAATGCAGGCTTGAGGCACACACACTCCTGGAGCTGCCCTCTACCCTGGGGTACACAGAGCTTGCTGTGAAGAACAAGCTTCCTGCTAGCATGGAGAAGCACAGACTCTTGGAAAAGGACAACAGGGCAAAGCCAAGCCCAGCTCACCAATCTGCTGGAGTTTGGTGAGGGAACCAATTAGCACCTGGATGCCGTCAGGCATGGAGGGGGTGCAGTGAAATTCCCCGGTTTGCAGGTGATCCTCAGGTCCTTCCAGTGGTTGGATACCTCACTGAAGGTGAGCAAATCCAGATGAATCTCACTGAGAAAGTGGACAAATATGTGGCAGATGAACTTCAGTAAGGGAAAATGTTGTGTATCCATAGGGGGAAATTATCTGTATGATGTTGAACCTGGAACCGCACAGGAAGTTGTCTGACATCATCAGCTCAGAGTGCCATGGCAACTAAAACATGCAGCGAGTATTTATCCCTACCAGCAAGGGCCACAATCACATACCAGAGTCTGGGCACCTTTTAACCCTCTTGAACACCTCAGTGCAGTGTATCAGGGGGGCCATATGCAGTTCTTGTCTCTGCACCTCAAGAATGAGGTAGTGAGGTCACAGAGGGTGCAGAAAAACAGAATTTAAAAGGCTGAGGGATGCAGCATCCACTGTATGAGGAGAGACTTCTGAAAAGTTTGAGCTCTTCACTTCACTTCAGGTAAGAAAAGGGCAGAGAGGGTGGATAAGATGGATGATTGGAAAACTGTGAAAGCACTGACTGAAGTGAATGCTGGGTAGCTGTTGAACCAGCATGCAGCACCAGGAGTTACATTATTCAGTATTTTGGTAAGAAATATTTCCTCAATGTCACCAGTCTCTGCCACAATAGTTTCTGTATTTTCTTACCTGTATGTACCAGCAACGACTTGGTCACAATCAACCAGGACAAACTTCTCCAGAACCTGGCCTGCAAATTTCTTGCCTGCTTTGCTGTAGTACGTGTCTCCACTCAGGCATCTTATGCGCATATTCTGAAACCAAAGCAGGGAGAATTGGTAAGGGGCCATGTACTGAACTGAACTGAGATGTTCCCTTGTGCATCACTGCTGGACTCCCTCAAGCTCATGCTCTACACTGAGAGGTAGAACTCAGCAAGGCATCAAGTATTTCTTGGTTCCTACATACCAAATATTTTGTCACACTGCCTGCTTCTACAGGATAAAAAACAGCAAAAATTAACAAGTTGCACTTGAATGCAAATTCTAATTTGAAAAAAACTTTGAAGAATCCTATGAGCCCATGGATCATTTCTGATGTATGTAAAACTATCCAATTTCTTCCAGATTATTAATGACATTCAATATCATTAATATTCCAATGATATTCAACTAGCTGATGGCTCCGCATTAAGTAAATTTTGATGCATAACAACTAGATAGATAGATTCTAATCAATAGAGTGTGCTTCTCTGATTTTATACAATTACAGGCTTAAAATTAAAACATCACCCAATGAAAAAAGACTTAAAGAGAGAAATATCTACATTTTAAGGGATTCCTTTTATCAATACATCTTAAAATTATATTAACATGCTCAGCTGCTACACTCAATTGAAGCAGACCTGATGCTCCACTGCAAATACTTCTCTGATACAACGTTGACTTGTAAAACCAACTGCCCAGAATAAACTGGGGAATATGGCTCTTGGTATCCATTGGGGGCCTCTTTCATAATGCAAGGCATTTGCCTGTAATAAAAGTTATTTTTCCCTCAGGTGAGGAAGGCAGAAGAGCAGAACAGTCACTGGAAACTGTTACTGACCTGTTTTGTGTGATACAGTGCCAAACAAAATATCTGGCAGGTAAATAAACATCCCTAAGGCTACACCTCCTCGGGCTGCCAGGTCATCCCCTCCTGCCCTCCAGGCCAGCTCCCCTGATACCTGTCGCACCTCTGGTACAGCAGGAGCTGTCACCACCTGAACTTGACCAGGCAGACCCCTCTGTTGGCAGCTCATTCCTGCCGAGCACCAGCCCAGCTACAGACAAAGCCCTACAGCAGCTGGCTCGGCGTCGAGGCCGATTTGCTCCTGGCAGAGCTGGGTGCTCCGGGAATGTGACACTGCCCCTCTGCCACTCAGCAGATTTCTGGCCAGGCACAGGCAAGGGACAGCGCCAGCAGCGGGGATTTGCCTGCAGGTGTTCCCCGCAGGGCGCAGTCCCACGTCCCTTCCAGCCTTCCGGAGCTGTCCCTGAGCACCCCTGTGCCCCCTTCGCACCCTCCCACGGGACTCAGGGCAGTCGCCCCTCGGGGTGAGGAGCAAGGCAGGGACCCGGCGGCTTCCCTCTGCTGTCAGAGTCCCCGCGGGCAGAAGCTGAGCATCCCTCCGGGAGCACCCGCCAGGTGGGAAAGGCTCGGGTCTCACCTTGCAGTGAGGGTCTCCCAGCCCACCCAGGAGCACCGTCACCCTCCAGGGCTGCGCAGCAGCAGCAGAAAATCTGCTCCTGACTAGACCCATCCAGGCTCTCTCTTGCATTGGCAATGGCAGCTGGGGACAGCAGGGAGAAGGCAATCATTTATGATGCTGCCCCTAATATTGCTGCGGACCCTGTTTTCTGCTCGGGGGATTTTCCTGAGCTTCTTGTGGCTTGTCTCAGTGGGAAGCCCACCATGATCTCTTTTCCAAGTGCTGGTCCAGTCTTCTCTTGAGTTCATGGAAACCTCTAGCTAGTACAAAATTCTGAAGCATCAGAATTTTGACACCGTGGCTTTCACTTGTTGGCTTTTTATGTCCCAGAACATATCCTCATCTGCCATGTATGAGAAGGGAGAAACCTTTTCCCCATAATGACAGTTGTGCATTGGAACAACTTACCCAGGGAGACTGTGCAGTCTCCTTACTTGGAGATCTGCCAGATGAGACCAGGTAAAGTGACCTAACAGTGGACACTGTTTTGAGTGAGCTTGATGACATCCTAAGGTCCCTATCAACTTGCATTAATCTGTGATCCTCTCAAATGACATCACAAGTTGCTGATTCAGACCAAGATAACACTGGATACTTGGTGAGGTTCACCTTATCCTGTGGCCAGTCAACACAGGGATTTTTTTCTTTCACTGGTGAAGTTTTAGTAATACTGGTTTTCACTGGGAGGGGCTTCCTCCCCCCAAACCTCCTTCCTGGGGAAATTAAAACAACTTCAGGTAAATTCCATAAATTCGCCATCACTCCCTTCATCCTTTCCAAGGCTGGGTGAGTTTCTGATATCTGGTTCATTTTCATCATCATCTTCTTCCTCTTGTCAATCCAGACCCTGAATAATCCCAACAAGATGAGAATCCTGTAGTCTTGCAGTAAAGACACCCTGGTACTACTCTTGCTCCATCAAGATATAGCTCCAGGTTCAGCAGATGGATGTTTGAAAACTCCAAGTTAAGGCTTCTGCTGTCTCTGCTGCCAATGCTCCAAACAGGATTTTCTGATGCTCAGCACTGGAATTTGCAACCAGCAGACTCTCATCTTGTTTTCAGAACATGCTGGAGGAGCAATTACCCCAAATTCCCCATTCAAGCCCAAATTGTCACCAATTATTCAAAATGGAGATTTACTGCCACATCCTGTCACAACTTTGAGGCAGGAATAAAAAATGTACCCTCATTCCACTGAGATGTGTATTCAGCCTGCAGGTAATAGACTGCATAGGTCCATCAGTGTAAGAGACACTACAGATGGAGAGCTGCTAGTGAGTCATGGAATGGGGAGGCAAGTGTTAATTACCCACTCAAGCACACGACATGACATCAGGCATAACAAAGAGACATAGACATCTCCACAGATATAAACTCATTCTAATTTTAATTTTAAAAATGGCCACCTCTTGCACAAGAAGCAATAAAATATATTTTGGAGAGATGGAATTCATCTGAATGCACCGCTCACTTCAGTGTGGAAGCTATTTATGGAAGCAAACCTGCTCCAGCACAAAGCAGTTTTCCAATAGCTGCCAGCTCAAGAGTCAGGATGAAATGGGTCTGGCTTGTAAGAAGCAAGACAGGACAGAGCTTCACCAGCACAGTGGAAGAATCACAGAATCATTTAGGTTGGAAATACATTCAAGGTCATCAAGTCCAACCTTTTCAACTGGACCAGAGGACTGAGTGCTTCTCTAAAGAGGCATCTGTAAATTAACCCTTGTGTAGACAGGTTAAAAATTAGGGGAAATTAAGACATCTTAACTTCATCTATTTAGAATATCCTGCAAAACATTATTTTTACATTGTCCCTTTTGAACTACCTGTAAAATTTCCAAGTGCTTGCCACAAAAATGAATGGAAAACCCATGAAACTGGTGGCTGGAGTGGAGGAGTCAGTGCTCCAGGGAATCCTGCACACCTAGGGAAGAAGCACAGCCAACACTGCTGGCCTTACAGGAATAACAAATGACAACAAAAAAACCAACTTCCATTGATAGGTGGTAGCCAGAAATGGGGATCAGCAGGATACTGGGGTGCATCTCTGAATGTGCAAGTTCCCAAGAAATCTTATGGCACTATCACATTAATTTTTACTGTTTATCTGCTCTGGGCACCACATGCTGAGTGATGGGCACCCACTGAGCAGGAATTGGGTTTTTCATAAATTCAAATCATGGATCCACAACTGAATTGCAAAGCCTAAAAGCAGATCTTAACATGAGATTTTTAACCTGTGTGTTCAGCAGAAGGAAGTGATGGGGTTTGCAGCAGGACATCTGAGGGGACTCACTGCTTCCCTTGCCCTCCCAGCTTATGCCCTGTAGCAGCTCTGGGCAGAATTTAAATCACTGAGCTCAGGGATCTGAACTATGAGCAATTTAAGTCTTGCAATTCTGTGTCCTAGAGCAGGGGTTGTGTTCTCTCCCTCGCAATGTTCAGATGACACAGGTTCACATAAACTAAATTTCCAGGCCTCCCTCTTCATCAGCCCAGCAAAAGGTTCAGCAACTCACTGCATCCCATTGGCCCCAGCTTCACACTCCCTGCATGGAAAACTGAAATGAGGAGCACAAAACATCAATATATAGGACTAGGAGACTCCTGCATGCCTTCCTCTGTGCTTCCAGACAGATCTCAATTTCCTAGAGCAAACAGCCTTGGTTTCTTAGTCTGGGACAGGGAGAGAAGGGATAGATTCTGGGGAGAAGGGATGAGTCCTAGGGACCAGGCAGGGGGAACAGAACACAGGGTACATTGTTTTTATCAATTCCAAGACCTGTTTATCATATCCAGTGTGTGACTGAAAACTTACTGGGAAGCTGTCCTGAGTAAGAGCCATTTTATTGCACATTTCCACAAAATGCTTCAAGTACTCTTCATCCAGGATCAGATAAACGGGGATGTACCTTCTGCTTGAGGCCTCCAGCAGGTCACACAGGATTTCCATGTCTGTAAACAGATCCATCACAACTGCTATCACCTGGCCAAGAGAAAAGAGGTTGGGGGGGAGGGAAGGAAGAAACACAAGAGAATGTTGAAATCTCATGCCCACGTGAACTGTGCTTTAAACTATGTGCTTTAAACTATTCAAACCTCCTGAGTTACTCAGACCCCGTGGCCACCTGAATGGATAGAATTCTGGACTTTTTTTGTTTAACAGCCCTTACCCCCCTGTGCCAGCTAAAATCAAATTTTAAAAGTTTGAAGGCAATCCCCACCTGGTTACCTCCTGTCTCATCTGCTACTCACAGAAAGGAATAACTGAAAGGCTAACACATGCACAAACTCTGAATTTCAGTGGTGCAACAAGTATGTGTTGCCTCAAGAAAATATACCAAGAATAAAGCATATAAACAAGAGCTGAGACTGAGCAAAATCATTGTTCAATCAGCAAGAGTGACTCTACATGACTGGCAGATTAATATGAAAAAGTACAAATTTTTTTTCAGGATGGACACACTGGGAGGGAGAAGGTATTATGATAAATTGCAAATCCTTGTCTCAAGATTAGATCCTAGTGAAGATTAGATCCTATTCATAGTGAATAAGGTAACTGGTGCTCGTAAGTTGGGTGTATAACCCTGATTTGTGTTTCTGCACCTGCCAGAGAATGCCCAAATAAAGATGACTCAAAACCCACTAAATTTGAGTGAAGTTCCAATAGCCTAGACAAAATCAGAGAATAATGTGTGTGGAAAGGATCCCTTCCTTTTCCCTGCTGGCAGAACTCCTGCTCATGCAGCCAGGGATGCAAGTGATGGGTATGAAACCCGACAGGAGGAAGAAGGAATAATGCTAAGATTATTATAAAATAAACATATATGTATCTCAATAAAGATAAGGTCTTCAAGGAAGGGGTTTTAAATAGGAAAAGAATTTTAAAGAGACATGCCAGTTGTTTAAAGAATGAGGTTGAAAAAAAACCATGGCAAGCCATCACACTGGAGATGGAGTGGGAGGCAGCAGAATGTCATGGCCACATGAATTCTCTAAAAACTGGAACGAAAATACAGAAAACAGAAGGTAAGTCATGACAAGCAGCTACTACAAGTGAGTTGATCCAGGACCAGACAATTCAAATGACCTGCAACAAGAACACTTCATTAAGGGAAATCAGCCATAGATTCAGATGGGACTGGAGACCCTGTTGCTCTGGTCCTCATGGAATGAAGTTGCCAGCAGACAACACGGAGGGATCCGTTATTTGGATGAGGAAGTCACTGTTGGGATCCATCTGTTGGCTGTCACTGTCAGGGTCAGGGGGACACCTTGGAGAAGGAAGGAACAGACAGGAGAGAACTTGCTGAGCAGGTTAATTTGTCACTGCACCTGAGGGTGCAGAGCACCTCATGATTCAGACCTTGAACCATCAGCAGTTAACACCGAGAACTCATGGAAGACGGGAACACACCACAGGATGGAAAAGGGTACGGGAGGATTTACCATCAGCCAAACTTCTTTTCAAAAGCTGAAAAAAAATAGTGGAATGACTCCCAAGTACTTTAGTCCCAGTCTTTACCATATCATAATGAATAAGGTAACTGGTGCTCATAAGTTGGGTGTATAACCCTGATTTGTGTTTCTGCACCTGCCAGAGAATGCCCAAATAAAGATGACTCAAAACCCACTAAATCTGAGTGAAGCTCCAATAGCCTATTCTGCTTCTCAGTGTTCATGCCCTGCACCACACCTGGCACAGAAAACCCAGTCAGTCCTGCTGCCATCATGGGCCCCCATGAGCAGGGAGCCTGTGTTCCAACACCTCAGCTGCCTGTGTTATGTGCACAGCCACAAATGCAACTCTCCATAGCCCAAATCACCCGGTCGATCTCACCCCTGAAGACTGAGCCTTCCTCTGCTCACCTGCTCCTCTTCAAACCAAGAGTTAAATGCAGAGGATGGCTGTGAGGTCAGCTTTTACATTGTGCAGTGATTCAAGCTTTAAATAGGAACAAGGGAAATTGCAATCATGGCATGGGGCTGGTCAAGAATAGCTTCAGAAAAGAGGAGAGGAGCTCCAAGTTTAACTGTCCTTAGATTTGTGCTCCAGACTACCACACTGACCCAGACTGCTCACTGCCCAGTAGCTCCTCTGCTCTGTTTTCATTAATAAACTGCCTCTTTCCAGGCTTGCACTCATGGCCTCAGAGCAGTCATGGGCAGCACAGGGCCCCTGACCTTCCCTGTGTTCTCCAGCCCTGTCTTCTGCTTGGGGAGCTGGCTGCGCTCAGCCTGTGCAGGCCATGGAGAGACCTTTGCACAGAGCCACAATGGAGAGGACAACAATGTCAGCAGGCTGATTTCTGCTCCCTTGGGGATTGAGCCCTTTTTCAGATGGACAAGATATTGTGGGCTCTGTTTTGTCCCCAAAACTCATCTCTGTGATGATGCCCAACATACTGTCATTGGTCCTCAACATCTTGCAGGAGGCCCCAGGCCCAGCTCACCACAGCAGGGTTTGGGGAAGCATCTTCCCAGAGGATGATAGGATCCCAGACATCCATGTGGGACACAAGGCAGCTGTCAAGAGCTAAAAATCATTCCTGCCATCCAGGCCAAAAACACATCTCCATCCTCTCACCCTGGCCCCGGGAGATAGAGGCTCCAGAACCTGACTCCAAAGGGCACCTCTTCTGTAGCCCTTGCCAGTGCTGTCTTCCCAGAAGCCTTAGAAGGGTTTGGCAAACTTCTCCCCTCTTGAAGTATGCCTGTCTCTTGTGGAGAGCAGAGTCAGCCCTGGAGGGGCTCTGCAAGCACTGAGAAGCATCTTCAACTTCCCAGATTAATGTTACAGCTGGTCTATCAGCACAAGGTACCACTGAGACCCACAGTATAAAAGGACTTCGCCACAGCTCTCCACACTGTCCTCCAGGCAAAGGCCAACTGCAATTTAGCCAAATTTCTTTGATGGGTCACACATCCTCTGATGATGAAGCACCATGAAAAAACGATGGCCCAGACCTTGTGTAAAGCCTCTGGCAAGTCCCTCTCAGCCAGACTTCGCCTCATGATATTCAAGCTCATCTCAAGCTTAGGTTTGAGGCAGGTATGTCCTGGGGAAGTCTGTCTGCTTGGGAAGTTAGTGTGATGGAGTTAAGGAAGACAGAAGCTCCTCTGTCCCCAGATCCCACATGTTGAGGGGCAAGGCCTGTACCCAAAGTGCACAGGAGGTCCACACTACTTGCTTTCCTCTACCAGTGCTTGCAGGCTTTGGCAGGGCTGGTTGCCACAATTCAGGTTGATCCTTGCCCCACACCAGCACTGCTAGGGCCTCAGTGCTCAGCGTGAGAGGGATGGGAGTAAGCAGGCAGCAGCACATGGCACAGAATCACCCGTGGCAGCCGATGCCCAGGCTGGATGCAGGTGGCCAGGCTGTGGCAGTCAGCGAGAGCCCCAGGCAGCAGGGCCAGCTTGTGCAAGCTGGGTGGAGCCCTGCTAGTCACACTCAGGCTTTCCAAAGCGGGTCTGGGCTTGGACAGGAGGTGGAGCAGGCTGCAGCTCTGCTCTCGCCTTCCTGCACAGCGCGCCCAGTGTGCAGCACAGCCCGTGCTGGGCACAAGGACAGACCCACTGTGTGCTGCAGTGGGGACAGAGGGGAGGCTGTGCCCTCCCTACAGGGGGAGAGGCCCATGTGGGGCTGCTCTTTATATGGATACCAAATGGGTATCCATAAGGGCACTGAGATTAGCAGATCCTTTTGGAAATCAAAGCAGGCAGCTCTTATAATAACATCAGATCAACCCCAAAGCCAAGAAATTTTGGGGGAAGAAGACCCTGGACGTTTTTTCCCCTCAAACCCCCTAAAGCAGTGGGAGTTGAGTATCCAAGTACCATCTGCAATTCAGGCTCCCAACAGCTCATGTCTCACATTTTAAATCAATCAAGTCAATCGGGCCATACAAACCTAAACCAGCCCCTCTGTTTCAGTGGTTTGGGGCTGTAAGGCTGGCTTGGGGCATCCCTGCTCCTCACCATGCTCATCACGTCCTCTGAGCCCATGGCTTGGCATTGGCAGGTCAGGATGTCAGAGACACAGCTGCCCCACAGGCTTTAAAAAAATTCGCGCCTTGCCATTGTAGGGTTAAACCATGACATTTCCAAACCCACTTCTGGAAACTCACAATTCAGCAATTACTGGAGTCATCACTTTAGAAATTACAGCACTTACCAGATCCCCACTGGGGTTTGCCATCTGTCTGGTTTCTAACCAGCACAGCTGGTTTTACTGGTATTTGCCAATAGCAGTGTGATTTGGGTCATTACTGCAGTGGTGCCATTTGATCTCTTGCTTCCCTAGGGACCATCAGGGACCCTTCTCCCACCAGGCACAGACGCGAGTGCGCAGCCAGAGTCCAAGGGGCACAAGAGGGTGAAAGAAGCAGCATGGACAGTTCAAACCAGATTGAAACTCATCCAGCAAGGGCAAAATTTTAACAGTATTATCAAACGAAGGCAAAGGTGTGGCTACACTTTACCTTCTTATGTCTGCAAAGAGAAAAGCTCAAATCTGAACATCCGTCTTCAAAGAAAGCTGGTTAAACACAGCCAAGGTGAAAGACCAACCTCACAGCAAAAGATACCTATGAAACAAATGCTCCTTTTGCTAATTTGTCAGCACAAATATGCTGTTGCAAGAGATGTCATCTGATGTTGTTCTGTGTGAGTCTACCAGGAAGAAGCAAACAGCCTTTCAAGACACACATCTCCCTGTCTACAGGACCTGGGAAAAGCAGTTTGGGTTCTCAACATCTTTCCCACATCACACCAGCACTGTATCCCTCATGGGAGGAGAAACTCTCTAAAAGAGGATTGATGACAATGGCTAAAAGTCTAGTGGTGAAAATATTGGAAACGTAGAAACAGCAGCTGCAAAACGAAACACCAGGTGGTTTCTCAAATGGTTCATATTGGCACTTCAAGCAAAGGAAGTTTTTACCTCTGATTTTTCTTTTGTCATTAAGACAAATAAGTAACATTCTTTTGGATGGTTTATTAAGCAAAATGACTCGGTAAATACTTAAATATGTATAACTGGGGTTGTGAATGAGCTAGAATTGCCATCAATCATGGGAAGAAGCACTGGCCAGAGCTGCTAACCCAGAAGCCTGTAGAATATCAGTAATAAATCAGTAAGATACTTAAAAATTCATTCTCACATTTCACACAACACTAAAAAACACTGTGGGAAACCCCCAACTCAAACATGAAGGGCAGAAGATTGTCAGGGCTTTGTCAACCCAAGCAAAGAAAGCAAAAAGCTCAGAATGTACTGAAAGTACAATAAAGCAGCCACTGCCCAGGCAACTTGCCCACAGCAACTGAGAAGTTCCTGTGAACTGAGAAAGCAGCAAGATGTTTTTCTTGTGGCTTAAAGGATCATAATATCACTGAGGATCCGGGACACGTGCTGAGTGATGGGAAGACACTTCTTGGTAGTAATTTACTCTGTGCATTCTACCATGACTGTGCCTTAATCCCCACTGCTGACAAGGATAGGGTCAATATCACAGAACTTTTCATATGATTTAAACTACCATAAATCTGCTGCCTGCAAGGACAAACAAAGCTTTTTGCCACTTATTTCCTGGACCAAAACTTCCTGTAATTGCTTATAAGATGCAGTGGAAGCTCAGGCATTAAGCAAGGGCCGCTTACAACTCAGCAGCAGCTTGTGTGGCAAAATGGTCCTTTCGGCAAAAGAAAAAAGACCCCCATTCACCTCATAGCACACCCAAACTTCATTGATATGTGACTCTTTAAAGATGTTTTAATGCGGTGCAGCAAACTGAGCTGCTGGGAACACATAAATTAAGTTGCTCTGCTCTGCTGAGGGTTATAGATCACACTTGAACTCCAGTGATCCAGGTGATTCCTTATCTCCAGCTTTTACACAAACAACAATGAATGTAAGGAGTGACTGAAGTTAAATAGGAAATTACTGGAGTGATAAGAGAAACTGCCAGAAGCTGACTGGTTAAAATGAACTTTGCTCTACATGTTTCCTCAGTATCTCAATACAAATACTACAAAAGAAGATTGATGTGAAACAGCTGAAAAAAACCATGAAGATGACAAAAAGCTGAAAATGTATCTGAGATAGTTTCTGAGCTGCTTCTTTCACACAGAGTACAGTGGCAAAGCAAAAGAAACAATAAGCTGCTTAACTGAATGAATAAATTCATGCCAGCATTGTGCTTGGTAGGCAGGCACTGTAATCATCCAGTTTTTATTGCATCCAAGGGTTGTAATAACACACCAGAAACTCTGCAATGGGGCAAAATGGGCTGATTTTACTCATCCCTGGGGAGGCACAGACATCAAACCTAGGAGAGAGGATTTTAACTTAATTCAAACTACTGGGAGGGATTTTCAGTCCCACAAATTTACTCAGGTCATATATGGTGAGGTCCTGGCCCAGGTTTCCCAGAGAAGCTGTCCCATCCCTGGTAGTGTCCAAGGACAGTTTGGACAGGGCTTGGAGAAACCTAGGCTAGTGGAAGGTGTCCCTGCCCAGGGCAGGGCATGGAATGAGATGGTCTTTAAGGTTCCTTCCAAAAACAAACCTTTCTGAGATTTTCTCTGTGACAGCAGCTCACTAGTGGTATTGTCTTGTCCAGCTTAAAATGATCTCCAGGGCTGGAGAAGAGCCCTGGCCATGCAGAGGGAGGAGGGATGGCTGGGACACAGAGCCAGGGACACTGCAGGCCCTTGCCACGCACCCCACTGGGCTCTGGGACTGCTCTGCATCCCTGCAGATATGGACACAGAGAGCCTGCAGGGGCACTGCCTGGATGACATGAAATCCCAGGCAGAAAGAAATGGCAAGAAAGGAAAGGAGCAGGAGCAGCTATAGGTCTGCTGCAGAAAAAGCAATCACATCATGCCAGACATGTAGAGAGCAGTGACAGCATGGAGCGTGTGGTTACAGGTGTGGGAGCAGCCACCAGCCCCGGGCACTGTGGCACAAGGCTCCCCTCAAGGGACACAGCTCTGTACGTACCGTCCGTGCCCGGCTGATCAGAGACCGGATCAAATCCTTAATGCTGTTCGTTTTGTTTCTTTGGAAAATCACAGTGGCCTGAGTCTGGCCAGACACCGTGAGGAGAGGTGTCCCTGGCCACCCCAGCTCCAGCTCCGGAGGGTGCACATCAGACATGAGGGGGAAGTAGGTGCCCGATGTTAGTTCAGAGTTGAGGGAGAACCTGTCTCCAGTGTCTGCATCACCAGGGTCAGCTTCTTTGTCTTTCACTGCACTGGGGTCTGGGAAGCTTTGGTTCCTCTGACGGCTGATGTATTCCATGTCCAAGGTGGAAAGAAATGGCAGCTCCCTCTCCTCGGCGATGGCACTCAGGTAGCCACGCTCCCCCTGCTCAAGAAAGGCGTCGATGGCCAGCCTGGCTGTCTCGCTGTGCTGGAGCACCAGCGGGGTGGGCTCCCTCCACCACGGCTTCTTCAGCTGCTCCAGGCGGCTCTTCAGTGGCCCAGACACCCCTTGCTGGCTCCCATAGCTGCGGTGGAGCTGGGGCCTCACCTCCACTGACAGGTAGTTGAACATGACTGGAGCTGCTGATGCCGAGAGGTGTCTCTCCTGCTGGATTAGTCCTGTGTCTGTCTTCACGTCTTTTCTGCCCCTCCTGCACTCCTGAGCTCCTCCCAACAGGTTCCTTCAGGACTCAGCATAAGCTCAAATCCTTAATCATCAGGTACAGCCTCGCACTCCGGGGGAGGAGCCAGCTTTCCCCAGCTTCCTCACCCGGCTTCCCCAGACACGCACCTGATACTGGGTGCCCAGTGTCCCTTTTGCAAGGGGAAGAATATCAGCTCTTCAAGCTGCTCATTCCTTTTCCTTGTAACTGATTAATGTACTGTTCTCCCCTTCCTTTCCCATCCCTAGAGAGGTCCCCACCCTTGGCCTAGCAGGTTCTAACCTGTTTTGTCCCTCACTGTGCTCGCAGTGGAAATGCAGATGCTGGAACTTGTTCCTGCTTGAAATTTGTTCCAAATCAAACATGCTGCTTAGTGTCAGTTATAATGAAACACAAATATCCCAAGTGGATAATCGGACTCAGCAGAGAAACTTACTCATCCCTGAGCCACAGATAATGCTCGTCCTTAGCATTTCTTGGGAGCCTGGCTCTGCTACACCAGCACCTGGCAGAGAAGCCAGAACAGTCGATTTCTTGACACACAGAGTCATGGTGTTTGTCAGAATCACAGCAGGAATCTTGGTCATTAGATACTGCAGGCGAGAAGAGCAATATTTTACGTGCTTATTTAGCATCTCCCTGGAAATCCTTCAAGAATGTTCAGCCTTAGGAGTCTGGTGCTGTGTGAATGATGATACCGCCACATGCTCCTTATTGAGGATTACTTAATTCCAGCTTCCCAAAAGCATAATGGAGTTATTTTTGCAGGAACAGTACAGGCAGACATTGCTATGTGAATAAAGGCACTGTGTAGGAACACACCACAGAACACAACGTGTGATGAACTGCAGAGGAGCAGAGATCAGCTCACCCTGGAGGTACTGAACACCACACAGGCAACCAGGGAATGAAAAACTGGCTGGAGAGTTGATGTAATCAATTGGCCTTTTATCTACAAAATCCCATGAGATTAAATTAAAAGCTAAATGAGTGTCGTGGAATAATCATGGGGCAATAGTCAATGGAGTAGGGATGGCCATGCCTGAGTGTGAACCAGCACATCCAGACACCAGGCTCTAAGTCAGCTGGGATGAATCATGTCCCCAAAACACTGTCACTCTCCACAGACTACAGATGAGTGGGATGATTAGTTTGGATTAGTCTCTGGATGCCTGAAGTCAGGATGAAGCCTCAGCAGGAGTGCAAATGGCAAGAACATTGCATTGATTGAATCAGAAAACAGAAGCTGGCTGTCAGTTGGCTGTGATGCAGTAGCAAGGGCGAAGTATGGACGGGACAAAACTGTAACAAAGCTGCTGGCACAGAAGTGTTACAGGTGAAAGTAAACATTAGAACAGCTTAAAGAATAACTTAAAATATGAAGTGAACAGCCAATGCAGTGTAAGGAAGTTTGGGGAAGTAACAAAGGGAAGGAGCTGTAATATGGTGCATGTTTTTCTGGAGCTGCTTTGCAGGGTGGTAACAGAAAATAAGTGTACTATCACCCTACTTTTTGCCTTCCTAAAGAGCTGAAAAGAGTGTGAATTTAAAAAAAAATTAATCAAATACGTATTTTCTGCTGCTGATTCTGTAAAGGGAATTTGTAAAGGGATTTGCACTGTTTGGTAATGATCTGCTCTCCCTCTGGTAATTTCTCATAGTCCTCAGCACATGAAAGCATACACGATGTAAACATCTCCAGTCTAGCTTGTCAGGCTGGGCTCCTTCAGGGTTGGTGTGGAGAGGCAGAGACTTCCAGGAGTCAGTTACCTCACCCTGCAGCAGACACCTGGAACAGGTCGGATGAAATGTGCCTGGGAAGCTCTTACCTCCCAACACTGACAGCTGGAGCTCAGGCTGCCCAAGTCAGTGACAGAGGTTTACCACACAGACTTCTAAAATTAGATGAGAGGTGACCTGTTCCTGCTGTCTGGCAAGAGGGCTCTAACTGGCACTCCAGAGGCTGATTGGCCAACACAGGATGTGGGAATCTCATCAGCCCATTTCTGCCAGCTAAAATCAGGGATCTTACCTGGAAGTCTTGTCTACACACTTTCTGTGATCAACAGACAAGGGGAAAATTCCCTCTGGCTGAACACACATCCAAAGTGCCACTTCCAAGTCAATGTCCCTGGGCAGCTCTGCTCTGGCTGATAACTGAGCTCAGCCATGCATTAGGCAATACTTAATTCTTCCATCCTGCAGATGTTCTTGGAGCTCAGGAAACACAAACAACTTGCCTGGGCTCTCCACAGAATGTACCTGCTTCTTCATCTTCATGCACCCATAGGATGCAGCCTGCCAGGCTGTTTCCTGACAGATCTTGGAGACACTCACCTGGGAACACGAGAAGCCAGTTTTGCTTTCTTTCCCCCTCTGAAACCCAGAGACTGAAACCCAATCTTCCATCTTGAAACATCAGGGTTCTCCTCAGTGCTGTACCAGCATTTCTGGAAGGCACTGCACAGCAGTGCTCCACTGCAGAATTCAATGGCCAGATGCACTCAGACACCACAGCTGGATGATAAAAGTCCCAATTTTAGTTCCTGCACTGAGCTCTGTCAGCACTGAACCCACAAAGCAAAGTCAAATCTCCCCATTTTTTGTCCAATATTCCCAACGATAGTGTTGCAGAATCTAAGCACAGTGGCAGCACACAAATTCCATGTTTCATCCTTATCATTCATTTTTTAAGACAATCTCAAATCAGGGGAGAGGTAGCCTCACACCTGCACAGCTGAAGGAGGGCATTGGACACCAATTGCCAGCCACAGGCCAAATGATCCAACCACAAAGGATGTCAGGAGAGGCAGGGACCCCCCTGCCCAGTGGTGTGCACAGCACAGAGGTTCTGTCCCGTTGCAGCTCCAAGGTCTCTACCACCCCTGTGCCTTGCAGGGAAGCCAAGGTGAGTCCATGGAGCTGCTGTGCTGGCCCTCTGAGTGCAGCCCTGAGCTGCTCAGGGAGCTGATGCACAGCTGGCAGGACAAAGACCACAGTGTGCTGCTTCTTTCAGCTGCTGCCCTGTACTGAACATGGAAGAGGGTGCACAGGGAAGGATGTGGGACATTGAGTAAATCTGCCTAAGATGCCTGGTTTTGACAGGATGTGGAACAGCTCAGGAGCTAGCAAGTGGGATGAGGCATGAAGGAGCCCAGCTCATTGTGATGTAGTCATTAATGAAAGCTTTGAGTGTACAGGACTCCTCACTTCTACAATGAGCACGAGGGAGCTCTCACATCTGGAAGAGCTGCAGCAGCTCCCACGAGGATCCAGGCTCAGCAGCTTGTGGAGTGTCCTCCCACATGGACACACTTGCATGAGACAACAACAGGAGAGCAGATGTTGCTGGTTACTGATGCTTTTTACGTGACAAGTTAAACTGAGGAAGTTTGCCTTGGGAAAAAACAAACAAACAAACAAACCTTTTTTATATGCAGAAGGCTCTCTAAAAGAAGATTTAAAAAATTCAAGGCAGTGTTTGAGAGTGTTTCCACTAACCTGTCCCAGGTCCCTCTCGCAGATCTATTGCCACTTGACCTGAACTCCCTGGCTGCTCCCAGCATATCACATCTGGAACAGACACTGAGAAGTAACAGCAGAAGGTGGAATCATTCTCATGTGAGCTCTGCATTCCCAGTGGAAGGATGAGGCCCAGCCATCTATTCTGTCCCACAAATGAGCAGAGCAAGTGGCCCAGCAGGTTGAATGACTGTAAGCAAAACAAGTACTCCCTCAACATGTTCAGCAACTTCAGGAAGAACACACGTAGGATGCACAGGGCAGCCCTAAGTGCCTGGAGAAGGGGCAGTGGTCAAAAAAAAACGTCACCAGATGAGTCTGGGAAGGATCACAGGATTGTTAATATGCAACTACCCCATCAGGATGCAGGAGGCCAGGCAGCCCACAGCACCCACAGGTGACAGTCCCTATGCAGGCAGAGTTGGGGCAGGCACCGTGTAAGCAGCAGAGCCCACTGATCACTCACGCTGAGCCTCAGGGTCTTTCCTATGTCCTTGCCAACTTTCCCAGGCTCTCATGTAAGCTGCTGCCCACTCCTTGCCTTCTCAGACCTTCAGGAGAACATGGAGCATGCTGAGGGCCCGGCTGGGCAGACACAATGTGCCCAAAAATGGAGATCCTCTTCCCTGTGGCTCAGTAACACTGTCACCCAGAGAGCTGGGACAGGTGTCCATCCAGCCTGGGAGAGCTGGACACAGTGCAGGTCAGTGGGAAGGACAGAACACAGGTTCATCACAGCCTCTTGCAGAGAAAAGAGCAAAGCCTTGATTAGAGTTCATTAATCAAGGAGACAACAGCGATCAGACAAAGCAGGGTAGATGTGAAGAGGCAGATGCGGAGGAGAGGAGCCCATACAGGGAGGTCTCCACTAGGAAACCTGGACAATGCTCTCAGGCACAGGGTGGGATTCTTGGGATCCTGTGCAGGAGCTGGACTCAGTGATCCTGATGGGTCCTTTCCAGGTCAGGATATTCTATTATTCTATGATTCCAAATTAGCTGCCACCAGCATCACCCAAGAAAAATGCTTGTGTCCAAGGCTGTGGCTATGACCAAACCCCACACTGGGGCCTCAAATAACCACTGCATTTGTGGCACAGCTCTCTTAGCAGAAGTAGGACGATACAGCAGTTCTAGGTATGGATTAACTTAAACACTTAAAATTCCCTACATTTGGACTTTTCTTTTCCTGGAAGGAAGCACCCAGTGCAGCTTTGGAGCTCGATGCCTCATTCAGCACCCCTGGAGAGGGGATCAGAAAACCTCTCCAAATGCTCAAGTAGTACTTCAGCACATCCCTGGGATGCAGACAACCAGCAGGGTTATACCATTCTCCAACAAGTAGGAGAATGTGGAAAATATGAGTGGGTCACAGGGTAGGACATGGCACCCACTGCTCCTCAGAGTGGTGCCAGGCAGTGGCAGTGGCACATTTCACAGAGACCAAGCTTGCACAACCAGTCCCCTCCCAGATGATGCTCACCCCTCTACAGCTTTGCTCGTCTTCACCTACTCTACATTAATCTCATTTACAGCTCTGGTTCTTAGATCTGGTTCTTGTTCTTAGTTTCCAGTTTCTGCTTCCCACATTTGCTGAGGCACAGGCAGGGAGACAGGACAGTGGTTAATTCTGACTGCCAGGTCAGGAGCAGCAGTTCTGACCTAGGGCTTGGTGGGGCAGAGACATGACTGAAAACATCACCATGTGCAAGGTGAGGACGGGAGGCACAAATCTGGGAAGCGGCAACTGCACTTAAACACTGGCTAGCACAGGAAATGCGGAGATCATCGAGGATGTCTATGCTCTCAGCACTGCAGCACTTTGAAGATACAGGAGAAAACAGTTCAACACCCAAAGGTGGCGTGAGCACAGCAGCCAAGGTGACAGAGGAAAACATTTAACCATCTAAAACAGAGAGTGGGCATTGAAGAGTATCAGATGACTCCCCATAACTCCGAAACATCTCAAAAATACCAGCCTGAAGCAAGACTTCCCAAGTTTGACCCTGCGAGGCAAAACATGTTCCCAGCCTCTCATGGTGCAAAACAGAAGAGAAGGAAGACAGTTGAGTGCTGATCCTTCTACTCACAGAGAGTAACCTGGGATCCAGCTGAAACCACGAATGCTTCCTAGGGGCTTGTGTCTCTTCATTTTAAGATACCTGGAAAAGTTGAAGAGTAAGTCATTTGGAATCCTAAGTGATGTCCAAATGCTGTATATGAGATAGGAGATCAGGCTGGATGATAAAGTGGCTCCTTCCAGAAGAAATTCACATGGATATGTTCATGTAAATACAGTAAGTGCCTCTAAGCTGATGGTCTGAGACCACTTTCCAAACCCAACAGCATAAACAAAGAACTGTCCATAAGTGAAATACCTTCAATCATTCCATCTGGAAAACTTTGCAAATAGGAAAAGATGGGCTTTAAAATGTTTGGTTAAACCCCTTCTGTTCTGCTGTCCTTGAAGCAGAGCTGTGCATAGGAATCACTCACCTGCCAATCTCTCCTGCTGGAACACTTGCAGAGGGCAGATTTTGCTACTGGGAATGTATTTTCTTTCCTTCTGGCTGGAGAGATGTCTTATATAAGATACTGGCAATGGCAGCTTTCCAGGTCACCTTTCTTCACCTCTTGAGAGCAACAGGGGTCTCATTAGAATCCCAGAATGGTTTGGGTTGGAAGGAACTTTGAAGATCATCTCATCCCACCCCCTGCCATGGGAATGGACACCTTCCATTATCCCAGGCTGCTCCAAGCCCCATCCAACCTGGCCTTGGACACTTCCAGGGATCCAGGGGCAGCCACAGCTGCTCTGGGCACCTGTGCCAGGGCCCTCCCACCCCCTCCCACCCTCACAGGGAAGGACTTCCTCCTGATACCCAATCTAATACTGTAGGATCCTCTCTCTGGGTAACTAATGACTAGGAAGCAAAGTCTTCCCTGGTCCTGTGTAGCCTCCAGTGGATTTTGCCTCTCTAACAAATTATCCTTTTAATTCAGAGACAGTATCTGCCTTGTTTTTTCACCAGGCCCCACACACCCAAGCACACCCCACTGCTGGCTCAGCCCTTACAGCGGGTGGGTGAAGGCATTTCATGGCCCAGCCAGAGCAATGATTACAGGCCTTTATCCTTATCCTAATAAAAGGTGCAAGGGCAGATGCCAATGACTCCAATCCGGCTGTGGAGCCTCCTGCCCATAAACACAGGGGAGGGTTCAGTTTGACCCCATGCTGTCCCACATTCAGAGCACAAAGGTGCTCTCCCCTCCAGGCCAGCCAGCCCAAGAATTCCAGCAGCTCTCTGGCCTCCCCACAGCCACACACGGTCCCCGGGCTGGATGGTAATGTGCTCCCAGCCCCATGTTCCCATGGCATGGAGAACATGAGCTCAGGTTTGAATTACACAGCAGGAAAGGGGTTAAAGTTTAAATAACTGTTTTGTATATGAATTAATGTATGTAGCTTTGAGCCAAAATATCTACCATTAATTTTTCCACCTATTTCAGGAGCAGTAAGATACACAAAGTAAAGTTTATTTTGGTACTTGGTATACTTCACTCTCATTAAAAATAAATTAATCAGCAAATTCCTACACAGCTCAGCCTTCTTTTATGTAAATACAAGCCAGCTGTAATGAATTACAAGGTGTTATTATCTCACACACACTGTATAATACTTCACACATAAGAGGTTTCTCTGCTTAGCTCAGCTTTCAACAAAAGCATCTTAAATAAACTGCGAGCAAGTTGTTTGGGCTGTAATGTTTTCACAGAGAAGGGATACACCTCACACAGAGAGAGGGGCTCTTTACATGCCTCATTTTATAAGAAGTTAAACTGAGGAAGCTCATTCTGGGAAAAAAAAAATAACTTTTCTATACACAGAAGGCTCCCTGAAAGATTAAAAAAAATTCCCAAAAGCCAGTGTTTGGGAGCCCTATGCTGCATCCCACTGCTTTTTACATGAGGAAGGGATGGCAAATATTCCCCAACACACACACACAAAGAAAGCAACTTGAGAAGGAAGAATAGTCACAACCAGGCACAGTTTCACTTTCACCAGACTAAAGAGTCACAAATTAAGGATTAAATTCACAAATTAAGGATTAAATTCACAAATTAAGGATGATCACCTTCTACTTTTGCTTAATACTTTTATTAGGAATAAGTCCTGATTTTATAGGGCTTATTCTTATCACAAGCACAGGTGGCATAGAAAACAAACACACAGCAATTTAACCCACACTGACATTTATTGTTGACTCAGATTTTGGACAGGAGAGAAATGAAAACTCTTTGTGCCACTGACCTGGAAACAGCCTGGTGAACCATCTATCCACACAGAGCACCTCTGCTGATCTCATTAGTGCAGCTCCTGCTCCCCTAATTACTGTGTTGGCACCACTTGCCTGCACAGCCATAGAAAGTTTTCATTGGTGCTGAAGGATCTTGTTAAAACACCCTGGACTGCTGCTTTGGGAGACGAGGATGGCAGTCCTGTCCCAGGGACACAACAGGGATGTTCTTTTCATAAAGGAATTCCTAGAGCACAATTCTACAAAGAATGTGGAAGTATCAGCAAGGCAGACTGAACATCAAGTTCTGGGGCAGCCTTTAGTGCCAGCCCAGCCACAACTGGGGCTTTAGTCTCCCTAAGAAAGCCAAAGTCACACAGGATTGCTGGGGACTGTGCATTATTCTTTGCAAACTGTTACCCTTGTGCAACAAAGCAGAGAGTTCCTAAAAGGGATTTTCACAGAAAACCCTTCAGAATGTGTTAAAGCAATTCTTAACTCCACTAAAGCAAAGATGGACCATTCCATCTTGGTATCAGGCATTTAAAATATATACTTAATATCTAAATATTCAAAGCTCAGATTCACATTTACAACCATTCAGGGAGCAGAGCATACCACTGTGTCTCTGTGTAGCAGCTCTTTAAACAAGGCAAGGGACAGAAATGTCTTTCTGAGAGAACTCTACATCATGGTGAATACCTGGTTTCCTAAAGGCAGAAGGCAGCTCTGTCCATTTGTCAGCAAGGGCCACTTGGGTCCATAAAAAGGATAGAGGTTCTTAAAACAATGAGCATTTATTTGCAGGTGAAGATTTGGGAGTATGGCTGTCCAGGAGGCTACCGAGGCACCATGGATAGGAGAGCTAATGAAACGTTTTCCTTCCAACAGCAAACTGTTCTTCCCAACCACACAGCCTCAGCCCAGTGCCATTGCAGGCATGCTTCCCAAGCTGTTCTGGCACGTGGATCTCAGAGTCCTTCGTCATTGTAAACGGGGGACAGGGGCTTGAGGATGCTGCGGGCGTTGCTCTCCACCAGCGGCCGCCAGCTCACCTCGCCCGTGAGCAGCAGGTCCTCCCCGCTCAGCGCGTCCAGGTGCTGCACCTGCAAGCACAGCAAGTCACTGCCACGTGCCCCATCGCCCAGGCAGCTCCCTCAGCAGCTGCACAAACACCCGTCCTTCCAAAAAGCACAACAGGGAGATTTCAGCCTACTCCGCCATTTGTGTGAGGTGGACCTAAAAAGGTTGCTTCCAACTGTGAAGTGTCATGGGAAGGCCAGGATAAGGATCTGCAGATCCTCTGGAGTCACCTGCGTCACTTCTGCCTCCTCTGAAGGTTTGGCAACAGGGCAAAGAGGAGCCACACAAAGCTGCCGTGAGTCACTTCATCCTCCTGGTGGTTACTGCAGGGAACACTGCCCAGACCAGAACCCCATGGAGGGCTCCCATCCTGCACACAAGCGAGGCTTTAGCTACAGAAAAATGGCCTGATCAGCAGGGAACACCTGGGATTTATCACATAAAAGCACATGAGCTGGAAGAGGTGAACATGCAATGAACGCTCATCCTCACAACAGAAGAAGTCCCTGAATGGTTTGTGTTGGAAGGGACCTTAAAGCCCATCCAGTCACACCCCCTGCCAAGGACAGGGACACCTTCCACTATCCCAGGTTGCTCCAAGCCCTGTCCAGCTTGGTCTTGAACACTTCCAGGGATGGGACATCCACCTCTCTGGGCAAGACAGTTGGGATCTAATGTAATTTTAAGGTGTAATGTAAGGAAAATTTAAGAAAAAAACCATCTCATCATATAGCAGAGGGTCAACTTGCTGCCACTGGTCACCCTATATATAGGAAATGGGGGAGGGGGGGGAAATGGTCATTCAAGGATGAGTCAAAGACAAATCCACCACCATTAGCTCAGGAAGTCTGGGAGAGCTGACCAGGGACACAAGACATGTTGTCCTGTCAGTATGATCTCCTCTGGCACCCACTAATAGCCACTGTTAAAGACAGGATCCACAAGAAACTGTGGAGACAACCTGGTACACAATGTTACTAGAAACAAAGAATAATTGGACAAGGTGTTTCTCAACAGGAGAATGAATGCACCCATGGCCACAGAGGATCACACTGGAAAACCACCTAAGCACAATGTCCTGTTCCTGACAGTCACCACCAGCAGCCTCCCCAGGCAGCACACAGTGCTCTTTTCCTTGCTCATTTTCCCTCCCTCTCAAAGTCTGTTTATTCACAGATTTTGAGTCTGAAGTGGCTGTGGATTTAACAGCCCTGGGAAAACTTTTCTGCCATACATCTTGCCAGTGGCTTTGGAAGCCACGTGCAATTGTAGCATCCCAATAAACTATGGCAATGTTCTGTCCCCACATTCCTGTGTTCCTCAATGCCCTTCCTTGCTCACCTTTCACATGCCTTCAGGACTTCCCAGAGATGTCTCCCATTTTTTCCCCCATTCTTTTTTGGGCAAGGGACTCTACTCATTGCTAATAAAGGAGCAGTTTCACTGTCACCCTTAGTGCTCCTCTCTGAGCCTTCTTCAGTTACCATTTTATCTGTTCTGGTGGTCAGCACCCAAACAGACACATTCCAGCTCGCAATGGTACCAGACATCTAAAATGGCACCACAGCAATATTTTATCCTCTATTTCTTCCCTAGTAGTTCTGAGGATTTGTTTTACATTTTTTTAAACTATGGAGTGTTGAGCTAACATTTTTATAACAGAATTGTAATCTCAAGGCCTCATTCCTGTGTGGCAACAATTCAGAGTGCATTGGTACCTGTGTAAAGCTGGGAATGTTTTCCTTGAGTGCACCACTTGTCTGCACAGAACCTGTGCTCATTCCTCCCCAGTGTGCCATATTTTCCTGCCTGATCACTCTTTCCTATTCAACTGCTGATTGCTCCAGACCTACCCTTTGTTTAAATACCCAGAAGTGCAACAAATTCCCCATCTGGCAAGAAATTATCCCAAATTACATACTTTTTATATCTGTTTGTCCCCAGCAAACTTTCCTACAGCTTCACCATTGAACATCAGCAATCTCAGCATTTAAGTCAGTCCCTCCCAAGAACCCTCTGGTATTCCCAAAGTGTCCTCAGCCCCTTAGGAAGCTCAGCCCTTTATTTCCCATTTTCTCAGACACACACTTAAATACTGTCTCTCCATACCTCTATCTGAACCTAAATATGGTATTGGAAACATTACAGAGAATGATGTTGTGAAAGTTCTGGTCTTCAATTTCCTGTCCAACACTCTTCACTTTTACTCCATAACCTCTCTCACCCCTTTTCTTTGGTGCCCACATAGACTTTATTCCACCAACACTTCATAGAGATCTGGTTCACAAACCTCCCTGGGGTTGAGAGGACAAACACTATTCAGTGTTGTCTCCTCCAGGTAATAACTGAAAGAATCAGAAATAATTCTGGAAAACAAATCTGTTTGTTTATTTTCCTCAAAGGTCATCAAGAGACTTTCAAGTTCTACATGCTATTTTGCTATGAGGAGAACCCCAACTGTCTAACATGGATAACAATTCTACAACAAGTTGCAGCCTATTTCTGGCACATTTTGTCAAGCCACCACTCCATAGCACAATTCCAGAACCAGGTGAGTAGGATTGCTTTCAATATTCTATTAATTTCTCTGCAGCCATTTGTCATCAAACTGCAGTAATTATCTGATCTCTCTGTGACAGGGACAGGACCCAGGGAATGGCTGGAGCTGTGACAGGGCAGGTCAGGCTGGAGATCAGGGCAAGGCCCTTCCCCAGAGGTGCTGGCACTGCCCAGGGGATGGGCACGGCCCCGAGGCTGCCAGAGCTCCAGGAGCGTTGGGACAGCGCTGCCAGGGGTGCCCAGGGTGGGGCTCTTGGGGGGTCTGGGCAGGGATGGGGCTGGGCTGGGGGATCTCTGAGACTCCCATCCAACTCAGGACATTCCTAGACTCTACAATAAATATCACCCAGTTTTCATATTTTTCTTTTCTTCTTCTTAAAAATTATCACAAAATATTAAAATCAGATTTATTTATGAGAAGTAAGCTGCACAAGCAAGCAATAAAAGGAAGCACTCCCCATCCTGAAGCAGAGGCTGAGGAGAGCAGGGCTGTACCTGTTTGCGCACGTACTCCACAAGCAGCTCCAGGTGCCGAGGGTCATCACAGTTCCTGTTAAAAAGGTTTCTCCAAAGAGCTGATGCCAGAACACGATCATCACACAAGATTCCCTAAAGGGAAGGACAGAGGGGGATTAAAAACTGCACGTGAAGAAGGTCTGAACACAAGACACCCCCATCTGTGTACTTGGCCCCTGGCCACGGCACCTGTCCCAGAGCCCACAGCTGCCGTGGGCTCTGCACATGGAAAGGCAGCAACATCACTCTTTCCCAGAATGGAAAAACAGCCCTGGCCTTAAATTAATTTACAGAGCAGTCTGTAACCAATTTTCTGGCAAGTTAATTTGGAAAAAATCTGGGTCAGGGTATTCCTAACGTCGGAGTTGATAACTGCATTTCTATGTTATGAAGTCTTTACCATAAAAATGGTGATCTTACAGAGAAGGCAGCACCACCTCATGGGAATGTGTGAAGCCTCTGATACTTTAAAAAGAAAAATTAAAGGATATTTAATCCAATGTTGCAGAACTGTAGTCTGGAGTTTGCTATTTTTCTTTGTTTTTTTACTTCTCATTCTAAATGAGAGAGAAATGCTGCTCATCAAGAACTATCTAGATTTTTCCAGTTAAATCAAATATTAGCTCTGGTTTATAGAAGAACCACATCCATTAATGTTTTTTGTCCAAATTCTCTGGAACTTTTATTATCTTTTTAGATTATGTGGTGTTGTCAGCACAGGCTCATAATTCCCATCTTCCGCTAACACAGATACCAAAGATAAAGGACTTTAAAATATTCAGTTAAAAATTTAAAAAAGTCAACATTTGTCTTTAATCAAAAGAAACATTTTGTTTCCAAAAAGATTGTCAACAAAGCACAAGCACACACATCCTGGCTAAACTTAAAACTAGATTAAACCTTGCATGTGTAACACTGTCCACAACTCCATGAGGTTATATTTACAATATAATAATAATAATGCAGATAACTGTGTAAAAAATAATATCACGATCTGAATAAGAGCATCTGAAGAGTAACAGTCACAAGAGCAAAAAAACCAATGTAATTGTATTTTCCTCTTGAAGGTCCTGCAGACACTTGTGCAGAGTGGTGCTTTTGCCTACCTGTCTTATTAAGTACTGCCTGTAAATATTCTCACATAGACTCCCTATAAATACTCCATAAATCCTCTTTTTGCTTTCAAAGTACAGCTGAGTACAGCAGGATTCAGAGGGAGGAAATGACTTAGTGGTGACCAGTAAGGTACGGTGAAACAGCAGAAAGAACACCCTACCTTCCACAGCCCATGGCTTAATCCATATGCTCTGTGCAGTTTTCTTCTAAGAACTTTCATTCAAGGCTGCTTCCCTAATATAATATTTCTCCTAAGAAATGGGCAGTGAATGTTTTACCCATCTGGACTATTCTGTGTTCAGGAATTAGATGGTCTATTTGTTGTACATTCCCTGAAAACAGTCTTACCTCATCGTATCCAAACAGAGCTGCATAGAAATTTTCTACCATCCTTTTCAAGTCTTCTTTTAGAACAGTAGAATTAATCTGAAAAACAAACGAGAAAACCATCAGTACAGGCTCTAAGGAAGAGGTGAGGAGAAAATATTCCCAGTTTCACTGTGAGTGGACAAAGAACCAGCAGTGCCCCAGTCCTGACTGAGATTTGGCTGCAAGCAGGAGTCAGTCACTCTGCACCCCCTGTGACACAGCTCCATTAATTCTGACACAGCTGAGGCTGGTGTTACTCAACACACAACTGGCAGGAACATCCCAGCCAACAGCTCTGCCACCAGCTGCAGGAGTGGAGAGAAAATACTGCTGGGAGAGTGTGAAGCAAGGCTGCCCTTGCAGTGGCAGCACAGCCCAAGAGCATGGAGACCCCTCTGCAGCTTAACTATTGAGCAGCTCTCCAGACCTTCATTCATCCATAGAAACACAAAAGTTTTTCAATGTTTTTTTGTTCCCAAAGCACAGACTGCAGGTATGGATGTGCTACTATAGTGGAAGTACTGGAATGCTAAAGAGAGACACCACCCTGCCACTGCTCCTCCTGTATAGTCCAGACTGACTCTCAGCCAGCAAGAACATGAATTTTGCCTCTCCAGCATCTCTAGCAGCTCAGACTCGCAAGTTTTCGACTATGATTTAACTTCTTTCTGAGTCTGTGATGACACAGCAACTTCCCCCATGCTCTAAGTGTGACTCAGTCCAAGTTCCACATTGACCTTTAACTAAATTTAGTAATTGCTTAAGTATTTGCTGGGTTGGCCTAAGCACCCATTGGTGTGAGAACTGACCCCATGTGAGCTTAAAATGGGACTGGACCAACTGCTGGGTGCGGAGGGATGGCTGAAATGCCTCCTGTGCATCTCCCTCACCTACAGTGTCTGCCCCTCTTGCCTCTACTCCTTACCTCTGCCAACAAAGTGATGCAGTTCCTCTCCCAAGCTATACTTTGGTAAAGCTTCTTCTTTGTTCTGACTCCCATGAGGGATCCAAGAGACACAAAGCATTTCTTTTCTACAGCTCTCACATTCTCCAGAAGTACAAAAGACAAGGCAAATAAGCCCTGCACACCAGCAGGACACTCAGGTGTGACACTGCACTTTGCAGAGACAGGATTTACACACACAAGACACCAGCCTATAAAACTGACCACACTGGGAACCCCTTGTCCTGAATTCTCTCTCAGTATTCTTATGAGTATTCACCTTGGCAATTACACAACAGCTTTTCTATCAAAATATGCGTTAGTTTCTGTCAAGTGAACAAATTTCCAGTTCATAAACTCTTCCCTTAAACCACTGTCTTTTTTCATCTGTTGATTTTTATAGCAATGCACATAGTGCAAAGACAAGGAAAATTCCTTTTATGTCAGTTACTCATATTTTTCCATTAATATAAACTATTAAAATTCATGCAGATATTTTATAGGCTATCAAGACTTGGAGACTGGTGATTACTGAATGTTTAAAAAAAGAACTAAGCATAAGAAATCAGAGGGTTAAATGATGACTGCAACTTCTGTAATGACTTAATTAAATTTTTATTGAGTACATAAACTATGATGTCATTTCTACCCAACCATGCTCAAACCTCCTATGCATGTCAGAGATCGTGGTTTTTCTCAATAGAACATACTTCTAAATAAGCTGCACTTCTACAGCTCTAATAAGGGGGAGCGGGTCTCATGTAACACACTCAATAAATTATCCTTCCATTTTAAACAAACAAATTCCATGAGTTATTATATATTTGCCACGCACTTTTTATGACATAATAAAAATGTTACCTCAAGGATTACTTAACACATACTACAAATGTTACAGCAGGCAACTGCAAGGGGCAAAGAAAACAAACAGTCCCATTACAGAGACAAGTCCTGGACTATACATCCCTGGGGAAACAGCTTTCCCTACTAAAACCAAAGAGCAGCAGCTTTAAGTTAGCAAGAAACACATTGATGAAGGAGATAAGCAAGTTAAACAAAAATGGCAATAAATACGTCTTAAAAGACAGTTTCAGATATAAAGTCTGAGTTTGGGGATGGAGCTGTATCTAATGCAATGAAATGATATTTAAAGAAATATTGCAGTTTCTGAAGAATACAACTGGCATCAGTCAAATACAAACACTGAAGGAAAAAACCTTTCTTTATAAATCAAGAAAAATGAGCAAATCCAAAGCAGTGTTTGCTGGATGCGCTTCCTCTTTCAAAGCTTGTACAAGTTCTTACCACTGGCAAGTTTCAGATCTGGTTGGTCATGATTCTGCTGACTCTTCCACAGTTTGTTATTAAGAAGAAAAACTGATAGAGAATTCCAAGTGAGTAATTGCTAATAACAAGGGAAAAATCAGTAACATCTGGAGCTCTTCTTGGGACTTTGCCCCTTTGCCTTCCTTGGAGCAGCTCAGTGCAGAGCCATCACTGGACAGATTTATGTGCTCAGTGACACAGGACTGTGTTAGTTCAAAACCCAAGGAACCCATTTTTCGTACACATCTCACCTTTACAAGACCTCTGAAACAAGGAAACATACAGCTAACATCTCCCTGCTACAGGTCACAACTGTTCTCTGAAAGGCTCCATGAGCCTTTCTGTGGGAGCCTTTCTGTTCTGCCTGTGGGACAACTGCAGCAAGCAGCTGCTGGATTTTCCATGTCACAGTGAAGAAACCCTCTTCAGCCTCAGGGAGTTCATGTGCATCATCCAACAGCCACGTGCTGTGGGTGACTTTGCAGCAAAGTCTCACAGAAGGTTTTGTATTCTAAGATTTCTAGGGAAGTAAGAGCACAGTGCTCTCCTGTACTGCTGGACACATAGCAAAAGACCTAACACGCGGATATGGTATTTAAAGTGAATGCTACTCTAGAATTAGTCCATATCAGTGACCTGTGAAGGACCAAGAGCTTCCTCTGGAAAGAAATCTCCTCCTCCCCAGTTGCTTTGGCTTACAGTGCAGAGTAGGATCAGTGTGCACAGCCTGGAAGGTAGCAAATGATAGGGCAAGAGGAACAGCCTCAAGTTGAGCCAGGAGAGCTTTAGACTGGACATGAGGGAAAAGAAACAAAAGAAAGACCTTTAAAACCTTGGCACATGCTGCGCAGGGCAGTGGTGGAGTCACTATCCCTGGTTCAAAACACGTGCGGATGTGGCAGATGAGGACGTGGTTTAATAGTGGACATGGAGGTGGTTACACTGACTGATGGTGACCGGTTATCTGAATGGTGTTTCTCAATCTTAACAATTCCATGGGCTCTGATGTGCTCTGCCTGCTCAGAGCCATCAGCCCGGGGCCGAGGTGCAGCCCAGCCCTCAGAGCAGGACAGGGGATCCCTGGCAGTGTCACTGCACACCTGTGTCCTGCCAGCACTGCCCCAGCTGGGATGGCCATGGGCTGCACTGCAACAGGAGTTTCTTTCTGCTTCAGCTTTTGCCAGCATGCGTTGCACCCCTAAGCTACTATAACACATTAATCCTTCCATAGACTATAAAGTCAGAAGGGGCACTTCTAACTGCCTTGTACAAGCACTAGTCATTGAATTCCAGGCAGCAATTCCTCTCTTTAGGCTGTAAGTTATGCTTGAACTAGACCTTTTTATGAAGATATTTCAGCCAGAAGAAATGATTAGATCATAGAACCTGACCCTTTGCATATCACAGACCATTACATTTCACCAAGTTCCCCCTGTACTAAGCTCACTAAGTTGTGTTTGGCTAAAGCATATCACCCTCACAGTTGAACATGTGTATCTCATTTCATATTTGAATTTTCTGGCTTGGGTTTCCACCCCCTCATTCTCATTATACCAATCTTGCTAGAATAAATACCCTCTTCTGTACAATGTGTTTGCTCCTGTACCTGTACACGATAGATGTGCCAGCAGAGTCATCTTTTCAAACCAGCACTGGGCTCTTCCAGGTGCACTGTCACACCACACCAGCAGCACACTCCTGGAGTGGTCAAAGTTGCAACAGCAAAGCAGTGGTTTATGTTGATACAGTAAAAATGAATCCATCCCTAGTGCAAAACAAGTTCCACTGGTCTGAGTACACTCATCTTGTCACAGCTGAGTCCGCTCTGGGGACTTCTGCAGCCCCACTGCCATGAACATCAGCCTCTCTCACTGACACTTCTGACTGCTGGAGCAGGAGTATCAGCAAAAGTTCCTGAAGGAGATACAGGACCAAACTTTTATGGTAAAAAAATGTCACTCCACAAATATTTAGGCTTTTTTATGCCCCTTCTGTCAAGTGGCAATAGGACAGAATTACTTGTAATATGGTTTATGTTATTTGTAAATAATATATAAGCACTTACAGTTATACATGGGCTTTTTGAGTGTTTGCTCAAAATACTGTGTTAAAACACATATGATATTAAATGGGCAAATGCAGCCCTTTTATACTACTGCTTGCAGGACAGTAATTTTGACATCATCGAGACTGTAGCTAGAATCAAAAAGATTAAATTAATAAAAAAGATTAGGAGGATTCCTGTAGCAAGAGGCCATAGCAGCCAGTTCCTTCAGGCACATACTCGTGAAATGACAAAGATATTGAAGAAATTATTTTTCCAATCTTCAATTTTTGAGCCTTTTATTAACTGCTCTGCTACTCTGTCTGCAAAGCAGATCACTGCTTGCAATTATCCACAGCTTAAGTCCTCTATGTTTTAAATATTAACTCTTCTGATAAATTCTCTGTTTATTTAAATTAAAGTAATTTTGTAATACACCTCCATAATCATTAACTTCAGAGAACAATCTTTAAAGCCTTCTTCAATATTCAGTGATAACGTACTCCAATATTCTTTTAACGTAGACAAAAGGTAAATGTTGGGTTGCAGAAGAACCAGCTCCTGCCAAAATCTTCAATCCATAAAAACAACATGTTAATGGAAAATGCTGTGTGTGCTCTACCTTCACAACAATTGTGCAATCATCATTAAGGCTCCTCAGAGCAAGTTTATTCCAAGAAAGACAGAGAAAAGCAAGTTATACAACATTACCTACATCTTTCAGCAAAAGCAGATGCTCACCCCAACCTTTCTCCTACCCAGAAAATGAGGGTATCCTATCTTGCAGTTTTTTAATTTGGAAGCTCTGCCATAGTAACAGCTACAGATGCAGAGGAGATCACAGACAATCTGAACTGTATTCAGTGGCTTATTCCAAATTCCTGCTTCCCTGCAGAACGTGGCTGGCAGAGCTCACAGACAACCTCTCAAGAGAAGGATCAGGGAAAAGAAGTCAAATTGCTGAGCTCTGTCAAGTTGTACTGATTCTCTGTAAGGTGAACAGTTGTCAAGGGGCTTTCTGTAATGCCTCTGAAAAAACTAGCTGCTAAAAGCCAAAGGCTAACCAATGTGCTTCTGAACACACCAGAATCAGGAACTCAGCCTGATAAACTGATAAAGGAAATTTCAGAACCAAGTTTGAAAGAAGCACTTGGAAAAGAGAGTAGTAAACGTAGATAAATCATTAAGCTACATATGTGCCATGAGCACTCACAGAGCTCCTGTGAAGCTCCAGCTCCCCACTGAGACAAACCTCAGGAACTGTCAGAAAATGTCACACACCAGGAACACTGACCAGACCAAGGGGCCACATACCAGGGTATCCTGCCTTCAGTAGCAGCCAGAATCCCTGAGAAAAGGCCAAACTCTAGAAAAGCCGATATATACGTCCTCCAAGGATTCACCTAACCAATTTCAGCTAAGAATCCTTCCCAACTTTTGCTATTTGCTTAGAGAGTAACCTCCAAAAGGTCTCTATGTCCAGCAGCTTGTCCAGGGAACTTTTTGCACTCACCATGTGCTTCAGCAAGAAGTATCCTGGTCCACTACCCCTGAGGAGATCTCCTGTGGGTCCCCCCTGAAACTGCCTACTGCTGGCTTCATCTGCTGGCCCAGTCTTTCCACAGGATCAGGCAGCGAATACTCATTGCTCTATCACCTCACAGCACTCAGGATTTTGAGAGTCAGAGAATGATCCCAGACAGGATTGGGTTGGAAGAAGGAACCTTCAAGCCCATCCATTTCCACCCCCTGCCATGGACAGGGACACCTTCCACCAGACAAGGCTGCTCCAAGCCCTGTCCATCCTGGCCTTGGACACTCCTAGTCCATCATATTCCAGGTGATATGATCCACCCATAGAGAAAGGCTTCTGATAACTTAATAAAAGTCAAGAACAACAAAATTCCAGGGATCATAAAGTACTAAATGAACATAACATAAACTAAATGAAACAACTTAGCTAACATTACCAGGGCTGCAGAGACAGGAAAGGTGGCATCCATTCCGAAAAGTCTTTCAGCAGAAACAGATAAGTACAAATTAGTAGAAAATACAGTAAATGGAAATAAAAATCACAGATAATTATGACCAGTGATATTCAATGCTGATAAAGGTACTTGTAGTAGGTGTTTAAAAAAAAAATCCATAAAACCTATTTAACAACATGCATACATTTGGCAGCTACAGTTTTGAAATGGATCTTTCTGAGAAAAAAATTAAGTTGACCAATTCATAAATTTTAGGAATTATTATGAAAGGAATATAAACCAAAAGAGGAACCCTATTCTGCATAAATCCATAACATATTGCATATAAAACAGTGTGCATAATTGGTACCTTTTGATCTCTGAACAAATGGAAAAGTAGTAGAAAACACACAGAAAAGACCATGATGACACATACGAGCAAAGACTCACAAAACTTTTCAGGATGAAGTAAGGAAGAAGAGATGACAGAGAGGCAAAATTATGACTGGCATCAAGCACATAAACAAGGAATTATTGTCCACTGTTTCTCATTAAAAAAGATGTAGAGAAGAATCTAATTAAATGACCAAATAATATTTTAAAATATAGTTGCTTTCTCATGCAATGCATTTAAGTGGCACAGGACATTAAAGAGCAAAAATTATGGAAGAGGTAACAAAGGGCTGCACATTCCTGGAGGATTTCTGTCAGTGATCCCAAACTGGTGGTCCCTGTGCAGCTCTCGGGTTACTCGTTAGTGAATGGCAGGATGAGAACTGACCCACCAGAAGAAACTGACCCACAGTTCTGTTTCTTATCCTTTATCCCAAGTCTCTCTGGTCATTGGCAGCCACGGCACACACTGGATCTGACAGGAGCTCTGAGCATGTTCAGCTTCATCCATTTTTTGCTGACCTTTGCAGATATTGGCTGGTAGCTCTCCTCTTTGGGTCTCTGTTCTTTCCTGCTCTGACTTCCAGCAGGACAGGCACAGCTCATTAGATGATCCTGGACACCAGACATCAGGTCACTTTGCTGATTTGGCAGGAATTTCATCTGAAAAGTGCTAGTGCTATTAAAAATCCTGCTCCCTTACCATAGTCTTTAATACCCTCATGGGAAGAGGCTATATTTTATGTAGTAATATGAGCAAGAATGATCCTGCTCATACCAAATGGGTCAGCCTCCCCTAGGGGAAAAATAGTTAAGAACATAAAAAACTATTTTTTTCTCCAGAATTTGGGACCAGAACAAGCTTCTCTTGGAGGGGAACAGCAAGACATCCATCTCCTCTCATAAAAAGACTGTAAAAAAAAAAAGTTTATTTCATTTCAAGTGGAGTGACAATTGCTAGAATCCATACAATTAGTCAGCAATTAACTAGTCTAATCCTTACTGCTACAACCTTTATCCAGTGACAAGAGACCAGGATAAATGCAAATACTCACAATTACTATCACCTTTTCAAATTCATGTCTGTATGCCTGGCAGACTGGCTGATTTGTGTTTGCTCCATCAGCCTCCCCACTCTCTCCTGGAAGGGCCCTGCTCATACGTGACCTGTTTGACATTCTCCCATCAGTTCCACATTTCGGTAAAATTCTAATTTGAAGTCACATTGCTTTCACCTTCTACCAATATTCTGCACCTTCTGGTTTCAATCATAAGCTGAGAAAAACCTGATTTCCCCAAGCATTCCTCCTCCCCAGGGCTTCAAACACACGCAGGCCACAGAACAGTTAACAGTTAAATATTTTCTTGCCAATATTTTAAGAGTGCAGAAGGTTCCAAATTGCTGGTAAAATAAACAATGCCAGACTGTGAAAACTCCTGCCTGCCATATACTCTGATGTTAACAAGAGTTTCTTTATTACTGTAACCTTTCAGAAGAGAACAAAAATTATTTCTCTACCCTAGTTCTGCCCTCAAGTAAAAGGCAAAGGAGGAAAGCGAACCATGAAAAGGCTGCATGGTAAGATATTGTGAGTTTTCCATCTTACTTCTGCATTTCATTCAGATTCGATGCTGCTGTGAATAAACAAACTTCCAGAAGACCCTAAAAACATGAGCAAGGATTTTTCCTTACACAGTTTCCTGAATAACATGGATTAAATCTATATATGGGTTATCTTTCCTCCAGCAAGGACATAATAAAACAGGAAATAAAAAAGGGTAAATTTAACATGCTCTCAAGGAGACTCACTATTTTTAAGCTCTTGGTACCTGGCTTTGTCCTCTGGGGCTTTAGTCCTGTATTTCTACCAATTACAGAGGCTCTGACACTTCCCCACTTTTAAAAAATGAAGTGTTCAAACAGCACCTCCAAACAGAATTGCTGGTATTCCCCATCAGTGAGACAAGTGATTCCAAAGCTCAGGGGACTTCCCCTAAAAAACCCCTCCTCACCCATAGATCTGCTTTCTGTTCCCTGCCAGATCCCTCTGGATGCCCAAACCCTGTAAAAACCCATTCAGACCAGGGTTGCTGATTTCACATTGACCAAGGCTGTAGTGACCCCATCTCCCATCCATGACATCCCAAACACAAAATTGTCCCTTTTATGTGAACTTACTCTCCTGGCCTCAAGGCCTACTGACTAACTTGAAAATCAACATGATGAACATTATGCTACCAGCTAAGAGAGATCTCCAAGATTAGATATCTGGGTATTTTAAGCTTTGGCATTATTTCCTAACCTTTGAAAGAAATAAAAACATTCAAGCTCTTACAGAAGTGTAATCGTAATTAACTAATTAATAGAGATAAAGCAAGTGCTGTGTAAGACCAGAAAGAGAAGAGGAAGACTGAGGACAGAAAAAGGAACAGAATCCATTGAGATTCCCAGATAAGAATGGAAAACAGAAAAGCACCTCAGTTTCCCTAGATGTGTGCAGAAGTATCATATGCTGTTGCTTTACTAGGGTTGTAAAAGAAATCAGAGGAGTCAGCAAGTGTGGAAGCAGGCACTGGGATAACTGCAGGGATTGCACTTCCTGATCATTATCTTTTCTTCTCTTGTGGGAGCAGTTAGCAAAGACAGTCAAAAACAAAAAGAAGTTTCAAAGAGCTGCCAGTTCTGTAGATGAATAAAATGAGCTAGAGAAATCAGAAAATGGAAGCAAAAAATAAACAAAGCTCTTGCAATAAAATACAAGACTCACTCCTGAAGTGGAAGCAGAAGATACCAGTTACTTTCTATCTGCAGAGAAAAGCACAAACAACAATGTAATTAAAATGTATGGACACAACAGAGAAGCTCTCAATGGTTTGTTTGGTTTGATTTAGAACAGACTCCATCTTGGTATTATTTCTGTTTTTATGAAGGAGCTTCAAAGTACATTCTGGGGGAAGAACCTTTCCCTATATAATGGACATAGAGTAATATAATACTGAAAAATACATAATACTGAAAAAAAGGTATCTCTAGAAAAGGTGCCACAAGGCAGCTTCCAGTGTAATTCCTGCAGGCACTCAAGCAAGGCACAGAACAGGCCAATGACACCACCTTACAGTAACAGGATCCAACATATCTGGGAAATTTAAATTGACTGTTTTTGTGCCAGAATTGATTTTTTTTATGCCAGAAAACTGGGGCAGGCCAGCTAAAGAGAACCCAAGCATTTATTATATCTTGATTTCAATGCCAGGTATCCTCAGCATGCCCAAACATTTCACCCAGGTGTGTTGGTTCCACAGAAGCTGTTTCTAGTATAGCTATATCACAAACAACTTGAGAAAGAGACCCATATTTCAAAGCTCCATGTGCTGCTAAAGCTACATTTGCATCATTACAGTTTGTTCCAGACATCATCACAGCTGAGATAATTCAAGGTAACATTCCATGCACATGCACTGTCCTACATATTTAAGTTATTAAGATTTCCAGAATCAAATTTACTGAATTTCCTCTGAAAAAGTATCAACTGTTATTCATCCATGAAATAACAAAGTACTGGAAACTAAGTGTGAACTTTCAAGCTCTCTAAGAAAAGATCAAGGGTTGATGAACTTTTTTTTTGTGATGTTTTTGAAACAATAACTTCAGGTAAAACTAATCATACAATGTCTGGTATCCTATTAAACCCCCACAAAAACTATACAGAACACTTTTGTATCTCACTACTTTGGTAAAGGCTTAGTTTCTTTGTTGTTTTTAAAGGGAACATTAGAAACTGGCAAAATTTTATATATTCCAAGTGGTCATCAAAAATCATAACATTTTTCTCCTTAAAATGTCCTAGTGAAGTGTTTCAAAATATACATAGATAATTTAAAACTCAAACTTCTCTTCTTTAGTTCTATAGATTTTTTAAAACCTTTTCCAACTGTACTGAGCACTATCCTCTGTCTCATATCCCAGTCCATTTCCTCAAACAAAATCAGTACCTTCTTTGCAATGTTTTGCTTCAGTACATTCCCTTCATCCCAACTCTCCATTCCAGCCCCAAAATACTGCACCCACTTTCCTCCTGCCCCTTTCTCTCTCAAAAATGTAGTTTTACTCTTGTGCATCCAAAAGTGACTCCATGACTTCCCATTAGATTTTAGAGGCATGCCTGGAGAGGACCCCTGAACATTCCTGGACAGCTGTATCCATTTTACACCCTGTCCTCTCATCCTCTAAAGCCATTCTACAACTTGCTGGTCTCACCCCGACCATGCCTTCTGAGTCTTTAGTCACGAGGCTCAGACTTTTTGCTCTCCACAGTAAGAAGAACCTAAACAGAATCAAACTGAGAGTTCAGGAAATTCTGTAGGTCCTGTAAGGTAAATAAGCATTTTTAATCAACTGAAATTTTCTAACTGTGAAAAGAGTATCAAGACAGAAAATGGTCTTCAAGTTCCCAGAGCCAATTTCAGCTCTCAGTTAACATGTATTGATTCTGATGCTGTTACTTCAGATGTACAAGAGTGTAATTGAGAGCAAATTATGGGTCACTGGTATAAACAGCTCTTGCTAAAAGTGTAACAAAGGCTGTATTGTGCTACACAGAGCAGAGCCAATAAAGGAATTCTAGAGACACCTAGATGTGTTCCTGGGGAGAAAAAAAAAGGGGGTCGGAGTCTAAGTGGTCTGGTGGGAAAACAGGAAAGTGAGATTATGACAAATTAAAACAGATTTGGCACACTGGGCTGGACAGCCTCTCCTAGTCCTCTCTCTTTTAGAAAACGTATTTATTATAAAATGAATTGGCAGCTTTTAGAACATTTATTAATTATAAAATGAATTGTCATTTTGCACTGAAAACAATTTTAATTCATTTCAGCATCAAAATACCACCACAACAAACACAATCAAAACAGGTAAAGTGAGTTTACAACCAGTTACAAGTACTGGAATAAAGCCTGGTGGGTATTCCTGAGACACCACAGGATTTGCACCCAAAAGTATTAGTGTGGGGTGCTTGGAAGAGGGAGAAGGGGTGTGGAGGTTTTTTATGGGTTGGGATTTTTTGAGTGAAAAAGTCTGTTATTTATTTATTTATTTATTTAACTCTCATATCTCCTGTCCTGTTATCAGCTGAAGTCCTGTTCCAGGGAATACCTACATGTCCTTCCCATCAACTCTGCGGCTTCATCTAAGGGTATTAAAACACACTTAAACTTTTATAACGACTTTTAAATCCACACAGTTACTAAAGCACAATGCTGAGATCAACCAGGTTAATTCTCAGGTGGCTCCAGAACTCCCTTAGGGAGAAACAGCAGCAATGTCTAGTCCTGAGAGAATTCCCTTTCCAAACTGATGAGGCAGCTGCCAGCTTGCACAATATAAATCTATTCCCTGCAAGCCACAAGGTGGAGATCTCTGGCAAAGCAGGATCCAAAGGAAGTCTTTTACCCAGCCTAATGTTACTATTAACACTTGGAGACATTGCATCAAGCCAATTTTTCTGTTTGTTTTTAAAGTTTGATAGAAATGTCACTAGTGGAAAAATTAAGTAAAGAGCACTGGTTAGCCACAGAACTGGACACACCTGGCTGCAAACCCACCAAAAGAGACTGACTTCATTAGTACTAGGGACAGCAGAGTAAAATTTATATCTGAAATATGCCTGCACCAGTAGAATTTGCTGAGGCCACAGACTCTCCGTGTGTTTTTACAGCTGTGTCAAGTTTGGGTTTCTGACTCTTGCCGACATTCAGGAGTGCTGAAGGAGCTCAGGCTAACAGGTCCCAAAACTTTGTAGCAGAAATTTAGATCTCAGCAGTTTTAACAACCAGGTTTTGAAATAATACAATCTCAATTTGAAGCTGGAGCTGATGTAAATTTGCAGTTAAAATGCTTTACATTCTACCCCTTTCAGCTCCAATGAACCAGTTCAGAGCAGAAGGCACATTTCAATAAACCATCAGTATCACCTCAGGAATATAGTGTCCATTTTCTGCATCAAGTGCTGGCATTGTTGCTAGATTGGAAGCAAGCTAAAGAACTGCAACTTTGTATGTCAGCAAGTTAAACTAATTGCAAACAGGCAGCAATTCCATCCAGGTGCTCTGTCAGTTGCACCACAATACAGGAATCAGAGTTAAATCTTGACCTTTGATACACTGCATGAGAGAAAAAGCAAAGAATGGAATTTCCTAACCTCCTGGGATCTATGCAAATGATAATTTAGCTCTCTGAATGTAGTCAGTAAAGTTTCTTTTCACTTACCTTATTTCTGAGAAAGACTCAGATTCTGAAATTTAAAAGCATTGTCACAGGGATATTAATGTCATCTTCTTTTTATCTACTATTGTTGATGCATTTGACCACTTTCTTTTGGAGGCAGAATACACTGACTGCAAGACTACATTACTTGAAAATAAATTGTTGCTACACATATCCTTCCATCAGGTCACAAACCCTCTGTCATTACCTCAGCTTCAGTTTAAAAAAATCATGAAGGATAAAGAGGTCAAGATGAATAAAAAGAATGTAGCACTTGGGAAACTGCCCTTTATTGGTCACTCAAAACTCCTTGCAATTGCCGAAGGTGAGAAGTGAGAAAGACTTCAGTCAGGATACAGCTCTGTGAAGGGAAGGAAGGTGAGTGGAGAAAAGTTAACAAGCATGGAAAAAACAGATCCCATGCAGGGAAATAAGTGAAGCCAGAATTACTGGCAATGATGAATGAAAATGAAGCAGTGATAAGGAGCAAAGGAACTGGTCACATCTTCAAACATCAGGGCATAGATAATTGTCATCTAATATACAATAAATATTACCAGAAGAGAGCAAGAAGTTTGTTCATCTCAGCAAAATCCTAGAAATTTTGGGTTGAAGGTACCTCAAAGCTCATTCCATTCCACCCCCTGCCATGGCAGGGACACCTTCCACTATTCTAGGTTGCTCCAAGCCCCATCCAACCAGGCTTTGGACACTTTCAGGGATCCAGGGGTAGCCACAGCTTCTCTGGGCACCTGTGCCAGGGCCTTCCCACCCTGACAAGGAAGAATTCCTTCCACGTGTCTAACCTAAACTCCGTCCCTTTCAATGTGAAGCCATCTGTCCCAGATTGAAAGGCAAGACTTATTCCATTTCCCATCTGTATGGCAGTTGTCTTCTGTTAAGTGGACAGTTTTCCTCATCTCTTTCATAACCAATTCTCCCTCTGGGGAGATATCTGCTGATAATGGGCTATTGAATGTCACTGCATGACTGATAAGAGCTACAGCACCCCATTATGAGATGCTCCACCCAGAGGGAGGAGCCAAGCATTCCTAACTGGATATAATCTGGGTTTTTGGGACACCAGACTCAGGATTTTTTGCCGGATTTCCAGGAGGACTGCAGCCATTCCAATTTGGACTACCAACACCCTGACCAAAAAGGGTGTCAGATTGTATTCCGACTCTGTCAGTGGTTTTTCTTTTGTATTATTGCATGTATTTTGTATTTTTTTTTTTCACTTTTCCGAATAAATTGTATTTCTGACTTGGAGTCTCTCACTGGTTTTGTTTTCAAACCAGAACACCATCCCCACTTGTCCTGCCACTGCAGATCCTGAGGAAGGGTCCCCTTCTGGCTTCCCTGTAGTCCCTTCAGATTCTGGACAGGTGCTGGGAGGTCTCCACACAACCTTCTCTCCTCCAGCCTCAACAGCCCCAACCTTCTCAGCCCGTCCCCATAGGGGACTGACTACGAATAATGACCGAAAAACCTGGAATAAAGAAAAGATTAAAAAACCAAACCAAACCAAACCACTGCAGACAACGAAAGCCCTCACTAAGACTGCAGTGAAGAGAATAGTCCTGATTTCCAAATTCACCCCCCAGAAGTGTCCACTCTGCTTTCTCACCCGCCCTCAATGCCTGCTCAGGTGTTCACTTCTCACCCAAGGAGGCTCATTAAACCAAGGGGCCCCTGTGCAGCTCAGCTGTACTAAATAGACACACAGGTGTAAATGCCTTGCAGATTAATCCCTGAAATGTGCATGTTCTTCCTCTGAGCATCTGCTATGGCCACATAAAGGCTGTGTTAGCACCAGACCACAGTCTGGTGCATTACAGGAATCACAGCAGTGCAAGCTAAGCACACTGGAGATTCCACTGCAGGATCATTCCTACGAAGACTGCACAATTTAAATTCAAGGATAAACTGACCAGATGCCTAACCTGACAAGGCAGTGAATGAATGGCATTCCAGCAACTTCAGAGCTCCTTGCAGTTGCATCACACAGCAACCATGCTACTGCAAAATGAATGTATAAACACCTCAGAGCATAGACTGGATGAAAAGTTAAAGACACTGATAGGTTTTTGTATACTTCAAGGAATTTTGTGGGGAAATTGAATAGTTTAGCTTGCATAAATGGAAACCCCGTGCATCCCTTTAAAAATAACCGACTACAAACACTCTATTTTTCCCCTAAGGTTTACTGTAAAGCTCTCAATACAGGCCTAACATGCAGCATTGTTCACTTTGGAGCCCTGCATTGCTTGGAAGGGCAGCAAAGGGCCAATGCTGCTCCTCATTTCTGTCTGCTGCTTCCAACCCTGCACAGAAAACTACAAGCCAGCACTTTGTTCATATAAGACAAAATTAGGGTCAAAAGAAACAGACAAACCATTTTCTGTTCCAAAGGTCATTTTCTCCATGGAATCAGACAGATACTTTTAGGTGTTTTGGAAGGTGACATGTTTGGCTGGGGTTTGATTTGGGGGTGGGGGGGGGGGCAGGGTTTTGCTTTTCAAGAAGAACCTTAAATTTACACCCAGAGTACAGATCTGAGCTGATCTAAGCTCCTAGAGAAAGCAGAATCAACCAGAGGTATGATATGGATATCACTGGAGAAGGACAAAAATGCAGAAGCTCTTTCATTCAGTCTTTTTCTTCAGTACATCTGATTTATCAGGCTCACACTGCCCTACTACAAAGAGGAGATTCCCACACTAGAATTTATCTAAGCACATTAATATAGCAAAACATCCTTAAATGTATGAATTTGGATTTAATTCAAAAGAAGATTAACAGGATGTCTTGCCTTTAAGAGCAACGTGTAACAAACTAAAGCTAAGGAAGTCCCAACAACTAGGAACAAATCCTATTGCTAAAGGAATAAGTGAAGTAATACCAGAGCCAACACCTTCTAAAGCCACATACAAAATAAAGAATCAGAGAGAAGCTTCTTGAATTTCTAATATGATTGCATCCCAAATCCTAACTCACTGATTAATTCCCTTGTGAGGCACCACCAGGAACATGAACTGACAGCTAAGGCATTACAAATAAGGAATTAATTACTGCTTTATGAAAACTGTCACTTCTCTAACAGCATAATTTATTTTACTCATAGACAAACCTCTACCTAATCACTGAACAGTTCTCTTCCTTTTTGAAAACATAGGTCTTTGCCAGCCCTGTTCTCCCACAGAAGTGCCCTGAACACAGGCAGCCTCATCTGTATCAGGTCTGCTGTCACCTACTTCCACTGCCTCTGCAATGCCTTCTCTTCAGGCAATCACCAACACAGGGCTGGAGAAACACATTTTCATACCTGAAGCACAGGAATTACCATTGCAACCAACTACCATAACCTTCCTCAGAACAAGCCAGAATGATCCAACCTTCCTCTTCCTTCAAACCTGCAAATGAACTCTTCTTGGATCTACCCTCTCTTTAGAACTTTTTTTTTTTTTTTTTGTGATAAAGATCAGGTATAGTGAAAATCCAAAATGAAAAATACACTAAGGACTAGGTATAGTCATGTTCAGGAACTTGACAAAAACCCCTTGTTGATTAACTTCCCATTTACCACTTTACATACGGAGAACACTCAGAGCCCTGCTGGAATTACTGAAGTTGTAGCTACAGATTTGCACCAGTCATATTCCGCCCTACCACAGCTGCTTATTCCTATTCCCATTCTGTTGTAGCAGCATCCATTTCTGCAATCACACGGCAAATCATGTAGGAAATTAATAAATTTCAGACAAATCAATACCTTTATCCAGGCCACAATGCATTTTCAGAAACAAGGAGAGTGGCTCAATACAGCAACTGAGGGAATGAATGGTCAGGAGCGAGGGTTGCAGGGACCAGCTTAAACCAGTAAAGGAATCAACCAGTTGGATTCTCAGGCATTTTTCTAAGATATTTAAATCCAAAAAAGCACTGAAAGATGGAATCATCAGGATTAACACCAGCAGAGAGGACTTACCCCCATCACCTTCCCACGCTGTTCAACATCCTCCCACATGCAGTGAACGATGTAGCGACACATGTACTTCCCCGTGCGGCCCTCCTGCTTCAGCCGCACCAGGCACATCCTGCAAGAGCACACACCACTCAGCTCCTGGGCTTTTTTAAAAGGGAGAGAGTAAATTAAATACATTCCAGCTCATTTAAGATTTTTCTTAAAGCATATGTTTGTGATCAGGAGAAAAATACACATGGATTTTTTTTTTTTTTTAATAAATCACTACAAACATTTCCATTCTGAACTCAGGAACTGTATCTGCTGGATTTTGGCCAATCCAGGCATGGAAGAGTGACAGTGGACTCTATTCTTGCTGACAGTACTGTAATCTAATTAAATACTCCTGCAACCTAAATTCCTCAGCCTTAAGAACACCTCACCCTCTGGAGCAGGAACACATGCCTTGTCTAATCGCAGGCTCTGAGCCAGCTGCAGCTCAGTTGGTGCACTCAAGTGCTCAAGAGCCCAACTACCCAAGCTGGGAAAGCTTAAGCAAGTTACAGACTTCAACCAATCCACATTAGCAATGTCCTACATTATTTCAACTACAGGGGTATGAGGATACATGTCCAGCCACCTGGTAGAACCTCCACATGCAAGACCAGCTCTGAGGTTTTTAAGTGCATTGTGAGATCGTAATGAGAACATCAAGTTGAGTTGTTTTGTTTTTAAGCATTAAAGCCACTTAAACTTCATTGCTGTTGCTGTCTACAAAATAAAAGAATAATTTTATTTTGCCTCTTATAAAATATTTGTAAAGAGCACAAACTGAAGCCCAGGCTGATTACTCACTGGGCTGGGACCAGTCCCATCACCTGTTCCATCTTCCCTACCTCATCCAGCAACTCTGCTCCTGTGCTAAAAGACAAAAGTGGCTGTGCAGGACTGACTGAGTGACTGCAGACAAGGTGATGCTCAAACACTGGAGCTGAGAGAATCCACTGCTTTTCACAGACATGCTAGGAAGGAGACTGCTCCCTGTAAAACCAAGAGAGCAGAGCTGCTGGAGGCCACTGTGGAGCTGGTGCACACTAACAATGGTGAATGTGCCACAAGAGCTAAAAGGAAAATATGATTATTTGTTAATAGGTTCATTTCTTTAGTGAATATAAGATCTGCAGGCATTAAAAGTATTTGGTGACCCATGAATGCCAGCTCCACAGGGAAAATCACAAACACCTGAAGTGTGCTGAGATGACTTGTAAAAGGACAGATATCCATCTTTATAATGGGTTCTATCTTGTGTACGGATTAGTAAAGGAAACATATTTTTCAACCTGTTAAAGAAGTAAAACTTACTGCCAGGGACAGTCAGAGACAAAAACTGAAGGTAGCAAAACCTGCAGCAGTCCAATATTCTTCTTGCTAGTCAGAACCACTGTCCCACCATACAAATGCAATTAAGATGGTACCAAAACTAAACCCTCATTTTCCCAGAGAAGGATGACAAAGCTTTCTCTTCAAACAGTAGTCAGAGAACAGCTGTCAAAGAACAGTTGTCCAGGTACCAGACCTTTCCAATGCACAAAGAGCTTAAAACTTTCAGTTTACTTCTACCAGTTTCAAAAGCTTTGTTCCTCTTGTGCATTTCCACAATTGAACTGTACAAAAAGTGAATTGAAAATTCTTTCTCACTCTTAACAAGTCAAAGAGAGAAAGACTCAGTTAAAAAGACTAATTTTGAGCTAAGAAAAGCATTTTTATATTTCTCTTCATGAACAGCTGAACTCAGGAGTGAAAAACTCAGGCCTTTTCTTAATAGTGTTTCCTATCCTGTGTGCCTTTGGTGGTGGAGAAGCAGGAGGAGAGAGCAGTGCGGAGACCAACAGGCAACAACTGGTCATTGATGAGCAGGACTAGGCTGGTGTGCAGGGGAGAACCTGCTACTCATGGAGCCTAAAAGGGAGCTCTTGTGTTTGGATGCACAGTGCTGTCACAGAGCTGTTCTGCAGCACCACGAGTGAGATCATGGAATTTTGCAGCTTATTTGGAAGTTTGGTAGATCGTTATTACACCTGCTGTCTGAGGCAACACAGACTCTTTAAAGCCTATAAACCTCCTAACTAGATCACCATGGCATGAAACATTTTACCATTTCACTGCACAATCTGTTCTGTAGTTTAGTCAAGTACTGACTCATCTTCATCAAACCCTGCAAGGAAAATTACTCCAAACTATCTTTAGAAAGCTGTCTAACTCATTATAGTTGGGTTGGATAATTTTTGCTGTATTTAAGTTATGCAAAGAGATTATCTTAGAAGAAAATTTTAGAATCTTAGAAGAAAGGATAGCTGAAAAGGATCAGGATAGCTGAATAGGATCAGGAGCATCTGTAACTCAACCCATGTCAGCTGAGATATTGTAGTTTCTCATAACAGCCTCAGCCAGCTTCTGTCTATTCCCAGAGTGCCAGACTGGCCTAAACACCAGAAGTGGTGGTTGACACCCCCCTGATCACTGCTGTGAGATGCTCTGTGCCATCCATCAAGGTGTGATGAGCCATTAAGGGTAAAGCCCACTGGGGCCTTCCTCTACCTGGCCACTCATTTCTGCTTCCTCAGTTGCTCCAGAGCAACTATTTCTGCAGCTATGCTATAGTTGCTCAAAGAAATTACTGTGGCTTAAAAACACAAATATCAACAGCATTTTTGGAAGGCTTTATTCTGTTTAGCCCACTCATGAACAGCTATCAGCTTGGAGGATGGCAGAAAACTCCTGAACTGACTTTTCCATCAGCTCTGTTGTGACATTACACTTCAGGGAATGATGATTACCAGCAGAATTCTGAACAGATCCTAATTAGGTTTGCATGTTCTCCTGTGCTCCAGCCTGGCCAGCTCCCCACCACAGCTCTATCCAGCAGACAGAGCCCAGCCTGGCTGTGCAGCCTCCTCTCCCCTGGGGCCTTTGCTTAGGCTGTTGTGGCCCATTCCCTCACGTTAAGGCAGGAGTAACTAAATGTTGGAGACATTCCAAATAAACTCATTCTTAAAATCTCTCTCAAGCAAGACTATCCTGATGCAATTAAGACACAAAACATAGAGTTTATTCCCTTTCTTCTGAAGCATCCCATTTCAAAATAGCACTGTGTCCTCAGGCATCTCTATGCATATCAGAGAAATCTTTTCTGGCAGGAACTGCTTTCTACATATACTAGGTAGTCTTCATTTACCTCTGGACTTCCTGAGGCAAATCAAAACTTTCTTAAGTGCAGATTTCCTTACAAAAAACAATGTTTAGGTGTACTTTTGCAATGGGTGTCTGAGTCTTTCAGAACAGGAATTGTAGCACCACTCTATTTTATCCTAAATACTTCAGAGATGTCACCATGCTTGGTCTGGTGAAAATATGAAGGGAGCTCTAGGTATCTACATGACAAATACTGAACCAAGACATTCCTCAGCAGTCACCCAAGTAACTTCTTTGGCAGTTTGGTAACAGCTCTAGAGTCAGCCGATACTCCATTCAGATGCAATGGGAAAATGCAAACCTAGCAGAAGAAATAAAGAGCTCTTCTAAAGGTCTGGACTTCTAAATATAAACCAAGAGTCCTCCTGACATCAGAGGTGTGAAGTAACAGAAGCAGCCTATGAAAATATGACATTCAGGAAAGAATAATCATGGGTTGGTTTTCTAAGTAATATTGATGGGTTGACTTTTTAAAGCATTATTTTAGCACTGCATTGGAAGGCACTGGAGTGTTTCTAAAGAACACTATCTTAAAAGAAGCTTGGAACAGCAGAGGCTAAACATGAGAGCCTGAATTCCTCTCTTTTTGAGTGGGGTCAGTAGGAACATTCTATTCACAGACAAAAAGAAGTAGGAGATTCAAAGAGAATCCATCTCTTTGTGTACACGCTGTTGTGTAATACAACAAGGTGCCCTAACAAGCACCTTAAGTCTGTAAAAGCTGGGATGCAAAAAGCATGGAAAAATTGACTAGAACATACTGGGCAATGACAACAGTAAGAAAAGGAGACAAAGTTTACCAAAGCAGGGAAAATTCTCAACTTCTCTGTCTCCAGAAGACACTCTAAATCAGTTGAAACTAAGCTGCTGAATAAGAACTAAGAAGAATTATCTAAAAATGTTGTGCAGACTGCTCTGCTAGGGGGAGCAGGAGCAGATGGTGATGAGAATCTCCTGGCAGGCTGTTGGCCACCAGATCAGGAAGATTTCTAGCTCCTCAGGCAAACAGTTCAGCAGGAAAGATGAGAACTGGAGCCTTCACACAGGATGTCTTTGACCTTGTCAAAACTAGCAGAAGCACTTCTGCTCCCACTTTACTGAGATCAAACTGCCTAAAGGAAGAGAATCCCAGAGAACATAGCAATGAACCTGCCTGGGAAAGCAAAGTATGTCATGGCAGGATGCTGGGCACTGATCTCATTACAAGCAAAGCCTACAGCATTTCCCAACAAGCCAGGTAGCGAGCAGGCCTGTCACAGGCTTCTCTGTGTCCTGGAATATCAAACCAGATCTCTGATTTGTGGTCCAGAATGACAGTGCTGCCAGGAACACAGAGGAGCCAGGCTCATAAACCCGAGAAAAATTAACCTCTAGTGCTAACCTCCTCACCTGAATTTTCACTGCTGCCACAATGAGACAGAAGGATTTGGTTCTTTCCTGCTTGTGCAGGATATTGCTGTTAACCTGTCCACCATATCTCACATGTAAGAGTATTTCAATTCTCAGCACATCTCCCCGTAGCATCACCAGCTCAAAGTGCAGCAACTCTTGGCCACCTTCAAAAGAAGCCAATGTAGCTTTGATCTTAGAAACTTGTGCCTAGCCTATACCAGTTTCATCTCTGTCATAGTTCTCTTCTTGATTTTTATAATTAATCTTGAATTTGATGCTGTGTATTAATCACAGGATACATTATGCTGTTAATAAGAAATCAAGACGAAAAAAAGTGTGTTCTCTGCAGATTCATCTTAACTCTCTTTGGTTTTCCCAGATACTTACAAACAGTCTGGTTTTTAACAATTATTGTACTAGTTTTCAAAATACCTATATGAATTATTAGCTTATCAATTCATTTTTTTCCCACAGGGAACAGTAGGAAATAAATAAACTGCACATTTCAAGGGTCATCCTTACTTTGTTCCACTGATTTCATTAACTGAGTATAATTTCAATGGTTCTGCTCATTTATTCACTCTTCAGTGTAATGAGCTGCCCCATCTTTCACTATATTGAGGAGTCAGGAAATTAAAAGGAGAGAAGGGGAAAAGGAGGAGGCAAGGAAACAAGAGGCCTTAAGTGCAGCTATTTCAGTACTTCCTTTCAGCCTTTGGATAGCTGAACCCAAGTCTATAGACTTCAGTTCCCTGAAAGATCAGGTACTTAAAAAATTACTGTACTCCCTTGTGCATCCCTGACCTTTTTAAGTATGTAACGCTATATGAAAACCTGATTTTTTGGCTACTATTTTCACAAACGAAAAAGGGAAAAAACTTCACTTTTAAGGTGTTAAATATTTTTACATGCAGCCAAGCTGGCATTCACTACCCTGCATGTACCTTTCAGAAGTGAAAGAATAAATGCCAGTGCTATAATTTGTTATATGCTTCTCATCACCAAAAATTCTCCCAATTTAAATGACTTTTACATAAATTTAAACCTTTCCTAAAACACCCAAGTAGGATTTTTCCACATAGCCTGAGCAAGGCTTTTAGAAAATTCATGGCAAAGATCATTCCATTAGTGAGGAGTTTTGAGATGTAAGAGATGTGAACTTCCCTACAGGACTTATTGTTCTTCAGCAGAAAACAGCTTAAATTCAGTTATCAGTAAAATGAATATAACCTCTATTATCAACCATGGATAGAAGGCTGTACTTTTTCTCACATTAAGTTGTATATAACTCTATTTCCTGAAAACAATTGTATTACTATTTTGTCTTTCACTTACCAGACATGAAGCTGGGCTACTAGAAACCATGAATTCAAAGTATCAGGCATTTGGCACCCTTGATGGAAGGGGAAAAAAAACCACAAAACCAAAACAAAACATTAAAATTAATTTAATCACATTTTGTGCTTAACAGAAATTCACTGCACCAAAATCTAAAAGGACTTTAGTAATTCATTTTCAGCAATAACAGTACATACATACTGGAAGCAAATATCATTTACTGTCATGTTTGTGCTTACACTCTAGAACATGCAGCCACAGATGATGTGGATTCTTAGATTTCAGGTGTTTAGAGGTCACTTGGATAACTTTTACAGAGGGGGAAATTTCCACGATGGAGAATGAGACAAACATGTGGCTTCTAGCTTGGAGAGTCTCAAAGCAGCAGTGACTAACACAGAGGAATCAATGGATGCTTTGCTCCATTCTTACACTCTTCCTTCCCATGTGCTGCTGTCTCCTGGCAGGGACAGAATTCTGTGTTACCTGCATCTCTGCTCCCACCCTGCTGGTTGGATTCACTCCATGGCCGCACAGCCCACAGTACTCTGAGTGTTCCAGCCAGGCTACATTAGGATTAAACCCATCAACCAACCACAGAAACAATCTGTTTCCAGATTCAGCTCTACTCCCACAGCCACTGTTTTCCCAGAGATGGCTTGTCCATATGTGTGTTCACATGATGGATTTTCATGTGCTGTTAGGATGCGAGGCTGGAGATTTAAGCCACATGGCACAAAAACCATATTCCTCTTCCTCATGCTCGAAAAAAAATGAACCTGTGGGTTCTGTGCATGCCAAATCCTTTAATTCCTGTCAATCTCAAACCTTCGTCCCAGGGATACCTCTGCATCTGTTTTCTGGAGAAGTTATTAAGGCAAGTCGCTAACGAGAAGGATCTGAGGCAGTCACCTTGGCCTACCCAGCATCTGAGCTGCTCAAACCTAGCTGGAAGAAGGCTAGAGAGCCTTGAGAAAGTGACTCTACAGTCAGATGTGCCCTAGGGAAGTCAACCTCATATTTTTTGTGCTAAATAGATTCCTTCCTGGCTTCTATACTTCTTGGCTGTAAAGTATTACAAAGGAGATTCACTCAGATCATGAAGCAGTGCTTTCACAGCCTCTTTCTTTTTATATGCCAGCTCTGGTCAGAAGAACCAAACAGATCACCACTATTCCTCCCTCTCCAGAGAGATGACTCCATCAGTCCTAGGAGGTGCAAATTTTCAGCACCAGTGCCCATACATGACCTCTAAGACAGTACAAAGACGCTAACAGTCCATGTTTGGAGATTAAACACAAGTCTCCCTCACCCTTCTACCCTTTTGGCTCTCTCATTCCTATTAGAAATAATTCCTGTGCCTAGAAATGACTACTTTGACCTAAAGCCATGCCAAGGCATCTCTAACTAGGGCAGGAGCACACAATGCCTGCATTAACCAAACCATCTCAGTAAATGAAGGTTCCACAGGCAAGAGTCAAACACTCAGTTCAGACAGAGGTTTCTCCAGAAGGAGTTCCCATGGATCAGTCCCCCACCACAGAAATCACTCTGCAGTGGAAAGCAAAGCTCACACCTCTACTCCTGGAAACACTGAAAGTTTTTAAAGACCCATTCAGTACCCAAGAGGCAAGAATTTTTTCTCTAACCTTTCCAAGAGCTGCAATTCTGTATTATAAATAATTTTTAACTTCTATATTTGGACTGTCTGCATGGTAAATTTAAAGGAAGCATGGCTCCTTTAAAACAAGAACTTTTTTGTGATGGACCATCTTTGCCACTACCACAACTTTAGGAAGGACACAACGGAATAATATCCACACATCCTGCAAAAGAACAGGTGTGCTGTGTCAGTGTTCCCCTGAGTGTGGCAGGCAGCAGCAGAAGTCTGGAAGGCATCGAGTGGGGTATGGGAGACATAAGATTCAAGAGTCTTGTAACCTCCAGTCTTTTTAAGCTGCACTGAGCCCCACTAGGAGCCATCCAAAAGGCTGATTTGGTGGGATGAGCTCTCTACTGCTGTGGCTGCCTGACACTAGAGAATTAACAGCATTAATAGTTCAAGTTGAATTCAAGGTAACTCTATAGTCCATATTCATCAGCCAAATTCCACTTCAGCTCTGAGTACTACCTGCCTGATCCTAAAACTTCTTTTGACCTTTAAAGTCTGAGGTCAGGCATGAAACACAGCCTGCCTCCTCTGTTGCATCTGAACATCTCAAGCTCTGTGCCAAACCTGGCGCCAGCAACTGTTATTCCCTCTGCTGCTTCTCTCTTCTCCTTTAAACAAAAAACAGCTGACATCCTAAAATAGCTCCACTTTCCCCCTAAGCAGCACAGTGCAGATATTTGGGATGTTGGCTCTAAAGCAGAGTTCCCAAAGTTTTGTCCAGGAGTGATCCAATATTGAGAGACAAAGGGATGGCAAGCATAATAAAATTAACTGCAGTTTTATACTCTAGAGTGTCAATTAAAACACCTTCTTTATATCCTACAGCAGCCTCATGACTTGCATACCCATAAGTCTGTATTTTGGGAACTGCTGTTCCAAGACATATACCAAGACAGGCAGTTCACAGGGCTCTCATACACTGTGCCACAAAAAGTCTCAGAAATTCCACTGGGCAACAACAGGAATTCAGTAAGACAGAAGAGAGCCCATAAGACATGAAATGCTAGCACTGTCCTAGCCCTCCACCACACTCTCCATTCTCTAAACTGTCACATCTGTAAGAGAGCTACCCTACAAATTCCCCACACCAATCCAAGTTCCAGAAGGTCACAGTGCACACTTATGCCACAACACAACCACACCACAAAAGCACATCCAGAAAACACTGAGGAGGGCTCTGTAAAGAACTGGTTCTGCTCACCCAGGTTAACGAGGCCACAAGTGGTTTCACACATGAATGGCTGAAGGTTTCCCAGATCAGCTCAGCAGGTTAACAGGGCTCACACACGGCTGGAAAGGAGCTAATAAGCTCTCCAGAGAGCAAAGCTGACTCTGAGCAGGTCACCTGATATCAACACCCTCCAGTTAGAGCCAGAAGGGCAGCAGAGCACAAACACAGCACAGGTCAGCACATGGCTCAGACAGCACCGTCCCACCCTGGGGCTCCCCATGGGCATGGGGAGGGGAGTGGCACCCACGGAGCACAGGCTCAGGCACTGCTCTGCTGCTGCAGCACCACAGCACAGTTCACAGCCACCTGCTTCTCTTCCTAACAGGCTGCTCCTTCAGGAGCAAGCAATGGGCTTTACCAATGTCAGTCTTTATTTGCAAAAGGAAAAAAAACCAGCTCCCGACTGACACAGTTTGATGAAGACATGGTAAACTCAACTGAAAGTTGGGTATCTTGCTCCAGGTCATGTTCCCCTCTCAGTTATGCACTCCCTAGCACCTGCTTTGTGCCACAGCTGCTCTCCACCAGACCCTTCCATATGCCACTTCAGCTCACCAGTACAGCAAACCAGGATGTCAGTAAACTGGGCTGTTCTCCTTCAGTGACCTGAACATTCAGCAAGAACATACCCGTGCAGCCCAGAACAGGGGCACAGTAAGATGGAGATGTGAGACTTTCCCCTTTGGCTGCTACTTCAACTCAGCTGCCCATGGAACCACACTCTAAAGCTTCTCCGTGGCAAAATCCTGTTAAAAGCTTCCCACCCATCCCACACTGCTTGTGTTTTAGGGGAACTACTTTTTAACATGGATCACAAGCCTGTTATATTTTTGAGCTAACCCCCCAAACAACTTAATGTCTATGTGACAGAAGTAAAAGATACTTCTTTTATCTGATTTGATATAAAAACAATGATTTTTTTTGGAACCACAAGCACTGATTCCCACATCACAGGTGTTACACCACCAATGGGTGCAGCATGCACTCCATCAGTCCCAGAAAACTACCATGTTCCTTAGGCAACAACTATCTCAAGTCCATGCAAACATATCCTATTCTTTAAAATACAAGTTTTCTTTCTATTACAGTAAGACAACATCAGAAACAGAACAGAAGCTATTTTACTCCGTATTGACCCTGAAAATCTGTGCCAGTATTTTTTCCACAGACAAGTTTAGAAATTTCTTTACATGTTAAGCTAGGGCAAAATTTATAGATCTTTGTACAACTAAACAGGGACAGTGAAACACCAGTTAAAGACAGCAAAGCCCTTGTCTGAAAGGTAAATACCACAAACAGAACAGACCCTATCTGAGCAAGCCTGGGAGGGCACTCAGCTGGGAGAGGGTGTGCACATGCAAAATCAGGTTCTCAAGTTTTGACCACTAGTGATGAATCCTACTGCTCACAGACTTCTCTCACTCCTGCAACTGCCAAAACCACATCACAGGTTTGGAAAATCTTCTGAAAAACACTTGAAAATTTTGCAGTAGCAACACTATGTGGCAAACCATCCTCAATAAGCTCTGCACTGGATGAAGGTGTCCCTTCAGATGATCTCTCATGAGGCAGCAGCCCCAACCTGTGCTGTAAGAAAGCATCTGGTAGCTCAGGAATCTAGGTGACAAGGCAGATCCAGCTAATGGGTTTACTACCAGGTAAATCACACTGGCGCGGAAAATAAGTCACGTAAGAAAAAAATACTATTGCAGCTTACATAAGAGCCAGATTTAAAACTATTCAAAGCTGCAACAGATTTTTTAGCTGATAGTTAAAAACCACTGTGTACAACATCAAAAAAACCATCCCAATCCAAGCCACTATATACCTATATACTTACAGAAGGATTGTGTATGTCTGTTCTAGTCATACTCTCTACCCAGTCAAGAGATGTGTCCTGATTTGATGCTGTCAGGGTCAGTAAAAAATGCAGAACGCCTCTTAAGTTGTACCCAAACCTGCCCCAGTCATGACAGAGACAGGTGATCCATGTGATCTAACTGATCTGTTATCTTAAAAAAGTTGTGCATTAGTAGATGGGGGTGATTCCCTTACCTGCATCCCAGTTATACTGAGGATGGCACAGCGTAGGACACAGAGACCATCTGACTGCCATAAAAAGGGAAGGGATATTTGGATTCTTAGTATATCCCAGCCCTGGAAATAAAAAATGGCAATATCCCTCGAAGCCCAGGATATTCCAAGTTCTTCCCATCCCATTCCTGCTCCTGTTCTCCACTGCAGCAAGGACATTGTAACAAGGCCAGACTCCAGAGTCTGCCCTCGCACACCTGTCACTCCAGAGCTTAAGGGAATGCTACAGTACAGTCCCCTTCCAGCTGACTACGCCCCGGTAAGGTCTGACAAGTCTTTTTGTTGTTGCATTTACTGGCACAAATATATCCAGTGACACAATTCCACTGTGTGTTCTCTTACCAGGGCAGCAGCTCACACACCATCAGTCCAGCACTTACTGTTAAAGAACTCCTCATAGTCCGTTTTCTCCACACAGCACGTGTACATGCGCAGCGCTGCCACCTTGAGCTTCTGAACAAAAAGAAGAGACAACACTTGGAGCATTCCTAACCAGAGCTGGTGAACACTGCTGGCTTTGTCCCTGAACACTGTTCCTTTGTCCCACGCTGCCATTTTCTGAAAACACTTCCTTTGAAAATCACCATCACTTGAGATTTTCAGGAGCACATTAAACTATTAGATCTGCCAGTAATGGCATGAATATAATTGATTCTGCCTCGAAAAAAAAAAAATTAAATGTTTTCCTGAATATCCTTCCAAATCCAGTATGTTAAAATACTTGATATAATTACAGAAAATATAAATCAAATGGTTTTCCTTACAGAGTCTCTGAAGATCCCAATTCACAACTCCTCGTTTCCTCCAATGAATTTAAGTGATGTATACCACTAAGAGTGTTTTGTGTAATTTAAGTTTTAAATATTAAAGAAGTCACATACCAGACACGTCCTAAAAATAGCTTCTTTTTTTTTCTAGAAAAGTGACACTTGACTGATTATAAAAGTGAGGAAGGAATCCCAAATGATGAACAACCTGAGCTATTCCTGCATGCTTTGGCTATTCTTATTTTGTTCCCAGCGTGCCACTGCACCCAAAAGACCTCCAGTGCATCATCTACAACACAGACGCATGTGCTGAAGCTTCAAAGCGCACAATAACTACTAGCAAAAATCTTAAAGAGAAATGGCATTGGATTTGGATTGCTCTGGTTTGGATTTTTGTTTTTTCTAGTGACATATACCAATGATCATCTCAGTGCTCACCATATGGCAAGGATAAGCACCCTGCATGCTAAATGGCAGTTCAAATCACCAAAGTAATTATTTGTGTCTCCTCCAACCAAAAGGAAAATAAAGAAGTTGCAACTGATTGCTGAGAAAACACAGGAGCCTATTATTTTTCTTATTCAGTAATCTTAGGCTTCTGTCAAAAATCAAACATACATCTAAACTTCTTGAAGTAAATGTTTTACATTGCTTACAGCAGTTCTGAAGGTTTCCCTTTTAAAGGAAACACTGCCTGGCCTGTGAGCAGAGATCTCCCTGGTGAGAATCACTGCCCCAGAGCAGGCACGGCTAGACATTAAAAACATATTGTAAAAAACAGTCCCCACAATCCAGCCCTTAAATAATGCAGGTAACAAAGGAGAAACTGATGAAATTTAATCATTGAAATTTAGGGTGTAGAAGAAGCGTGGGGGAAGGGAGAATAAAACAGAAAAAAGCAAGAGAAATATTAAGAAACTTCCCAAAGATCTTCTAGAGAGCACGGGCAAGGCCAAAAATTAACTCAGGTCTCTTGGGCCCTAGCCACAAAATAACTCTCTCCCAACCCAGGATCCCTAGCCAAAAGCAGGCAGTAAAGAGAAGCAATTAAGGAGAACTCTGAAATCAACACTTAGAGCTAACAAGAATCTTTATTACAACAATATGTACACAAGCACATGGGAGAGAAACTACACTCTCAAGAGGTTTAGCATCACCTGATTAAAGCAACTGATTTTAACCAAAATAACTAAGCCTGTTACAAGTCATTTATCTTTGCTTTACACTTTCTGAGGAGAAGCATGCAATCAGCAAGTGTTTCAGATCAGTCTCTCAAGAGGTGCACTCTGCCTTGCAGCTGTTTAAAGCACCTTAAAATTTCCATTATTTTTATTTTTTTATTAAAATAATTGGTTTTAATTTCAATACAACTGAGCTCAGTCCTTCTTTCAAGCTGCCTTCTCCTCTTATTCTTTCGTATGCTTCCTTAGTTCAGAGAAAAGACATTATGAATTTCATCTTTTTTCTCCCACATAAGGAACCAAAAGCATCTCTCACAAAGGTGCTCTCACTTAGTCAATGTTAACATCCATTTTATTAAAGGGCTATTTAAAAGTAAAAGGAGAAAGAGAATGACGTATTTGTGACTCTGCCCTTGTCAGCTACCACTGAACAGTGATTTGAACAGCAACCACACCATACCTCACCACTGACTGCTCAGCAGACCCTCCTGGTAAGGTTCTTACTCTGTTCTTTGGTACACAAATGAAGTGAAAATCAGTTATCTGAAGAAATTAAAGAAGGATTTAGACTCTACCAAATACAGTATTGTTGCATATGTCAATGATGGCAATACATAATGGAGGTTCAAGATCTGGATTATTAATTCCTTACATCAGAAAACAAGAATTTACATTAAAATTTATCCATTAAGTACTGCTCCTATCATAAGAAAAAAATGTGGAGTGTTTTTGGTCTGGGTTTTAGAACTATCAAACAAACAAAAGAATTATTAAATTACTGCTTTACCCATCTGTTATACTTGAGTGGTCCTGTGAACCCCATTGCTTCCATTATCCTTGTAAAAGCACCCACTTTTTCTTCAGATGGCAGCAAGGAATCTTTTGCAGAAAGATGCTGTAAAATTGAAATAGCACATATTTCAGTCTCAGCACTTAAATCTGACACATTTCAGTTAGCAAAGTTACTAATTTAACAGAGAATTTTAGGGGTTTTTTGCCTGCTTTCTTTGTTTAATGAAACAAAACACCATTTAGCTCTCCCCTGAAAATATTCCACTGGATTTCATATGTGCCATTCCTCTGTTTATGAATACAAACATTGCATAACCATTGTGATAACAACATCCCATTGGAAGCTCACATTCAAATACTTACAGAAAGCTGCTTTCCAAAATACAGCTCCTATCCTAGACTCCCATATTCATTCTAGGTGTCTTTACTTGGGTTTAAGTCTTTTGCAGATAAAATGAGCAAAAAAATCACAGAAACAGAGTAAATAAAGCTAACCTTTCATATTCCCTTTCTTCCTCTCACAGGCATTCTACAGTAATTATACAGTATACAAACCACTGAGCTCTATTTTAAAACCAATGAAGATACATGAACCCACCATTCTTACCAAAGAGCTCCCCCAGACTCTTATCCCCCTTGCCATTAATCTACAGAGTACTTGCAGAAAAACCAGATCAGCAAAGTACTTAGACAGCAATAATCTTCAGTGTCTGCAAACATGAAGATAAATGTTCTCTTCCAGACCCACTACACATGTTAAACATCCCTGGGCTGATGCTGTGGTTTTAGACCAGTGAACAGGTGGGGATACGGGAGAGAATTGGGAGGGTAAAAGTGAGAAAATTGAGGGGTTGAGATAAGGACAGTAAAACAAAAGCCAGAGACACAAGCAAAGCCAAAGGAGGAATTAATTTCTCACTTCCCCAGAGCAGGCAGATGCTAAGCCATCCCCAGGACAGCTGGGCTCCATCAGAGCAACATCACACCAATGTCCCGGCCTTCCTCCTTCTTTTCACTTCCTCCTCCTTCCTTCCTTCTTGCTTTATATGTGAGAATGATGCTGGATGGTCTGGACTGTCCCTGGGATCAGCTGTCCCCATTGTGTCCCTGCAATCACTTGGGCACTCCCAGCTACTCCACTGGTGGGGAGACAAGTGGGAAAGGCCTCGGCCTTGTGTCAGCCCTGCTCAGTAACTCAAACACACCTGGGACATCAGGGCTGTGTCCAGCACAAATCCAAACCACAGCCCATACCAGCTGCTAGGAAGAAAATTACTCTCCCCCAGCCCAAAGCAGCACAACTGGTAAGAAAACTTTATGCCATTCTGCCTCTTAGTACCCCAGCAGCAGCTATCAGTCAGCTGTAATCACCACTGATACTCCAGCAAATAATTTCCATTAATTAAGTATGCAATATACACTTTTTGCTATCAACAAATTACTCTTAACCTATCTATTGCAGATGAAGCTCCTAGATACGACTTGAGGAAATACAGCTGAGAACCATTATAACATGAAAGTAATGAGACCAGGATGCCAGCTCCAGCAAGGATTGGGAGCAGACTCTTGGGGATGACACAAAAGCAGAGAAATACAGCGCACACCACCCCAGCCTTCTGGGATGTACCTGTCCAGCTTTTGACAGACATTCCTGCACAAGAAAATGTATCTATTAATTTATTTTGTCAGGTCCAACTGGCTACACCTGCAGTATCCTGGCATTTGAAACTATTTAACCTCAGTAACACAAAGTTGTGATATGTTGGGTTTCACAGTTTAATCATGTTAAAAAAAAAGTCCCTTGTGCCTTTTTAAAATCCAACCTTGTAATTTGGACTAGATGACCTTTAAAAGTGCCTTCCAACCCAAAGTATTCTATGATCCTTGGATGCTCCCAATTTTCCCATAAGAACCTGCAAACAACTATTTCCTATCCCACGTTTCAGTAACTTTTAGTACTTTTATAGGCCAGTATCATATATACATTCCTTAGTTTAGAAGGGTCCTAAAATGGGCTATTCCCATATTGAAAGCTTTTCCCCTTTCTGATCATTCTCTATAGACTTCCTAGCACTAATATACTAGTTTCTGAAATGGCATGAATGGTAAGTTAATACATATTAAGATACAGATTAAAATACAGATCAATACTATGGACAAGTTTCTGTAATTAATTAAAAACTAACTGTAAAGGTGACAAAATTATAGCTCTGAGACAGAAACCATCCCTGTGTATATCCACACACAAGCCTGAGCATTTCAGATAAAACACTCTGCACTTGTGCACTGACCATGGATGGTTGCCAATGCCTTGAATCCTGACATTCAGGTAAATGGGGAGAAACACAGCCAGCACCATTTAAATATCTGTCAACCTCCCAGACAGTGTAACACTGCCCAGAACCTCCTGTGATACTCAGGTCCTCCTCAGAACGCTGGTCATTAAACCTGTTCACCACATCTCCCCTTACCAATATCTGCAGAGGCACATCCCACCCTCTGCCACACGTGACGGACCCAGCGATTCCCCTGACATGTATTGAGTATTTAAACCAGTTTTTACTACCTTCTCTTCAGGATTATGCAATGCAATACTCCCTGCTACACTACAAATGGCTCCTAACCTTCCATCATAACTCCATAATCCCCCTCCAGGAACTGCTCAAGGTAGAACTTGTGTCCAATAATTACTGCCACACTCACTAAATCAACATTCATCTCCTCCACAGGAATTAAAATCACACTGAACCTCTAATGAACCCAGGCAGAACTTCTCTACATGCCTCTTATCTATAAATGCATATGAAGTCTCCCTCTGTACAAGCTTTTCATTATGAAGAGAAAGTTAAAAACCAAAATTATTTCAATTCATCTGTAGTTTGTTCATCACTAAAACAATGGCTAACCAACAAGCAGGTTTTTCTGGAAAATGCCATGTTTCTTGCTTCATTCTTCTGCAAGGCAGCCTGGACTAGCTCAAGAGATGGTGAAGGGATTTAAGCAGAGAGTGCTTGTTTCAACCTATGGATAGAGGCCTGCAGCTCAACCTGCCAATGCCAGCACTGCAGCCAAATGCAATTAAATAATCCTATAAGCATCTGTAAAATCAGATCTAGGGAACGCTCGGCTGAGGAGGTGGAAACTGTAAGGTGCTTAGTTACCAGCTGGGTTAAAACCACAACACAAAGAGAGAGAGAGAGAGAGAGAGAGAGAGAGATAGAGAGAGAGATAGAGAGAGAGAGAGAGAGAGAGAGAGAGAGAAAACTTTTAAAATGTATTTTATAACTCACTCAAAACAAGATAATGAAGACACTGTGCAAGGGAGATAAGCCTACCTCAGGCTGCCTTCCCTGCTCAATACCTGAAAGGCAGTGCTTAAAGCAAACAATCATTTCAACTTTGACACCAAACATAAACTGAAACATCTGGAGTTCACCATTAATTCCAAACCACTTTCCCACCAGGACTGCATAGTCAAGTTCAGATTTCAAAGATGAGTAAGTACTTCTCTATTCAAAATAATGAAGCTGCAGTCCAAAAACCCACCTCAAACCTACAATGTTGTAAACTGCTTCCTCTCTGATCATAAATCCTGCCTGGCTTCTTACACCATGGCTATTTTAACTGGGAAGTTTCCCCATCCATCTTTCAGCCCTTGTGCCCCTCCCCTTGCCCTTTCCAATATACCAAAAGTGAATCTTGAGTCCTGCCTTGAAGATCTTCATGGCACTCCTGGTTTGTTTGAGGTACAGTCTTGTCACTCACTGCTCTCCCAGATCCACTCTCTAAGTGCTGCCTGTGCAGGGCTCAGAGCAGTGCAGGCAGGAGTGGGGATTAACGACATACAGACTCTTTGGGAGTCTGGAAAACAATTTAGCTCTGTCCATGATAAATGGTGTAATCCCTTTGTATATGCTTCAATCCCTCTCTGCAAAACGTTTGGTTTATCTTAACATCTGAAAAACACTGAAAATTGACTATAAGAAGGAAAACCCCTAGTTAAGAACTAAATACAAAGAGCAGGCAGGGTTTCTTCCCTTGCACACTTCTGATTTTACTTCATTTTTTCTATCTATGTCAAAAGAATCTATTTAAAATGCTTCTTATTATGTACCTCTAACTCCACACCAGCAAAATGCACTATTAGCTAGATAGCAAACCAGGATTATTGTTTTCATAGAAGTTTTACCTATCAATCCCTAACTCTTTTTCCTTCTGTCCTCTCATTCCTCATGCATGTGTTCTATTTTGCCATTTTCTTCACATTGGATTAACAAGATACCAGGATATTTATTAGTTGAGAGATGCTAACACCCATAGTTTAAGTTGTGAACTGATCTTACGGCATTGATTAATGCCTCAGAGAACTTCTACTCCAAGACAAAAGACAATACACATACAAGACACATAGATCACAGATCAACAAAATAGTACAGATGAACCGTAAATTATTACACACTAATCAGCTGTTATTAGTAGACTGCATGACAATTTTCAGTGTTTAGAAGATAGCGAAAATGTCACCACACATTATTCCCAAACTAAAGAATAAGGAAACATCTTGTCACTTCTAACATGTGAAAGGAACATCTGCCCCCAACACCTTGACTTAATTTCTTTCTTGTCTGCAAAGGAGCCCTCAGTCTTGTCAATGAAGCTTCACCCTGATAATCCAACTGTAATTGCATCTTCCTATGCCAGCCCTTTTTTCTGGAAAGGAACAGAATTCATTCTCCAATTACCAGACTCACTGTCCACATTACACTAAAACATCTTAGAGAAAGGCTGAATCCTCTCCTATGTGTTCTGACAAGTGTTTTGACTCCTGTCTCTGTAGAATCCCTAGCACATATGCCCTCCAACAATAAAACTTCCCAACTCTTCTCACCTTATTCGTATTGTAAAAGGATCTGTTTTGCTGTGTGATGGCTCCATTGGCTTGAATCAATCCACCACAGAATTTAGAGAGTTGGAAGGGGCCAGCCTTGTGTCTCTAGTAGAAATAATAAAATAAAGAAAAGTAATTAAGAGACAACTGACTTAATTTTACATCAACCATCCACAGTTTGCTTCCAAGTCAATTAATTCTGGCTAATCCTGAAAAACTCTGAACTCTGCATCATAAATAGCATACATTTATTATAACAACTGTTACAAACAAAATGGCTGTCTATGCTTAATGCTGCACACCACATTTTCCAGTGTTCCATAAATGTACTGATGGAATGTACTGGTAGAACACTGTACTTAAAAGCTACAGCCTCTCTGCTTTGATTCTCACACTACTTCTAATTATGGGGTTTGTCTCTTAATAAAGCATAATTGTTTTTTCTGACTTAGCAGACAAATAGCTATTTTTATCTATAACTTTACAGCCTATTCACTTGTCTTTGTGGCCAAGACTTGAGAAAACACAAATTGCTGTGTAGAAGCTACCACTACAGCCCCTATGACTTCAGAGCTCATGACTTCAATCACAGATCTAGTGCATAACAAAGAAAACTCTCAAGCAGAAACAAATGGGCTCCCCAGGAAAGAAGCTGCACACTGAACAGAACCTTCTCACAGCCTCCCAGCACACCCTATTCAGCAGTACCTTATTTATCAATTAATTCAGACAGAGTAAATATGCTGTTCAGAGCAGTCATCCCCAGATGTATACTAAATGTAGAGTAAGCCCAACTTCATTAATAATTTCACAACTGCTCATTTCCACCCCTTAGTCCCAACATCAGGTGCTACTGGTGCGAACTGGTGTTTCAACAGTAGGGTTAGCATCTATTCCCTTTTCCTACACATTTTTCACCCCTTTATTATTAACTGCTGTTACTTGATGCTCTAGTTGATTTACTCTGGACAGACACACTCTGGCACTATGCTGGCTGTCCCATAACAGTGAGCCAAACTGCAAAGCTTCCATTGGAACAGCACTAACTGTGCTGTGCAAGGTAAATATCCGTCAGTACTAGGAAGTCCAAGGCCACTGTACAGTGAAGATGTTTTATAAAATAAAGTGTTCTCTACAATAAAATACTGCAAACAGCATGCAAACATGACTGGCTCGTAACAGCTCATTTGGAAAAGTAACACCTGCATTTGGACTTCTGCATTTAATCTTCTCATTACAAATAATTTGGATCCATTAAAAGACACACCTGGACATGTAACAAGAGTGGGAGCTCACTCTTGCACCAGCAGAGAGCTCTAGAGTTGCCTTGTCTTTCCATAATACGCAGTGAAGACATAACTTTTGGAAGCCTCTTTATTGAAAAACCGCTACTTTTTCCTGGTAATTGAAGATCATTCAATTTTTCAGACACTTAACATGCTGTGATGTCTTACCTGGAAAACACTGCAGAGCATCTGCGTACAGCGGCCCGGGACTGAGGCGGTCTGTAGCAATCCACGGCACCCTGCTATCCACTGGGTCACTGCAGCCTGGCAGCTCTGCAATGGGGAGATGAGCAATGAAGAAAAGGACACAGATATGCAGAAATAGTGTAACTGTCCCTCTGCTCTCACAGGTTGTATTCATTCATATGACAAAAACAACATGGAGCTGCGTTGGAGGGGGGGCAGGGGAAAGGGTTTAGGTTGGGTATCGGGGAAAGGTTCTTTCCCCAGATGATGCTGGGCTCTGCCCAAACTGCCCAGGGAATGGCCATAGCCCTGAGGCTGCCAGAGCTCCAGGAGTGTTTGGACAACGCTCTCAGGCACAGCGTGGGATTGTAGGGGTGTCTGTGCAGGGCTGGGCATTGGACTCAATCATCCTTGTGGGTCCCTTCCAGCTCAGGATATTCCATGATTCTAACAATCTACAGATTCAACTCCCAACTTGTGCTTGACAAGAGTATAAATTTTGATTATGAAAATATTTTGCCTTCCAGTTCAAGTATGCAACCCAAGTCTGATGGCAGAAACAGATGAATGGAAGGAAATGGTGGGCTGTCTACATCATAAAACTACGCCACAACTTCTCTGTCTATATAATAAATTCAAATGCTTAAGAAACATTCTTCAGTTGACTGAGTAAGCTCTAAAAAGCCCTCATCCAAATCAGTTTTTATGCATCCTTCTCTTACTTTACTCAGGCACAGCTAAGAATTTTCATATTCCAAAAGCACATATTGTCCCCATAAATTTCAGTGAAGATAATTATTTTCTATCATGAAAATGTCAGCAATACAAGAAGAGGTGGAGCTTCTTTTTTGCCTGCACCTTTTTTCATCTTTCACCTTTTGCAATATTCAAGTTAGTACAATATTTGCCTCCTTCATACATGCACGACATTAACGTTGGAAATAATGTATGGAGATGCCATTTTCTAATAAAAATAGCTTCATTTTTGGTTGGCCACAAAGATGATTAAGAGATTGAAGCATCCAATGTATAAGCAGAGAATTAGTTTTCAGAAAGGAAGACTTCAGGGAAATCTTATCAATTTGTATTAACATCTGGTGGGGTGGGCAGTCAGACTGTCACTGGGGTGCTCAGTGAAAGGAAAAGCACAAGAGCAGCAGATCTGCCCAGAGACAAGAGGAACCAACACAAACCAACTGGAGTTCCTGTCCCCCTCCTGTGACCTGCACAGTCACTGCTGCTCCTCAGGTGTGGCCATCAGCCTCCCAGGCTGTCCTTCAACTCCAGAGCTGCACTTCAAATCCATTAAGGGAACTGATATGGGGTTCAGTTCAGAACAAAGGGAGAGATGCTGTCCCATGACAAATGTGGTTAGTATTCACTGCTACCACACCTGCTCACTTCTACTGCAGCAAGACTACTCAGTCTTCTGATCTTTGGACATAACATCACTGTCAGCAAGTGAAATTATGAGAATGATACATTTCTATCCAAAAAACCATTTCAGCCGAGTCCCACAAAGTACTTTTTGAAATAATCTAGTGTTCTGACCCAAACAGTTTGACAAACATTTCAGTTAGTAAGATGTAACCTTTTTTTTTGTGAACAATTACTACAAGATTCCAAGGATCTGACAGAACTTTTTTGAGGCTTTTTCTCATTAACATGCCCAGGTTATGGCTTAGAGATTGAACATACTGAGGTTCAGAACTGCTGAAAAGCATAAACACAACAAAATTGGACAGAGACATATGAAAACAAAAAATAAGCATAAGCACACTTAAAAACTGAGATGTGATAAACAATCCAAATCAGTAATAAAGAAAATAGACACCAGGAGATAGCAGAGAATATGAGAAGCTAAGGAATTTTCTCTAAGCCAGCATCACTTTGCAGAACACAGCCTTCCTTTCAAATTACAAGTGCTTTTGGTTCTCCCCTGGGCTCAAAGAGTATGTCCCAAGCCTAAACTGAACAGGATTACTCAAGAATAGTCTGTAGACAGCTGCCTTGTCAAGACAGACATGAAAGAATAGCACTAGTCTTCTAAATCCTCTTGGCAACCTTTCAGAAAGTCTTAGGAAGCACACAATCTACTTGTCAAGGTATCTTGGGCAAAAGCCAGATTTATCATAATGCCAATATTAAGGAGCAGAACTGAAATGTCAGGGCTGTATCATATACAAGGAGCTTAAAGTCAGACAAAACCCAAATTTTCCTTACTTCCAGCAGAAGGAAGAAATAAAGAAAGTTTAAAGACTCGTTTCCATAAACTTAGGAAACCACTAAATTCTAATGCAGAAACAGGTGCTGAGAAATGCCAGGGATGAGCAGTTCTTGAGCTGAAGTCAAGCATACTTCAGATTACAAAAAATGGCAGGTAACTACATCATCTCCTTTCTAAAGAGAAACCTTTCTGGTCAGGCTGAAAAATCCAATCAGCTTACTTTGCCACATGAATGCCAGCAGCAGCTGGCAGAGGAGCTGCCCAGGGAAAGGTAAGCCCAGCAGGCAAATTCTTCCCCTTCAGAAGCAGTTTTCATTGCAAACCCTGCCCTGGGGGTGCTGCTCCACAAACAGCTGAGCCCTTCTGGTGCCTCCCTGCTTCCCTACTGCTCTCCCTGCTCCCCTCCTGCCTGGCTCCCCCCTCCCTGCCTGCTGATCATCGATTCTTTAATGCTTTCAAACTGCACAACCTGTTGTCACTGTTCTGCTGCTCCAGCACTTGGACCACGGAGGCCAAGAAAAAGGCAGGCAACCGAGCAAGGACAAAGCACAGAGAAAGGTCAGGGGTGGGAGGAGAAAGTAGGAACTCAAGGTTGCTGCATTTCAGCTGCTCTCGGCAGGTTTGTGCTTGGCTGCTGTCATCTTGATATTGGAAAGGGCAGGGCTCAGCATGACTGGGGAAACCACATACCGAGCCATCGGCTCAGGGTACCTGGGGGACTAATTTCATAAGTGGATATGGCCCCCATATTAAAGGCCTTTCCTGTTCCTGGGACATCTGTCACCACTTAGCAGCACTGGCTACGCTGTGTGGTGATAGAAGATCATACCCAGGTACAAAATTCCTGGACAATATGCTAAAAAGAGGAACTTTGCCACAGATCCTTCAAAGGCTAATAGAAAAAAAAAAACCGCACACGAATGGGAAAGAAGAAAGGAGTGGAGTAGTTGGAAACCCACACTTTCACAGGAACCCAAACACTTCCAATGTGAATCGCAGAACCACTAGGGCTTGAAAAGCCCTCTAAGATGATCAAGTCCAACCATTACTAAACCATGTCACCAAGTGCCATATCCACATGGTGTTTGAACACTTCCAGGGATGGTATCTCCACCACTGCCCTGTGGTAGTGCCAGTGCCTGAGCAGTAACACAGGAATTGGAATTTTTACACTATCCTTCCTATCAAACAGCTTCAGAGTGAGAGAGGAAGGTCCCATAAAGGCAACGCTCACCCATTAGGACACATACTGAGCCCAGCAGAGGAGTCTCACTGGTGGGCATGTGTCTCCAGTTCCCACCAGGAGCCCAAACCCTTACACAACAGAATCACAGCACCACCAATTAAGTTGGAAAAGAACTCTGAGATCATCGAGTCTCTGAGATCACCGAGCTCAACCTATGACCGCAACACCACCATGTCAACTAGACCAGGGCACAGAGTCCCTTAAACACCTCCAGGGATGGTGACTCCACCACCCGCCTGGGCAGCCCCTTCCAATGCTTGACCACCCTTTCAGTGAAGAAGTTCCTCCTGATGTCCAAGCTGAACCTCCTCTGGCACAGTTTGAAGCTGTTTCTTCTGATCTTTCTTCCTTGGGAGCAGAACCCGAACCCTTCTATCTGCACCCTCCTGGCAGGGAGTTGTGCAGAGCAAGAAGTGCCCCCTGAGCCTCCTTTTCTCCAGGCTGAGCCCGCCCAGCTCCCTCTGCCACTCCTGGTGCTCCAGCCCCTTCCGCAGCTCCGTTCCCATCCCTAAAGACGCTCCCACCCCTCAGTAACTCTTCTGCAAACACAAACTCCGCAGGAAAAGCTCGCCCCGCTGCTTCGCCAGACATCGGGTGCGAGGCCACAGAGCAGGAAGCGGGAGCAGCCCCCACTGACACCCCTGGGGCTGCGGAGGGAGGCCGCCACGGGGGCGGCGCGGGGACAACTCCGGCTGCACAGGCCGCTCGCCCCCTCAGCACCAGAGCTCTCTCCCCTCCTTGCTCCCCTCCCTCCTCCCTTCACTCACCAGGGCCCGCGCCAGCGCCGCCATGAGTCCCCGGCGCCGCTTCCGCCGGCGCGGCCCGGCCCCTTCCGCGGCAAGCGCCGGCCGCGGTGGTGCCGTGCCCCGCGGCACCGGGAGCCTTCCCCGGCGTGAAACGAACCGATACTGGCACGCTCGAGAGAGTAAGTATGTGATGGTGTTTCCATGGAAAGGAGAGCGCCTTCCCCTCGTATTCAAAGCGCAGGTTATAAACTACCCATGGGAGGTAAATGCTAAGGAAGCTTCCCATTTTGACCATTCTGTAACGCCTTGGCAAGTCACATTGTCAAAGGTCAGACACTTAATTTCACTGCTGGAACCGAAGCCCCTCAACAGTGGGGGGCTCCAATGAGCCGAAGGGTGTCCCTGCATTCCCCACTCTCACACAGTCAGACCAGGTTTCCCACAGCAGTCTATGTCTCGTTCCACAAAACAATTCATTTGCGGCGCAGGAACACAGAAACAGCCGGTGCCTCCAGGAGGGACTGTGAACCCCTGGGCTGTTCCGCCTTCACGGTCCGAGCACAGCAAAGTCTCAGCTCTTCCTCGCGAGTCTTTGGCTCCTGTCCTCCTCTCCGTGTCCATCCACTTCCCTGGCTCCTGCTGTGTTTCTCAGTGTCATCACGTGGACCTTTCTTTGTGCCCTGTGTTAACCAGAGGCTGGCAGCTCATGGCTCCCACCCAGAGCTCAACCTGCATTTCAGTCTGCAGTTTGCAGGCCGAGTTACCTGGACCAGATTTATTTCTCAACAGCAAAGCCTAGCAACATTTTCTGACCTCTCACATCTTGTGTAGGAGCAATCCCTGGAGCAATTCAGTTTTGGAGCAAATTTTGCAACCAAATTGCAGAGGTCCAGCCCAGAAAGTGAATCAAAGCACCTTTCCTTGGGAAGGGAAACACCTATTCCTCCTGCAGGTGCTGCAGGTGATCATCCGCCTAGTGGTGGTAAAAGCCAGCAAGACTCTTCTGCCTTGGCACCTTTTGTGTTTGAGCAATCTTTGGATGTATTCAGTATAAGAGGTGATATCATAAATTTTGGTGATGGACCCCTGAATGGAAATGACTGTGCTTTTCCATGGGAAGGAGAGCAAGCAGCCCCAATGTTCCAGGCACAGATGATGGGTTGCCCAACAGGAGGTAAAGGCCAGAAAGACCTTTCTTTCTTGGAACCTGTTGTGTTGTAGCAATCCCTGGATGTGTTCAACCTTGGAGCTGAGTTCCTGATACCAAACTGGGATCTGCATGTAAATGACACCACCTGTCCTTGAGAAAGGAAGCACCTAGACCTGTTCTTGGTGCTGCATATGATCATCTGCCCAATGAAAATAAAGGTCAGCAAGATTATTTATTTCAGCGTTGTGCAAACCTGGGAGCTTGGTGATATTCAACAAATCCAGCATGCCCTAGCAGAATTTGCACCACATTTTTTAGACACAGAAATTCAGAGTTAGTAACTTCCCAAGTGCAGCCCCTCTATTAGAATAGGTTAGTAGTTTCCATACAGTTACATAACCCAGGAGCCTTTTTGACGTGTAGGCATGATGTAGGTATTACAATGAACATAGTTCACCTATGGGATACATGGACCTTGAGTATTTTGCCAGGTTAGCAATGTAGACATAGACATACATCAACATCTTGATTTATTGTGTCCTTAAAGCTTGTTAGTTATAGGATGTCCATAGGTAGGGAATGCTCCTGCTCCCTGTTCCACTGGTGGGGTCTCCTTTCTTGATCATTAGGCTTGAAAGTATAGAAAGATCTTATACCAAAGAACATCCTGACTTAAGATAATCTTGACATATTCTACATTTTTGCAACAGCATGGGAGGCTCCAGGTCTGTGCTGGGGTTTGGTTTGGAAGGGGCAGAGGCAGCAGATCTGTGTCCGCCCGCTGCTGTCAGCCATGTCTTGGGGGACAGTGGCTCTGCCCTAGGGTAGCAGGGAGAGCAGCATGGAAACAGCGGTAGCGCCCATGGCTGAAGTTGGTGAGGCCATCCTGGCTGCCTCAAGCATCAGTGTGAGCCTGCATAGGTGTCAGCTCTGGCACAGTACCAGGAAAACGTGGCAGAGTCCCTCACCCAGAGTCCCCCAGAGCCAGCAGCTTGCTGTCAGGAGCCATCCCACCTGTCCCTGCTGCATATTCCCTGCCAAGAGCCATCCCACCTGTCCCTGTCACATGTTCCCTGCTTCTGGCTAATGCTGGCACCAGCTTTCATGAGGCCACAGAGTGAGCCTGAGCAGTGACCCAACAGGGTGAAGTGAGCTAGCTTGTTTTGCCAGGTTAGGCTGAATCTGGATCACATCCACATCACCTCACAAATGCCAGTGCTGGTGCAGATGTGAGCAGCAGCAGCTGGGGCAGGGAGCGAGGCTGTGTGGCCAGCGGCAGCGCTGGCTCAGAGGGCTTAGGGAACTATAACATTCTCCTCCTCTCTTTCCCAGCATGTTAACTGGGATGTCAGCTTCTCAAGAGGGCAGTAGCAGCTGCTTTAATGGACCTGAAACTTCACAGTAGTCCTTAGAAATCTTTCATATGTTCTTAAATATCAGGCCTCAGGGGGCCAATGGAATCACCTGTCTGGACTTCTTATCCACAGGCATCACAGTTCCCTGTGCTTGCAGCTGGTCTTTTCTGAGATGTTCTGACTCCCCACAGCTATCTGCTGAAAGGGGTTTAACTGTGTCTGACAAGTTTAGTGAACAAGTTGTTCTGACACGAGGCAGGATGTTGAACAATGCAGGGAACTGTGGGATCTCTGTTGGGGAAATGCTACATTTCATTTTGTTCTTGTCCCTGCAGTGAATTCCAGGCAGGAAGGTTAAAGCTGGTTTTGATGTTTTATATTTGCTTAGCTGCCCTTCATGCATTATACTCAAACCAATATTAAATACCATTGCTAGCAGCAATTTTTTTTGTAGGAAGGCAGTGGAGAGGAGTGATTACACTTTTCTGAACCCTCTTTGCCATTAATGAGTTACAGCCATTAAAAATGACAATACTCAAGAGGCCCTAAAGTGTGTAGTCATGCAGAGAAAAGGCTCTTGCCACCAGCAGTGTGTCTCAGTGGTGTGACATGGTCTGTCCACCACAGTGGACACTTTCCAACTTAGAGCTGTGTCTGATAAATATTGACACTTACCTGGGTTTGTGTTAGTCCTACCTAATGATGTACAGAAAGGTTCTGACACACTTCAGTTGGAGAAAGTTACTGTCCCACCTAAGATTCCTCTGCCTGTCCCTGCTCCATGTAGCACCAAGCTCTTTGCCTGTCAGTGTGTCTGAACACAGCTCTGTGAGGGAACAGAACAGCACAGCCTCTGATGGGACATGAACCCAGAAGAGTTGGCTGTGGACCTGAGTTTCAATTTTAGTTTCAGTTCTGAAAGGATTCCCTCAGTCAAAGCACTGGCAATTTATTCCCCTTTACATACATTTTTGCTGTCCTCAAGCTCCTCCACTCAGCTCTGCTCAGTGGGCAGCTCCACAGTGGTGTGGGTCTTACATCTGAAATAATGAATCTTCTATGTGGAAGATTCCCTCTTCCTGGGAGACTGTCACCTGAGGTCACTAAAGGGGCTGAGAAACTTGCTGTCATGTGTTTTCTGAAACATGTTGGGGAACATCAACAGTGGCCTTGGGTGTTCATGTGGCTGAACAGGAAAGAAGGATTAGAAAGAATATAATGATGTTTAATGTATATAATGAAATATAAAATAAATTTCTTATTATTTATAATACTAATTCATTTATAAATACATTATATTTAATGGGCCTCCTGATTTGGCCTCAATCCTGTCTTCTCTTTAACCTCTCCCAGGCTGGTTTGGTGGTTGTTACTACAACTCTCTTTCCTATTTGTCCAAATTAGCAAGGAATGATAAATAACTTTTAAACAAAGGCATTTAAATATTTGATCTTCCTGTTCTCTTCAGTCCTCATCAGCACATGTTTCTTTTGAATGTTAACATAGCACATGCTCTTCCTGTTTTCACACAGAAAAGCAGTCTGATCATTTTTATGCAGGCCTGTGCTTTTATATTTTAAAATGTTGAATATGCAGGTTAACTGACCATCTTGAAATAAGGTCCTGTAACAACATCTTGTATTTTTCTCTTCTTGGACACATGAAGAATCAAAATCAACTTGATAAGGTAATTGTTAGCCCAACATTTGCTGTGGGGAGCTCCCTCCTTCTGCAAAATAAACAGCTTTAAATCAGGGCAGAAGTACAAATCTTTCAACTTCAGTCTTTCATCTGCTCATTCTCAAATTCCTGTCTAAGTAAAGATTTTAAATTGTATTGGTTTTCCTTCTTTAGCACCTGCTCCTGCTTCTACAGAAGTAAAGTCAAAGGAATCTCATGGTCATGTGAGGAAAAAGAATCTGTCCATGTTGCCTGGGACAAGCAGGGCTGGGACATTCTAGCTAACAAGGAGGAAAATAGTCCATATGGGTATTCCAGGTCACTCTGGAGATCATGATAAAGAGAAACCAAAAAGAAAAAACTCAGTTCAAGTCCAGCAGGTCTTATTAAGTCTGGTTGTGTGCCAATAGTGCAGAACTGCCAGCTGGCCCCCACAGCTACGTGAGTTTCCCAATGCTCCAGGTTCTGAAAGGGTTGTTCTGTATGTACCACTGGAGCCAGTGTGGACCTGGCACTGCATCCTGTCTCATGCACTCCTTTAGGACTGGAAGTGCAGATCAGTGATAACGTATACATTGGAGCACTGGTATATGTGGATTGACTCCTTCCAGAGCTTTTCTGGATGTGTCTGCACTGCTCTTAGCAGAACTCCGAGTTCCAGCAGAGTGGTGAGGGGCCATCTGACCGCACAGGGAAACACAGGTTCACTGGATTCCGGTCTCTGGCTGTTGCTGAAGGAAAAGGGCATTTCTAAGCTTGAACTGGTATTTCATAAACAAATTTGTCATACTTTGCTCTTGCAAAATTTTTCTCCTTTCATATGGAGTAAATCTGAGGGTTTGTTTTTGAGGCCAAGTCTACCCTTAGGAATATGTTACAAGCTGAAAAAGGACTTTTATTCTATTTTAGCAACATAAAGGTGATTAGTTCTCCTCATAAGACTCAGTTTGGAGTGTCAGTGTGCATACATTTTTCTATTGGCATTTCTCAGGAAAAATGCTATTTAAAAATATGAAATTAAGATGTAGTTTTCAATAAAGATACAATGCTCACAATTTACTCTGGACCTTAAAAGGTTTGGCAAGTATGGAGATCAGTTCCCTGATCTGGAATTCCTTGGCTAGAGGTGCAAAGCAGTCCTTGCTCTGGTCTCCAGAAGGGAGTTACCCCTCTTCTGCACCAGTGCTGCAAGAGGAAAACCAGACATGAAGCAGAACAGGCTTCTCAGTGCTGCACCTCGCTGAGTTTGGTGAAGCCTGGCAAGCACAACCTGAACTCCATGGCTGAACTGTTCAGGAGGAGTAGAAATAGGACCTGGTTACTTTTTCCAGGCTTTTATATCCCAGTGGCTGCTGTTACTGTTAAATATGATAAACCCCTATTTGTTCACGTTAGCCAGCCATCAATACTCCCTATTTGCTGGGCAAGCCGAGGACGTTCCCCTCCCCACCTGTCAAATCTGGAGTGTGCTTTGGCACCCTGCCACTTCAGAGCCTCAACGACTTGAGCAGAAATGAGACATCCCAGTACTTAAGCTGCCTCTGTTTCATGAGCTTTTCTTCCCATCTGTCTGCTTTCAGAAGAAGAAAGTGTTTGCTGGTCAGAGAGGTTTTCCACTTGCGCCTCCTTCAGCTTTCCATTACCTCTCTGAGGTTATATGGGGTGCAGGGCTATACACTGTACTGTACTATATGCAGAGGTGTTCAGACTTAATTTATTCCCTTCTCCTGGATAAAGATTATTGCAGCTGTGTGTTTTGGAAAACTATCAATGAAGGGAGTTCAGCTCATACAACACACTTTCAATAGGGTACTGTACTCTATATTTCCAGGTTCTGTTTTAATTACACTTGCATATTACCTTGGAGGAAGCTGAAATCTGGAAAATGTTTTCTCATATACCATGTCTTAAACCTTCCTGACCTTCTGTTTTATACCAAGTACTTTTATGTTTGTGATGAAAACCGTATAATATGTGGCAAGGTCTTGCAATCTGGGATAATCTGCCAGAGACTGACAGCCCTTCCTAGCAAAGACTGAGCAATTCTAACTGAGAAATGTCCCCACCATCCCTCATCCTACCACCTTCCAGCAGTCATTCCTTCTTCCCTCCCTTCACATGACTCCCAACAAGAGCCCCATGCTGTGAATAGGGCATGCAGTGGCAGGGAGAGGCTCCTGCTCCTCCGAAGAATCTTGAGGGACTGAGTTACAAGATGGCTCATGCAGTGTCAGTGCCCTGCCCGTATCCCAGAAAAACAAGGAAAAAGCCCAGACTCATTAGAGGGGCTGTGTCCAGCAGTGCAGTCCTACAGCTTCTCAGAGGCTGGTGAGCCAGTGCAGCCCAGGAGCTCTTGGGGTGCTTGAACAACTCCTCCTGGGCCAGGGAACAGATGCTGTTTGGGATGTCCATACTACCTCACTGGGTACCACTGGGAAAAACAAACAAAACAAAACAAAACAAAACAAAACAAAAAACTAAAAAACCAACAAAACAAAAAAAAACCCAAAAAACCCTATGTCCAGAATTTAAACCTCCTCAAGACAACTGGCACTGTGCTGGGAGAGCATGGCATTGGTGAGAATTCCAGCATGGCATGTGCCCTCTGCCAGGAATAAGTAGGTTGCAAGCAGGTTACAGAGGTGCCCTACGGACTCACAGCAGGAGGTGCAAACCTCCAGTGATCTGAGAGATCTGAGAGCGTGTGCTTCCCAGGGCTGACAGCAGAACCAAATGTGTAAGAACCAGGCATCTGGTCCAGAGCAGCTTTCAAGCAAACTTTAAATCCATGCCAAAGAGAGCACATCTTGATTTTCACATCCTTGGGTTGTCCAGATAATGTCCCGGGACAAAGGGTTTTAGCAAATATATGTGAGTAGCAGAGGGTTTGTCAGTCCCCTGCCCAGCTCTTGAAGCCCAGCACCTCACAATTCCAGAAGTACAGATTGCTGCCTGCATCCTTCTTCTATGACTTCTTGAGGAGCTCGCTCCTCCTGGAGGCATGGGATGGTGGCAAACCCTGCAGCCTGGGACCTTGAGCTCTGCTCTGGAGCCTGGCACTTAGTGGGCTTATGAGGTCCCACCTTCACTTGTCCCAACACCTCATCCTAAAAAGCAAAGTAACTTTTACTTAATAATGAATAACAGGAATTACATAAACCATGTCAAGCAGAGACTTTTTAGTGGCACTGAACTGGTTTTTAACTCAGCTGTAAACAGTGATTTTCAACTCTGAGGCAAGAACTTATAAAATGGAAAGCTTTTCATTAGAAAGCAGTGATTATGGAAAAGCAGGGTTGGTCATAATAGAAAGCTGATTCTGAGCTCCTAACATGATGCTGGAACTGAGAAGGAAAGCTGATCCCCAGACTGTAAAGGTCAAAATCCAGTAAAAGTAGAAAGTTAGTAATGCCTCTGTGGTGTTGATGAGACTGTTACTGCAACATTAAATGAGTTCTGGTGTTTACATACTAAAAGTATTTGGAGAAGTGAGAGCTGAAAGGAAAAAACCCAAGAAGAAAAAAAATCTGGTAATGGAGGTGCATAGCAAAAGCAGAACAAAGTCGATCGACCTCTTCCACAGAAAATAAGAGAAAAACATTCATCACAGTCTGCACAGGTAGAACAATGCCCATGGGAGTAAGTTTTTTCATACAGCAGACAAAGAAGCCAATTCAGTAATTCAAAGTAGAAACTGGACAGTAAGTAGAAATAGCTGCTTATTAAAAAATGAAGTGCTAATATTCCCAGAATTAGCTTAGAGCTGAATGTGGTGAGCTTTTAAAAACTTTTGGTCTTTAAATCAATCCTGGATCTCTCTTTCCAAATATGTAATACCCACCTATTACACAGAGTCATTTAATTCTACTGAACTCTAAATATAGGGTCTTTAAAAAAATAGATGGGAAAAGAGATACCACGTCAGACAGCCATGCTCCTCTAACAGGACAGTGGCCAACCCCTCGTAAGTCTCACTGGTTTGAGCCACAATGTCCCATTATACCAGTTTACTCTGAGTTTTGGGCTTCATGTGGAAGAATGGTTTTGCCAAGTTAGACCATGGATCCCATGGAGCTCATCTTCTATAGGGAACAGCAGATCCCTACAAAGAAAATAAAGACAGGACAAATGTGCAGCAAGGTTTTCTTGACAGAGCTTTTGAACTTCCAGCTGCCAAGGGCTCAGAAAGTCCCATGGACTCGTGGTCAGCAGCTTTTCATGGCTTTTTCTTCCTTTTTATTTTTTTTTAAACATATACAAAATTTATCATCCAACCAGAGTGTACTCAGGACTTCTGCAGCTGGGCAACCGTAAGGGAATCAGTGTCTTTGTGCTTGCTTCAAGGCAGTCCTGAACCTCTATCTTTTGGTGTACTGTGGTTCTTGTTTGGGAGAAAATTTGCTCCCAGTTCACATTCTTAGTCCTCACCACTTTTCCTTCTTACCCCAGACACCTTTCACTGAAGGGCTCCAGTCTAATTACCTCTCTCACTGATCCATATCTCCTGTCCTTCTTACTGCCCTTCTCCAGCACTTTTGTATTCCAAAGTGTTTCAGAGTTGTGTGCAGTAATTGCATATTGTCTTCTCGTTTATTCTCTATTTCCCTCTCAGTCATTCCTAAAGTTGTATTTGCTTCCCTCATTGCTGTAAAAACTGAGCTGACACTTCAGAGACTCAGAAGTAAAATTTTTTACCTGGGGTAAGCAGAGCTCATCAGGCCAAATGATCCTCATTGTTCTTCTTGCCCTTATCACCTGCAAACTAAATTGCCATCCTTCAACCACATTATTAGATTCAGTCACTATCAGCAGCCCCATAATTTGCTTATGATTGCCAGTTCAGAGCAGTCACCCTTCAAAGTAATGAATTAAGTTCCTTTCCTCTTGAGACTCCCAAACCTCTGGAATTTCCCCAAAATCCAAAGATTTATTAAAAATCAGTAGGCTTACTGGTGCAGGTTAAATGTTTTAAAACTCTGACAATGCCAGCACATGCTCCTGATCATTTTCTTATCTTACTGGCATGGGGAATATTTCATTACTGTTTCAAGAAGTGAATTATTCCTTATGGCTTTTTCTCTTACCAAAAATATAATGTTTTGAGAGACAGATAGCCCTACTGGGTTTTGAGATAAAGAGCAGGTCAATTTTCTAGAATTCCAAAGATTCAATTTATGTTTAAAGTTTCTGTGCCACTGGAAGATTCCTTCTTATATTTTCTGGAGTTTACTGATCAAATATTATGCTACTGCCAGTTCTCAAGTCCTTTCTTTCTCTCCTCTCTCCTGCCTCACTCACAGTGTTTCTTGCCTGTGTCTTGACTAATCCAGCAGCTGTTCTCACAATGTTCCTGAACCACCAAGCTGTCTGTAACCAGCTGTTTACCTAAGAACACAGGAAGTAAAACAATCAGTTAAATGTAGAAGCATGTACTTTAAGTCCTTCCTCGAGGTCATATCAGCTATTCCCCAGAGGGTGTACAGGGGTAGGTGTCTGTCTCAGCCCTGTTTTACAATCTGTCCAGCTTCATGCTTGTGGAGCACAAGTAGGAATGTGACTTTCCCAGTAGCAGTGGGAGACATGGGGATTTCCCCCTCCTGGTGCCTCCAGCCAGGCAGAAGTGCAGCAGGAAAAAGGAACTGGGCCCAAGCTCTCATCACCTTGGCAATTAAAAAACCCCCCAACAAACACAAGGACTCTTGTGTTTCATAAGTGCCTCTCCACTCCCTTTTTCTCCTGCACAGTAAGATCCTCTTGTGCCTGCAGCTGAATCCCAACAGGACAGAGGGACCCAAATACCAGTAATTGTCCCCAGCCAGGAGGCTCCTTTGGGACACTGTGCCTAGTGTTACTCACCAGTTCCTGCCTGGCACAGACGCTTCAGCTCACTCTCCCAGGGCCTGGCTCTTCCCTCATGCTTTTGAGAAAGCTGGTTACTTTAGTGCTCTGAATCAGCTGCTGGAGCCAAGGGCTGCTGAGAAAAGCACAAAAATGCCAAAGTTAAGCACTTCGTAAAGTCCAGAGCTACCTTTAATCCCAGGCTGCACGTGCCTAGGAAGAAGACAGACTGCTTGTGCCTGGGACCCAGCTATGACATCTGTGATCCACCTGAAGGTCTCATAAATGAAAGTCCCTCATCCTCCAGACTCTAACCCTTGTGGGTTTGAACTCCCACCACAGCACACATGGCCATAGTCAGTGTTGTGGGGAAGTTACTGCTGGTTCAATGCCACTGTCAGAAGTTATTTGCATCTGCTGAGCTTCTGAAGTATTGTACCAGCAAAGGTGTGGCCAGCAGGACCAGGGCAGGGATCATCCTCCAGTGCTGGGCACTGGTGAGGCTTCGTCTTGAATCCTGAGACTAGTTCTGGGTCCCTCATGACAAGAAAGACATTGAGGGGATGGAGCATGTTCAGAGAAGGGCAATGGATCTGGGGAAAGGTCTGGAGCACAGTTGTGATGACAAGAAGCTGAGAGAGCTGGTTGAGCTCAGTCTGGAGAAAAGGAGACTCAGGAGGGGAAGGAAATTGTAGCCAGGTGGGTGTTGGTCACTTCACCCAGGTAATAAGTGAAAGGACAAGGGAAAACAGCCTCAAGTTATGCCAGAGGAGATTTAGGTTGGATATTGGGGTAAATTTTCTCATGAAAGGGGTGGTCAGTTGTTTAACAGGCTGTCCATGGCAGTGGTGGAGTCACCATCCCTGAAGGTGTTCAAAAAATGTGTGGATGTGGCACCTGGGGACATGGGTTAGTGGTAAACCTGGCAACGTTGGGTTAAGAGTTGGACTCCATGATCTTGGAGGTCTTTCTCCAAGCTTAACAATTGTGTGATTCCATGATCCAGCAGCCCACTCCTGTGTTAAGCCTTCAGGAGCTTCTGGCATAGATCTCTCGGGAAAGCCCCGGAAGCCACTAGCATGGGAAGGACAGACAAGTGATAAGAAAGAATTACTTGCACCAAGCCCTCAGAATAAGGTTTTTTTTTTTTAATCTGGTAAGCACACAGAGAGAATCATAGAATCATTTAGGTTGGAAAAGACCTCTGAGATCATTGAGTCCAACCTTTGTCTGATCCCCCTACCTTGTCAATTAAACCATAGCACTGAGTGTTACATGAGGTTGTTTCTTCAACAGCTCCAGGGATAGTGATTCTACTACCTCCCTGGGCAGCTCCTGCCAATGCTTGACAACTCTTTCTGTGAAGAAATTCTTCCTGGTGGCTAACCTGAACCTCCCCTGGCGCACCTTGAGTCTGCGTCCTCTTGTCCTGGTGTTTGTCACCTGGGATGTGTGTGTTCCCCCAGCAGCACTGCCACCCACCCAGCTCACGTACACTTGGAGGTGCATCCACTCTACAGTTCCTCCTGTGTTTGCCTCACCTTAACATTCAGTCTTCCAACCAGCCTCAGCCCCTGCTGTGGGGGCTGCCTGTCTGTGTGCCCCTGGGAGCCACTTATCCCCAGGTCCTCTCCAGCAGCCCACATTCCCTTAGAGCACCTCCTCCTGCTTCTCCCCTCACTGCCTTTAGCCCTTAAATCCTCCCTAGCTGGGTTCCTGAAACCTGATCACCAACCTTAGGAGTTAATGACTTCTTTGCCATCTGAAGTTTATGAGCCTTCTTTCACTTTTGCAGAAAAGAGAGCTGTGGGGAAGGTATCCATCCCCTTCTCTCAGCATGGGAAGGACCCAAGTTGTGTTTCTCTTCTAAAATTCCTGGAAAAAGATTAATGTTTTGAGGGCATTTTGAGGACTCATAAATTTGTATGAGCAAACTGAAATGTCTCTGGTTTTATCAGTTAAAGCCTTATTTCTGACTTTATATCACAATCAATGGCATTGTGTGAAATCAGGCAGATGGAAACTGGATGTGCAGAAGCAATATCTTCATTTTAATTCAATTTAATTAGTTTAATGGCATTTCTCTGGCAGTATGATGGGCAGAGGCTGCTCAGCCTGGATTCCTGGAGGGCAAATAATGGCTTAAGATATTATATCAAATAAATTCTGAGAGAAAAAAACAGTGAAAGAACATTTTCTGTCCCCTAGCAGAGGGTCAGCCAATTAATCACTGTTATTGTTGACTAAGTATTTTTTTTTTTTGACAGCTGTGCCCTTCAAAATGACATCAGGGAAAACTGAATCCATTTGCATTATTTCAGCTGGCCAAATCGCTGCAGAAAGTTGAAACTAGTTCTGAAAAAAAACAACCAGGCAAACAGGGACATCAGTGAACTCAGAATGCCAGAATAAATGGGCTATTCGGAGCACTCAGCAAAGTGCATTCAGTGGTCCGTATTTACTGTTTTTCAAAAAATGTTAAGATTATTGTTTATTGGATTTGTTGAGAAACAATGAAATCTCCTGCAATTTTATTTTTAAATATCATTTTACTACCCAACAGCAATAGTAAATCCATAAAATAACATGATTGACCAGGACTATGGAGTAAAAAAAAATATTGTTTGCTTTGTACATTCTTATTAGTCTTGGCTAAGATGTTATAAAAGCAGTATCTTTTAACACCTTTTATTATACAAGGGTCAAGGGGTTTTTATGTTTCTTCAAGAAAGCTTCCAATAGCCCACATAGCGGGTTCCTGCATCTTTCATATGGCTGCTGTATAAACAAGCCCATTTTACACAGGAAATGACATAACCATGTAAAAGTGTACACGGAGTTTAGGCACATATTCAAACACTAATGGGAATGCATTGTTTTCAATGGCATACTTTTATGTTTACCTATTGAGCTTAGTACCCATATTTTAGCCAAATACAACAAAAATTATCCACACATACCTGTCTTATAGTGTACTGTTTATTTGAAATTTGGACCTTCACAAAGACTCTCATGGGACAGATAATGACCCTAAAAAGTAAATACACATGAGGCATTCTCAGTGAAAGAGTGAAACCTGCCATCATAAAGGTGGAAATCTAAACTTTTAACCTGTATTGCTTTACAGCTCAGGTTTCTGCCATCCAATTGCTCACACCAACTCACCCATGGGAAAAAAGCCGTAACAATAATTTAGGGTGTCTATCTTTGCACATTATATAATGACTTGGCTAAAGAAAGTAGTGCCAAACTCCTGCAGTCATAGAATCACAGAATCACTCAGGCTGGAAAAGGCTTCCACTAAACCACATCACCAAATATCATATCTGCTTGTTTGCTGAACTTCCATGGATGGGTGGCTCCACCACTTCCTTGGCCAATGTCAAGGTTCCCTGTTTCTCTCCAGTTTCTGTGCTGAGTGTCAACTCCAGGGTTGCTTTATTCCTAAACCCCTGAGTTTGGAGGGGAGTGAAGACTGAGTGAACCCTGCCTGGGTGTTTCTTTTGGGCTCATCCATGCCATTCATGTACCTTGGGAAGTTTCAATGCCTGTTTCTGTCCACATGCCAGGTAACTGAAACTGCAGATTGCCATGCAAGGTCTTGACAAGATTGGCAACAATTTGTGAGAAGACAAAAGTTTGTGCCAGGAGATTCCAATGCCTCCAACAATGTACCAATAAAGCACCTATAGGCTAGTACACATTTACACCATGGGCAAAGTCACTAGAGCATTCCAGAATAAAAGACCGTTGAACTGCAATTTCCAGACTTTTCAAACAATTTCAAAATGTAACTGCAAAAGAGCACTCTGGACATCATAATACTGGTTTATAACTAATGGTATAAACCAAGAATGCTCCAATTTAGACCTAAAAGTGAAAAAACCCTACCTTATTCCTATGCCCACTATTATAAACTCTTCACTTTAGAACTGAACCAAACTTGAGCAGTGCCAGTTCTGTCCCTTCTGGATGTCACCACATTTGAGAGACCACCCAAACAAGCTGAATATCATTTTACCGCCTAACCCTGACACTTGGGCTTAAACTGCTTCTGTTTTGGCCAAAGCCATTTTTGAAGCAGTAATTATCCATTATGATTCCAGCATTTTACTCTCTGTAGTTTCAAATTTGTATAAACTGATATTGCAGACCTATTGGTGGTTTGCTTTTTTATTTTCCTTTCTAGATATAACTCTCACCAAGCAGAATGCAGGCTTTTGAATGATTACCAAAGAGTGTTTTTTAAGACTTTAGTTTGACAGTATTTCTTTTAATTTTTCCTTAGATCATACTGTTTGCTTTGGAATAATTGCAAAACCTTGGCATATTTTTCCATTTAGATACTGATACATACTCAATTTAAATACCATTTACCTGAGTCTTTATCTTACTTTATTCATGCATTGAAAAACTCATACAAGGACAGCAAGAAAGAACCTCAGAGGTTTACACCTATTAGATTTTTGAAACTTTCTATCATGACCAGCCTCACCAGGACTCTCAGGCTGGTCACCAGCTCTGCAGTGTGAACCAAACAGGAATTTTCCTCCCCAGATTTCCAAGCTATCATGCCTCGTGTAATACCAGTGCTCCCATCCACCACAGTGGTTACAGCGCTTGATGTATCTAGGTGGTAGTGAAGCAAACTACCCTGTGCAGGCAGTCCTAATCCCAGGAGTTAACTTGTCTTATCTTAGATTTGTTTCAAGTGTATTTAAATAGGCAGTATTTGCTATTTTAAACTGATCACCCTTAGCCATTGAGGAACGTGCCTGTGTGGTTAGCAACTGGCATGGCACAGCTGTGTCTTACACATCAGAGCAGAGATTTCCTTGGGAATGTGCAAACAGCATTCCCAGAGAGTGGGAGCAGCACTTGCCAAAGTAAGAAAGGAGACAACCCTTTGTCATGATCATCTATCAAACCTCTCCAGGAGATAGCTGAAGCCAGTGCTAGAGGAAGTGCAAACACACCTGAGAACAGACAGGAGGAGGAAAAGAACTGCTTGAACAGATAGTGGTGGGGGGGGGTGGAAGCCTGAGCTGCCTTCCTGGCTTTGGACTTGGCAGGGGAGTGTTTTCCCTCCTACTGTAGCAACAGTAAAAATCAGCGGTATATAAATCAGGTTTTGTAAAGCTTAGAGTTGTCGGTTTGAAAGACTGCCTGGTGATAAGCAGTTAGTGCTGGGGGTCAGTAACTGCTGCACCTGGCCTAAGGCTCCATGAGGATGAGGAAGAGCAGGACCTGGGAAGGGACACTGAGAGTCCAAAAGGGAGATAGGAAATCCCTGTGGGCAGCCCTGACACACCAAAAAGACCCATAAAACACCCTATTTCTACGTGTCTGCTGCCCTGCATGCTGGGCATTCACCATCTGGGCAGGCGCAGCTTTCTGGTTCCCGGGTTTGCAGCAGGTGGACAGTCCCTGCAAGCAGGAAAACCGGGCAGTGTCAGCCCCTTCAAGCCAGGCAGTCTCAGTCTTTACAGGCTGGAATGGCCACTGAGCAAATTCCACAGACCAAATCTCCCTGCAGGGCTGTTCTGTATCCCTGAGCTGCAGGTGAGGGCACAGGGCAGGTCCCTTGCACAGGGGTTCCCCAGGTGTCTGGCAGCAAGTCTGCTTATCCAGATACATTAAGCTGGTTAAAGGCTGAACTGCCCAGAGAGTGCAGGAGGAAGGGTAGAGCTTTATGTCACTGTTTATGGCCATTGACCAGGAATTTAGGATGGTTTGCTGCTGGCATGAGCTTGAGGATGTCTAGACTGGGGTACTGAGCAGAAGGACCTTGGGGACTGTACTCAGCTCTCTGCCTCTACCCACACCAGTGATGCTGTGCAGAGCCAGGAAATCTTATGACTCAATGGTCTAAGTCATATCAAACCTTAGCATTTATATATTGTACTATTGATAATATCCTTCAGTAATTTCTGATGGTTCATAGGACCTTTCTGATCCATCTGTAGTTGAATATTTGGTATCTACCTTTGTGGGTGGAAATACAGAGGGACAATCCCATTTATAACTCATGTCTGTAATAGATAGAGGGGATATACAAGCACACAGCCCTTAGAGGTTGGAATAAAAGGATACCAAAACTCTTTTGCAACCCTCTCCATAACTCATTTTTGCTCCAAATACATCAGGTCATAGTGTCATTCCCCACCAGATCAAACCAGGCCTTCCTTTCAGATCCTTCTTTCAATGTTTCTACAGTTTTTCTCTATGGCAGCAAAATACACAGACATGTTTTGCATACCCCTGGTATTTTGCTCCACGGAAAAGTCCCTTTAACATATTTATTGTACAAAAACATGAAACAATTTCTTAATTGCATTATAATTATGCAGAGCTGGACAGCTAGGCACAATGCAGCACTGTGTCAATAATTTATTACATCTTATTTCATAATTGAACGCTTTTACTATGAGCACTTGAAAACAACTTGGACCTTATACAGAATAATATATTTTGCTACTTAATATGGAAAGGTGGATACTTAAGAAAGATGTGTAGCTTGGAGGAAAATATACATGGAAGCAAATACCTCCTGCATCACCTATCTTTATGTAAAACTTAAAACTAAATCAACATATTATGTTTAATGACCCCTTTTTATATATTCATAGTTTCAAGAGCTAATCAGAAGGAAATCATATTACAGTGCAACTATTTACACCAAGATGGGGGCACATCAGAACACAATTCTTCTCAACATTGGGATTCTTTTCTCACATTTATGAATGGACAAAGGACATGGGAATCAGATAGAAATTCATTCTCAAGAACAATGTTCAAGGAACAAACAGATCATATTTACAGCTCACTGATCTCATCTCTATCCACTGCCTTGTGGCTAAAGGCAGGAGATCTCAAGGTGTACAGGAATCATCTTCTCTGTCATGGACTTCACTTAGAGTCAGTCCTGTGTTGCCAGCAGCACAAGGCCTTAAATCCAGCTGAGTGACAGCATCCAAATGCTACTGAAATACGGAGAGACACAAAAACACTAGATTTATTGCTACATCCTTGTAAACATACTTACCCTAGGGGTAAGAAACCTAGTTAACCTTGTTTGAGGAGAAGTTATGTCCAATGTGTCAAATTGCCTTTCATAACATATTCACATGAGCAACTGTTCTGCTACCTACAGCCACACGACTCCACCACCATGTCCTCGTACTGCTTGTAGACCACGTTGTTTGCAGAGTCAATGAAAAGGATGCTGATGGGGCTCAGCCGGGTTGGGACACAGCAAGTCGGGGGGGTGGACTCGGGGTCCATCGAGTTCATTAATGTCTGGATAACTGCATGGTTGGTGGGCTCCAGGTGGGATCGGAGGGGGAATTCACAGAGCCCTTCGCAGTGATATGCCTCATACTCCAGAGGGGCTATTATCCAGTCATCCCAGCCCATATCCTTAAAATTCACGTGGAGGGCTTTTCTGCTACACCTTGCCTTCAGATTCTTGGTGGGCCTCTTCCCTTGCCGTGTTGCTAGAGGAGCTCTTCTCTTCCGCCTCTGGTTGAATAAGTACTCATAAACAGTTTTGTCATCTTGGCCAGACCTAGCTTTGATTTCATTGAAGAATAAGTCTCTTTTTTTCGTCCTCCCAAACACCAAGAACAGAGCCTTTTCATTGACCTGTCTTCCTGTTCTATTAAATCCCACACTCCTGAGATCAACAGCTCTCCCTCTGTCAAAAGTTTCCAGTTCAAAACACAAGTTAACCAAGTTTTTAAAGTTTCTGAAAAGTTTCCAGATGTCAAACACTTCCCACTTGGGTGTATCGGTGATGGTGACAGTCCGAGAGTCCAAGAGTGTTGAGGCTTGTCTGTTTGTAGAGCAACTAAATAATTTTACTTGGGAAGTTTTTCCAGAAGAATGTGACTTCCATGTATCTGAAGGTTTTTTTCTCAATATTCGAAGCTCTGCTCCCAGCAAGCCATCTTTTTCTAATGCACTGATGTCAAAAATATATTTTTGTTTTCTTATAGTTGGTACTTGCTCATCTGAAAAAAGCACATGGATTTTTAAATGTACATCAAGCACAAACCAATATCACTTACTCAGTTCTTAATGGCTTTCCTCAAATTTGCTCATAAGCCTCAAAGTTAGGCCACTGAACAGAAAGAGCAATTTTTGTCTAAGGGATCAGCCCCATGCAGGGACTCAGAAGAAATCAGGGACTCATCAGAGAAATGAGTTTCTGAGTCAGCCTTATAGAAATCCCGTTTCTTTCACCAGTGGGTATTTTCTACCTTCAAAGTTGTGATTAGCCAGTTGAAAAATAATACCTTTTCAGGACTGAGCATTCACAGGATCTATTTACCACTTATAACCTACTTAAATTACAGAAAGAGAGCTTTAGTGGTGGCCAGGCCTTATACTAGCTCCAAACATGAGGAAATTTACCCTTAGATGATGCAATAGTGAATTAGTCCTTTAAAACCAGCATCCCCAGGAACTGCTAGACATAAGGATAATTGCCTCATGAACTAAACCCCACATGATTCACAATTTTTCAAACTGGGCAGAAAAAAATTCCTTCCTTTATCCTGACTTTCCATTCACTTGCTTCAGGTGGTGAAGAATATGGCTGAGCCATATTCATTCCAGTGATGTGACATTAACAGTGGATTCCAGTGGCAAGCTGAGAACCTGAAGGCAGCACTTGTTAGCAGTGCATCCCCCCTTCTCAGCAGCCAAGCTATTAATGAAGAGATGGCTAACAAATCCAGTCCCGGCGAGTCTTTCATCACAATTCCTTCACCAGCTGTGTTGCTTCCTTGAGAACATGACAAAACTCTTACAAATGTCACTGGAAGCAAGCTGGGGCTCCCAAAGCAGAGTGGTGAGGTGAACATCATTCATTGGGAGGCTGGTTATTTCTCCTATGAAAGCAGACACTATCCCAGATTTCTGGAAGTGTTTGGAACAGAAATGCTGAGCTGCAAGTTCTGGATGTTATTACCCTTGGTAGCCTGTGCTGAGCTGTGGGCTCCTTGGTGCTACCTGAAAGTTTTAAGCTACTACAGATACTCACACCCCACAGGATAATGACTCCTGGGTCTGCAGTGTAGTTCCTCACAATTCTACCTTGAACAAACCAGACTGGCCTTTATACTGAAAGTTGTGGGTTTTTTTCAAATAATATCTCTGTTCTTAGCATATTATATGCTTTTAGGCACACTACAATCTAACATTAGCTGTTTCCATGAGCTAGTTTCCAGCTAGCCAGAAAGAAAATAAGACAAAAATGTGAAAGGTTTTCAAACACCTAAGCATGCAAAGACTGATTGATTTTCAACAATATGCATCTAAAATATTTCCTAAATGTTTTCTTTGGCTGCCACACAACCATCTAGTTCTACCTGTAAATGGGTTTTCCAAGATAATGCAGGAGGACAAAATCTGCAGCAAAGTTGTGTGATTTCATTTACATTAAAAAAGAGCTATTTGACTTTACCGAAGTATGATTATTTTCCAATACTCTTTGCATTTATAAGCACACTCAGACATCTCTCTCTGTCCACACACACTCACTCACACACAAGCTCCTTTCTTACCTTGTCCTTTGTCTATAAAGCTGGTTATTGTATTGGCAAGTCCAGCCTCCAGTTTTACACTTCCATTAACACCCTTTCTTTCTGCATCTGAGAGAGTCCTATACAAAGAGAGCATGTATTCATGTGGAGTTATTGGGGGATGTCGGAAAGTTTCCTTAGCTTCCCTCTGGGTTACAGGCTCTTTAGTCTTTTTGGTTTTGAAAGAATAAGTGTCAGTACTGCTTGTGCCAGTTTTTTTCAAAGCCACCTTGCTGCTAAGATTTTGAACCTTTGGAGTCACTGTCCTTACTCCAGAAGGTCTGCTGGGGAGATGTCCTACCTTGCCCTCCGCAGCTGCTGTTCTTGAGGGAACCTTCTTTGAGTCATCATTCTTGGCCAGCAGAGCTCCAGCTTGAACAGCACTGCTTTTAGTCCTGGCCTTTGAGGTCCCAGCACTGTATCCATGGCTTGAAGTCCTCAATGTACCTGCCCGTGTGGAGGGATTCCTCTCCTTTCCTTCTGCTTTCAAAAAACCTAGTTTAGATCCTGGATTACCCTGGCCTGCTTCAGAATTACTCAGCACTCCAGGAACTAGATCCAGAGACAGCCAAGTCAAATGCCAAAGCAGTAAAGTGAGAAAATGCAGGATTTTCATCCTCTGGTCTTCCTCTGAATGCCACTAAAGAAAAAATCAGAAAAGGTTCCTCCAGTTTGGCAGAAGAAAACATGAAAGAAATTAAAAATCAAAGTTAGCAAAAATGGTTTTTGTTTGAGATTAAAACATTTCAAATATCGTTGTTCAATACTTGTATCCAGTCCCATAGTGGAAATGCTCATGTACTCAGATACGATCTCCCCTGACTTCGGTTAGCAGCTATAAAGAACTTGTTCTTGAAAAGAGAAAGTTTACCACCTCGTTTTCTTCTGTAAAACTGACTGAAAACTTGAAGGAGTCTTGTTTAAATCCAAGGTTTTTTTTTTTTTTCCAAGAAGGAAGAATGGCGTAATGCTGCCTCTGTGTTAAAAGGTTTTTTTAAAGTTTTGAGTTTTGAATCCTTTCCAGTGAAAATATTTCACACACAGAGATCTGCAGGTGCTCAGAAATCTTTTACAAACCTGAACTCTGGAATTGGAAACGGAATTCCAACAAACCTATTTAATTACTCTCTGATGTCATGCTGTCTAAACTAATTTTACTGCGATATATTTCTTAAAAAAAAATCTTCTTTACCCTTTTCATTAGCATGAGTCATACTCTGCCTCATGTGAAACAGCTCCACAGGCTCAAAACTCCAGAGGATGCCTTTTCAAGTGGCAGTATGACCTCTGCCTCAGCCCTCCATGAACTTCACGTTTAGACAGGACAAACTGCAAGATCAACAACTCAGAGCTGTCACACAGTCCACTGGACACATACATAAACTAATTTAGAAATAATTCATGTAGCTCTTTTTCCAGAGAACTTGTAACAGTGGCTTCACTCCGTCCCCCTGTGACTGAAGGGCTGCGCTGTAACGCAGGCGCTTAACGAGGGTAACATTTAATTTTACACAAACTCAATAGGGCCGTGCCCGCAGTCAGTGTATTTTGGCTTATTTATTGCTGTGCCTAAAAAAAGCCCGTGTCAGCCCAGCTGGAGAAGCAGCTCCTGCCGGAGGGGATGCCCCGCGGGGCGGGCGCGGTGCAGCGAGGCAGCAGTGCACCCTGCAGGCAGCCATCCTCCTCCTCCTCCTCCTCCTTCTCCAGAGCCACTCGGGAGCTGGAGGCAGGCCTAACCCCGTCCTTCCTGCCTCCTAAGACTGCTGAACCAGCCTTTGTTTGAATTTTAGATGCAAAATGTCCAAGTGGTGCTGACCCCGGGACCCCAAGAAGGATGCAGGTCAAAACCAGTGCTCCTCAGGTCAGGGCTGTCCTGCAGCTTTCAGCCAAATCTGTCTTTCATAACCTGCAAAAACGAACTGCTGTTCTAAATCAGCCTTCGGGAAAGAAGGCACTGGGCTGGACTCAGCAGGGATTACTGGGACCCATCTCTCATCTTGCACTGATGCTATGCCCAGTCCTTCTCCTGCAATTGCTTTTCTTTCTGAGTTAAGATGAAAGGAAAAAGGTACACCACCTTTTGGCTTGTCCTGTGTGTGCCCCACCCACCCTGACCAGTATCAGAAACACTGAACTGCTTTCACAAATAACAACCTGCTGACATGAGAAGCTCTGAATGCTTCCCTTGTTTTGATGGAGGAACTGAAGGATAGACGAGTTCAGTGATTTTACAGATGTCACAAATAAGGTAGATTCAAATCATGATCTTCCTGATTTTGATCTAATAGCCCTTCCTCTGATGTCAGTTTACTTTTGATATTTTCCTACAAAATAAAGCAGCTTCTCCTGGGAGTTACCTCTGATGAAAACATTCCCCAGCAGTCACTCCACACCATCCCATGGCCCTCCCAGCCATGCCATCACTTTATCCTTCCCATATTGCCCACCTTTCTGCTGGGTGATGTGCTGTGTCTGGTTCTGCACCATGGGGGCATTGATCAGCTTGCCAGTAAGCCACAAAAGAAGCTAAATGTTGAGTTTCTACTTTCAATCTATCCAGCTTCCAGTTCTCACAATGCTTGTAAGAATTTAATATATTTACAAGTTTGTTTGCTCTATCAAACTTGGCTGAGATTTGCAAACAGAGTTAAGAGATGGGATGTGAAAGAGCAGAAGGCTGGACAATGTGATTACATGGGCATTGTCTTAGTAAATCAAATTAAAACATGATCATTGAGATGTTCAAAGAATATTTACATGCCTGAGATTAAAAAATCTTGGTGGGCTGGACAGAGCTAGACAGAAATAAAAAGGAAAAAGGAAGTAAAACAAGCAAGCAAAGGAAAAGCAAGTAAAAAGCAAGTGCAAAATAATCTCTCTCTTTAAAAGAGGCTGTCTTGAAGCAAACACCATCTCAGTGCTTGGAACCATAGAAGCACAGATGCTGTAGAGTGCACTGAGTCCCACAGACTCCAGAGTGGAATGCTGACCCTGAACAAGACCCACAGACGGGGGAGTTCCTATGAACTCTACACCAAAGTGGAGTCATTCCAGCTGGCTAAACTCAAACTCCACAGATATGTTCAATATGTAGCTAGAAACCCTCCTGCTGATGAGGCTCTGTACGCAGTGGAAGTGGTGTTCCAAGCCTCTCACTGCTCATCACCAGCCAAATTTCTGTGCAACCTCAAGTGGCCGTGTTCATGTAGCCCACCTGTCCTTCTGAGCTGTTCTGTGACAGCAGCTCCTCCCTCACACGGTGTGAGTATGGATTTGGAAAGGGAGGGCCACCTGTGTCCCTGCTCCCTGGAAGAGCCTTGCCTCCTGTCCTCCATATCCTGAGATTATGCCTACATGAGCTGTGACTCTTTCTCAGACAATCTCAGCCCTTCTGACACAGGATGTCCTGCATAGTCTAGAGGAACGGATCACTTTGGGGAGCCAGAGGAAGATTTCATAGTGTTGAAAACACTGCCAATTCCTGCAGATGAGCAGCTCCATTGGATATGTGATGCCAAAAGTTACAATTTGCTCTGTGCTGCAAACTTGCAGTTGAAGCTGCACATGGAAGTCTTCATTGTGATCAGGAAATTAATTGTCCTTTCCCAGGTGGACTAATTTCCAGAAAGGACTTACAAAACTGAGCTAACACCATATATTAGGCTATTTGCTGTCACGTTGTTTTGCTTATTGAAACTAATTATCATTCTATTTCTGTGAGGATTTAGACCTCTGCACAATAGCTCTTGGGCAACTGTTTTTTAGAACTGTGAACTTACAATTTAGGAAGGAACTTAACAGCTCTGTGCTTTTCAAAATGAAAGAATGACACAAAACCTACAGATGTTATAATTAAAACTTGCTGGTCTTGGGCCAGAGCAAAACAAATGTAATGATGCTTCCACTTCCATGTGAAGGTAGCATAATTTAAAACACTGTGCTACAATGTTGTGATGTTAAATAAAAAATTGGAAGTCCAAAGAAATAATTGTGTCATTGGTTGTCAAGAAACTTGGCTACATCTGCAAACAGTAGTGAACTATAAAGCACAGAATCATAGAAACATGGAATATCCTGAGTGGGAGTGTTATTTTTGTTTCTTGATTCCTACAGATGTACCTCATTTCCCCAACTCTGAATTAACTGGGATTTTTTTTCCCTAATTTTTGGTACCTCTGCCTGTTACCATTTAGAGAAATTCAGGGTTTGTTCCAAGCTTCTTCAAGCCTATTCAGTAACAGAGTCCCTCCATTTGGTATACAATGTTAATTTCCCTGAGTTGCCTTTGATAGGTATTGTTCATCTTTGTAACAGAAGCATGTTTATATGACTCAAGACTTGTGAGAGAGATCTTGAGATTCCAAATTACTTTGCTGACCAAAGAAAATTTTGATGGCAATTCATTTATTCCACCTCTTTAAAAAAACCCCAGAATGTCAGTGCTGTCACAGGAAATAGCAGGGAGTGAAAAGCCAGCGTTATTCAGCAGCCAAATACAAAATGAAACATATTTTTAGCAATGGGCTTAACCAACTCTCAGAACAATTCCCGATGACATTGCGGAGGTGCACGATCACTGTTTTTTCTGCTTACATTCCCCGCCGGCAGCAGGGCGGAAGCAGCCACGGCAGCCCGCACCGCGCCCGCCGCGGGAAGGCCGCGCCGCCCGCACGGAGCCTGCGCTGCCGCCGGGCGGCTCCGGGCAGCCGCTCCGCCCGCGGCCGGCGGGGCGGGACCCTCGGGCTGGGCTGGGCTGGGCTGGGCCGGCCATGGCGGGTAGCGCCGGCTCCGGGGAGCTCAGCCCGGGCTCGCTGCGGCGGCGGCTGCGGAGCGCGGAGGAGGCGCAGCAGCGCCAGGCGGGGCTGCTGCGGCAGCTGCAGAACGAGGTGAGGAGCGGGCGGTGCCCGGCGGCGGGGAGCGGGTGCAGGGCCGCCCGCGCCGCCCAGGGGGACTCGGCGGGAGCCCGCGGGGCCTTCCCGGCGGGCGGTGCCGAGCTCGGGGTTCGGGGCGGGGAGGCCCCGGGAGCGCCCGTCCCGCCGCGCTCTCGCTGCCGAGCCCCTCCTGATCTCGGGGCCTGCGGCATCGCTGCTGCTCGGCCCCGTTAGCTGGAGTCGGGCCGGTTTGCTTGCAGAGCAAGTTTGAAAACTCGTTTCGTTCGCTTTAAGGACCCCCCTTGAACAGCCCCCTTGAACAGTTGGCTTGGGATTTGTGGGCGCCGTAGATACGTGCGAGTAAGCTGCCCGCACCTGTCCAATCGTTCTGCTTGCTGCCGCTGTCTCGGTGAGCAGACAGTGCTACACGTGAAAGAAACTCTGCCCCAATCTCTGTTATATTAAAGTGACGCTTCCCGATATTGCAGTGACTTCTTGCTGACTGTATCAGAATCACTGTGCTTGGGCTCGACAGAGTCAGAGAAAAGTTAACGTGAGGTGAGCAGAGTCTTACAGGCTGCTTCTCTCATCTGCATTCTCTGTATCCATTCAGGTACTGCAGTACCAGACCTGGTGTCAAGAGTTGGAGCAGCAAGTGAAAGCTGGAGGGGTAAGTGTGCTGCAGGTTGTGAACTAAAAAGGGTGTATCTAATGTTCCCAAATGCAGACCAATAAAAACGCTCCACAATCCAATTACAAGAAAGTAGGCTTTTACTGTCTGAGGGTTTAGAGAAACACTGTGAGTTTTCCCATCAGTCTTTTGTCCAGTTGACGATTTTAATTTTGTGAAAGAGTGCTTCATTGGAGTTACATTTGTCCTGGGTCTCAGGAGAGGACTGTGCTGCGTGTTACATGATACAGCTGTCCTGGAGAAAGAATCAGTTAAAACACCATTTTGGAAGTCAGGAAGGCTGGTGATTAACATACAGAACTGGCTCTATGCATTTCTTTCTGCTTCATAGCTAAAATAAACCTGGGAGCCAAAGGGTGAAAGAATAGGAGAGCATTCCCAAGCTTCAAGTCCAAATCAGCACTTGAAGTCATGAAGTGAGGACACAACAGTGGGAGAGTGAGGAGAGCTGCTCACAGTAACACCCTTCCCTTCTTCCCTATAGTCACAACACTGTTACACCTGGAAGAAGCCATGAGCTCCTGAGATACCCAACAAATGGATGAGAAAATTGTGGATGCTGACAGTGGTGAAGGAAACACTATAATTTGACTAAACATTTCCTTGCTTCTTAAAGGGATCCCTTCCAGGCAGGTGGGAAGCCACAGCAGACCACAGCCTGGAGAAAGCACTGGTTCAGGTGGAAGAGGAGCAGCAAAGGTACAAGGAATAAGCATTTCTTCATATTTGGTATCCTGGGTGCTCATGGAAGTGAGGGAAAACCTGTCGGTGCTACCTGGTCTCCCCAAGGGAAGCGGTTGGGCAAGCTGCTTTGACAGGCGAAAGGTCCACAGTCTGTTTTCTGTGGTGCAGTAATAGTGCTGTGTGCTTAATGGCTCTCCTTTGAGTGGGGAAGTGGGGTGTGTATTCTGGGTGAAAGGTCCTTTTCCAGACAAAATTATTCTGTGGTTCTAATAGGTGAACAACAGTGGACAGTGCTATAGAAAAGTGATATATCCAGTGACCATCAGCATGAAGAGGGGGCAAATTGTTACATGTGGGCATTGTCAGGGTTGAAGGGGAAACCAAAATCATGGATAGAAATTGAAGGCTCAAAGCAGAGACAAGCAAATGAGGTTTTCATCACAGAGAGATCTTAGTTAACCCTGTAAAGTGCTTGTACTGCCTCTCAGACAGCAGTCAGTATTAAGGAGCTGGAGAAACACTGGGATGCTGGAGAGCTGTTGTTCAGCAACCTCATTGTTGTTTCTCTCTCTTTTCTAGGTGTGAGAATCTGGCAGAAGTGAACACTCTCCTGCGGGAGCACCTTGATAAAGCCAGTGAGGTTAATTCCGCCCTCAAAGAAGATGTTGGAAAACTGACGGTGGATTGGATGAGGGCCCGGGAGGAGCTGGAGTTGAAGGAGAGTGAATGGCGCAGTGAACGTGAGGTGAGGATAGGCCACAGGAATGCCAGAGGGCAATGGGAATGTGTTTTGTTCCTGGCATGGAAAACTTGCTGTGTGGAGGCTTTGGCTCTGCTGAGGATATACTGGTGCTGGACAGGGGTGTGGGAGGGAGGAGTGTCACAGAGGGTGCTGGGAGTAGCCTTCTGTGACTGCACTGCTTGGTCAAGAAGATAGAGCTAGGCACTGTTGGGTGGTCAGAGGAGCACTTGTCTCTTTAATAGTTCCTTAATCCTTGTTTTGAGCAATTGAGACCAGAGAGGTCTGTGTGTGTTCAGATTCAAAGTGGCCGACACAGGAACAAGACAGGCCTCTTGTACTGTCTGCCTGTTGTAAGCCAACCTGGCACTGGGCTTGAAGGAGCTTGTGTTTGTGTTCCTCTGCTGGGACTTTGTGGTGATGAATCACGATCAGCTTGCTTGCTGCTACTCACTCCTACAGGAGAAATGTGGGTGTTCCCTTCTGGGCAGGTGGTTCCCTTCTGTGGGCCTCGGTGGTTGTGGTGCCTCTTCAGTCCTTGATGCCCCTGGTACAGTAGTTATTGAAGGGCACCTGGTGATGGTGATTTACTTTCTCCTGTCTGAGAGAGGTTACAGTGACAGTAAGGGCTGAATTGGCATTTCTTTTTGTCTTTGCATGTTTAGCTTTATGACAGCTACTTCAGAGGGGAACATAACCGTCTGCTCAGCCTCTGGCGGCAGGTGGTGACCTTCCGCCGCCATTTCCTGGAAATGAAGACTGCCACAGACCGGTGAGTGGAAGTTGAGGCAAGATCTCTTGCAGCAAAAGTGTGGCTTCCTTGCTTTTCAGTCCTGCTTTTTGAACCTCAATGTTGCATTAGTTACAGCAGAGATAGGATTTCTCCTTTGGCAGTCAGAAACACAGTTATTCAGCATGCTTTGGGCTGAACTTAGAAGAGTTGTTGGCTGCTGGTCTTCGGATAAAGCTGAAGGGCTTGGGCATGAGGACAGCAGAGGCTCTGAGCAGGTGACCCCTATGGTGATGTGTGGACATATGAACACAGGCACAGAAATGCATTGACACCTGGTAAGAGACTCATTGAAGTGGTACATGCAGCATATACAGTGGTCCCTTTTATGAAATTATAAAAACCTGCCTTTAAAAAAATCTTACCAGGCTTCTTTTCCCACTGCTTCTAAGAGAAAGATGATTAATGCATGTTTTTTCTCTTTTCACTTCCAGCATACATTTATTCTGGTCAGTTTGTATCTACTTACTCCTTTTCCAGCATTGCTGAGAGAAAGAATAGCTTCTCCGCCCTGTTACTTGCATTCGTCCAATTTATTTTGCTTAGTTTGATACCTCTTTTTATGATTGTTTCTTATTCTTGGGCTCTCTTGAGTTTTTTTCTCTCAAGAAAAATAGTGTAGCTGTAATAGTACTTTCTCGTGTCAACATGCACTTTCAAACTCTGGGTTACTGTTAGCCATTTGTCTTATTTGATTATAAGTTTTCCCTATTGTGTAGTCTGCCTGACCTGCTATTTAGTTCTTGTGTTGTTTGTGCTTTTATGTTACAGCATTTCAGGCTGATTCTTACACCACTTTTCTGAAATGTTTTATTATATAGGTATAGTCTTGAGCTTCTTAGCAGTCCAAGTGGGGATCACAGAGCACTCAAGAGTAGAGTGTATAAAAGCTGGGGATGTTGGTAAAATTCCTAATTTCTATTAATGATAATTATAGTATGTTAATAAGAGGAATTAGAGCTGCTTGAGGCCTTCTGGCCTGTGCCATATCTTACTTCTTATATCTGAGAAGAAAACAGACCCCACACTTGGTTACCTGGTAAAGTCATTGTTGAGCTGTCAAGATGTGTCCTGGTCCCAAGTGTCAGATGAATGACTTGTCCCCAACAAAGTTGTCACCTTGCCTGCCAGCTCTTCCTGATGCATGACTGCATGCTTCAGAAGTGAATCAGCTGATAAAGATAGTAGAGTGAAGATTGGCTCTTTCTTGGTTCCTCTTCAGAGACTTGTCAGAGCTGAAGGCAGAACAAATGAAGCTTTCTGGATCTATTCTTGTGAACTGTTCACGCCTGAGCTCCTGTGTGCAGCTCAGGAAGTCCATCCCTCTGGGTAAACCTGTCCTGAAGGATCAAGCAGAGCAAGAAGTGAAACCAGCTCAGGAAGTGATAGCCTTACAGGTCAGGTGTGACATGGAGAAGAAAGAGCTTCAGGACAGGTAAAGGTGTTTTAACTTTGCTATTACCAGCATTATCTTTTGTGGCAGCTTCTTGGGTTCACAGATGGGCTGTGCTCACATTTAGGGCAGCCCTGCACAGCCCTGTGTCTGTCTCCAATCAAACTCTTACCTTCAATGGAAAGGATGGAAAAAAGTATCTGCCTGACAGAAATTCTTCCAAGTAAGACCAGACTGAAAAAGAGATAGCCCCTGAGAGTGCTTTTGCTGTTAACTGATTCTTGGTGAAAAACTGAATTCAGCATAAAGAGAGTTGTGTTTCTTGTACAGCCCTTTTACTTCTAAGGGCTCTGCTGAAGGAGTTGGGAGGAATTTGCCCAGGGCCACCATAAGCACTGCAGCACTTCAGTGCTGACAGTTCCTTGCAAGACGGGGTGCAGAGGCCTTTGGGCCAAGAAGTGCCATTATGCAGCATCAAGCCTATTAACCTGTAGAGATGAATGCTGCCTTTGCTGTGTTTCCTGGGTTGAACTTTGCTATGCTATGCTTTGGGGAGCTGCTTGGTTCTTTAACAGGTGCTGGTATGCAAAGCTTTTGGAATGGCATATAGACCTTCTCTTCTCAGGGTGATGGAGCTCTCAGCCTTGCTTGTACAGTCTCAGAAGCAGAACGAGGAGAAGGAGAAGACCATGAAAGCACTTAACGACACAGTGGAGATTCTAGTATGTTTTACCTTTACCTGGGAGGTAGCCCAGAATTTGCTCCCCAGCCTGAACACAGAGGTGTGGCTTCCTCTGAAGAAACAGTTGTAAAGATGCTCAGTGTATGGGAACATCAGGCACCTTGGCAAAATATTCCTTGTGTGTTTGGCAGGTGTGGAGTCAGTCCAGATGCAGGCAGTGCCAGAGGAACTGCAGACAGTTCAGGTGTCTTCTGTGAGGGAAAATGCTCTTCTGCCTGTGACTTTAGGTCTCTGGGGATCATAGTTCCTTGGAACTGACCATTTAATAGCAGTCTATAAAAAGTAGCTTTTGGTCTTCCTTGTAGTTTTAGTAGAGAAGAAATGGAATAGGTATGGACAGGAATATACTGGAATCACTAGAGCTGAGGCTTAGCAGTGAGACTGCTACTGAGGATGGGAATGCTGCAGATGGGAGCAGCTCTTCCGTGCCCACCCTTTCTTTATTCTGTTCTCAGGAATCAAGTTGGATAGATAAAGAATTTGCAGCTTCATTGACTAACAGTGCCAAAGAAGAGAATATTTTCCTTCAAAAGCTCATTAAAAATATCACTGAGGTGAGTACAGACCTGATACAGGGACCACATCCCTGTATATTTAATTTTCAAGTATTTGAGGAAGGCAACAGACTGGCTTAGGGACTAGAGATACATATTGTGTACTATCTGTGTTAACTGCCATTGCCTGTTTAATTTTTAGACTACTTTTCTGACACAGAACCTGTTCTAGGTTGTGAGTTGCTGTCCTGTGACAAGGGAGTCAATAGAAGTTTCAGTTCCGTTGCCTTCACCACCCCATTAAGGTCTCTCTTGGACTGTGTTTTCGGAGTGTGCTACTTGACATTTGTGTTCCCGTGTTTCTTGGGCAATTCTCTCACCCTCTTTGAGCAACGAGTCTGTTCTTCAGATCTTTGTGAAAGGTCACTGGCTCAGTTGATGCACTTGCCAGCTCTGCTCCTTCCCTCAGTGTTCACTGACCATTATAATCTCCCCAGAATCACAACTTTCAGTGGTAACCTTACCTTAGCCCTAAAGTTCTCTTAATAGAGATGGGTTTAGTTGTCAGCTCTTCTACATAGCTGCAAGAAAGTGAGTGTTAAGGTGGCCTCCAGCCAGTTCATGCTTGTGAGAGTAGCTGTATTCAGAAATCCCTGGAGTACTTGTAGCCACAGGGACAAACCTTTGTGGACTGAAGAAACAAGAAAATTGAGTTTTTAATGACTCCAGGGTAAAGTGGGAGGAAAATGAGAACAAGATAAAGAAAACCAAGTAAAATGAGCAAAGACTAACAGCTGGACATGGGCTTTCAGATGGTGTTAGACAACAGTGACAGCATGGTCAGCATTATCTGCACTGGCAGTTCTCAGCATGCAGACTCTGGGGACATCTTCTCAGCTCCGAGATCTGTTGATACAGGGCATGCCTTTGGATTGGTTCTGGAAGCACTGGCAAGGATGCGAGGGGCAACACGGGTGAGAACTTTGTGTCTTCCATGATAGCCACAGGCTCAGTGCTGAGGCCTTGCTCAGCTCGATATACCTTTCCATTTGTTCAGCCACTTGAGGCACTTTTTTGCACCTTCATACTCGTGCTCTGCACTGCTTTGCTGTGTTCTACTGCTTTTCTATCCTTGATGCCCACCCTCTCAGCTTTTGCCTTCAGAGGAGCTGTCTCTGCTAGCAGTTTCTTCCAGCTCTCCAGAGCCACCTTCCCTGCTCCTTATTGCTCATTTGTGCTCCTTCCCTATGTGTTCCTGCAGGCCCTGAGAGAAGAGCTTTCTGCTAGGCAGGACTCAAACAAATTCCTACTGCAGCAGCAGAGACATCAGGAAGAGAAGTGCAGGGAGGTGCAGCAAAGGCTTGAGCAACTGGAGGAGAAATGCAAAAAGTCCAGCAGCCACCAACAGCACCTTCAGTCTCTAGTAGAAACACTCAGAAGGTGAGTGTCTCCTTCTCCTCCTCCTGCATTCCAGAAACAATCTGCTTGCAGGGCTAGGAGGTGCCCTGGCTGAAGAAGTCACCTGCCTACCATGTGTAGGCCTCAGTGTGGCTCTCGAGCATCGTCCTGTCTGGTTTTTTCATGCTCTACTGTGACTCCCAAGGCTGTCTGGGAGCTGCAGAGCCATGTTGGAATAGAAGTCTCCTTCTTCTTGCCGTGCTGCTTCCTCGAGTTCTGTTCTTTGTACACCCCTGCCCAGCCATTGCTTCTCACTGAAGGAAGGCAAAATCCTGCCTTTCCCTTTGCCTCTAGAAGATTTTCTTGGGAGGGAAAGAGCAAGGTCTTCCTTAGCCCACTGCCCCCAGCTCCATCCTGGAGTGCTGAAAATGGCATTGCTGACTCTTCAGGCCTCTCGATTCTTCTGACTGAGCCTTGTCTCTGCAGTGACTGTGCAAACCTCGAGAAAACCAGGGAAGAGCTACAGGAACAGCTTGGATTAAGGGAGCGAGAAGCCTTATGTCTGCGTCAGAGTAATGCTGAGCTGCAGATGAAGGAAGAGTCAGCTCTGGCAGAAAAGGCAGAGCAGCAGGACAGGATAGAGAGAGTACGCCGTGAACAGGAGCTCCTGTGAGTGTTAAAGCTTTCTCTGGCAGTGCTGGGCTTGAGGAGGCCCAGCATGAAGGAACAAATGGCTTGCTCCTCTCTTGTAGCATAGACTGTTTCTCTATAAAAACCTCTTTCCCCTCCTCATAGAGTGAAAGACTTGGCTGCACTCGAGGAAAAACACTCATTACTGCAGAGCGAGTTGGCAGTCAAGGCACAGACACTGGAGAAATTGCAGCTTCAGAAGGATCTGCTGGAGCAAGAGAAGGATGAATTTGCAATGGCTCTGGAGAAGGTATGGACACCTTATTCCTAGGCAGCACTTGTGGGAGTGGGAGCTGTGCCACCAAGATCACCTGAGATGCTGCTTCTGGCAGTAGAAGAGAGGGACAATGTTGTTCTTCTTGAAAAATGGTGATTCAGCCAGACAGGCTCTTTGGGATCATTGGCCCCCCTGATCTTACTGGGAGCTCTGCCCTAGGAATAAGTCAAAGAGACCAAGGGGAGGTGGAGTGGCTGCCTGCAGTCCAGGATTTTGCTGCCCTTGTTGTCCCATTCTTCTTCTGCCTCTCCAGGCAGAACGGTCAGTGGCAGAGCTGACAGGGGCTCAGAGCAAGCTGAATGCTGAAAGAGCTGATCTACAGGCTGCAGCAGCCAAGATGAGCAGCATCAATGAAGCTCTTGCATTGGACAAAGTGCAGCTGAACAAATATGTGTGGCAGGTGAGCAGAGTTGCCAGAGATGTGCCAGGTGTTTGCCTCCAGCTGCTGCTGTTTCTCAGGCTTAGCTTGGCACAGTCTGCCCAACTGACTGTGACTGAGTGTTCATTTTGTGTCTGAGCCAATCTTTCATAGTAATTCTTCCTGTATTTTATTTCTTCTATGTTTCTATGACTCTAGCTGGAGCAAGAGAAGGAAGTTTTGTATGCTAAAGTGGATGAGATGGAGAGAGCAAAGATCTGTGAGCAGGACAAGCTGAACTTCTGTGAAAGAGCAAACAAAGAGCTCTGTGCAGAGAAAGCCCGGCTAGAGAAGCTGCTGAAGGAAGCAGAGGAGCAATGGGAGGAGCTGTGGCTGGAGCTTAGGACACTGGGAGAGGAGAAAGCAGAAATGCAGGAGAAATTCCGTCAGGTGACCAAAAGTATGGTGCATTCATGTGGGCACTGGGCTGCTTGGATGAGGGAAGCTTTACCTGATGGATGAGGAAGCTTTACCTGATGGATTCTGCAGTGGTTTTGTCAAGGGTACATGTGGTAGTGGTAGAGGTCATAAGGCTTTGCTTGCTCCTTTTTGGAAATGTGTGGGTGGCTTGCAGAGCTGTTCCACAGTTGTCAGAGTTGCCCTCTATTTCTACAGAGTCTTTTGCTCCATATATCTTTGTTGGCTTCTTTTTTGGCTCTTGATAAGCTTGAAAGAGATAATTGTGTTGTCCATGAATCTGAGTGGGTGGCAAAAGAACCAAACTGTGGCAAAAGAATAAAGCTATAAAGCTCCCTAGCTCTGAATCTTTTTTCTGAAAAAAACAAACAAACAAAAAAAAAGTCTGCATGTTTCTGTTGATTCCTTTTGTCATGAATTTGGAGCATGTCCAGAGAAGGGAATGGAGCTAGGAAAGGGTCTGGAGCACAGGCGTGATCAGGAGTGGCTGAGGGAGCTGGGGAGGCTCAGCCTGGAGAAAAGGAGGCTCAGCCTGGAGAAAAGGAGGCTCAGGGGGCACCTTCTTGCTCTC